>QXDM01000027.1:732500-1185088 GCA_003730235.1 Pythium guiyangense
TTTGTATATGATTATGGGCGTGCGCGCTGTGATCGTACGATGCAAGTGTGTGCATATGTGCAAGCGTGCTGTTGGGGTTACGTTTGTGTATATATATATATGCATGCGTGTGTGTGTTGTGTCATGCGTGTCAACGTCAAGACGAGACGATGCTGTGCGAAGCGTGTTCGTTTTGGATTTGGTTTTGATGTTGGTTTTGGTTGTGTGGTGTTGTAGGGTATGGTTTTCAATATGTGTTTGGTTTGTTGATGCGTTGTGCGGCTGTGCGGTTGCGCGTGTGTAGTGCCGTGTGTGCGTGTATATGTGTATGTATATATGTGTGTGTATCAAGGTGTGAAACAAATACCACACAGGGCGTATGACCGAGCAGCCATGCACAGTTGGGTTCTGTCGATCGTTTGCTGTGTGTTTTGTTTTGTATCGTGTGTGTTTTGTTTTGTGTTTTGTATCGTGTGTGTTTGTTTTGTGTTGTGTGTTGTGTGTTTGGTGTGTTGTGTATATATGTGCGCGTGTGTTGTGTGTGTTTGGTGCGGAAGGTTGTGTGCGTGTGTGCGTGTATGTTTCGTTTATGCGTTTTGCGTTGTGTGTGTGTGTTGTGTGTGTTGTGTGTGTTGTGTGTTTTGTTTTGTTGTGCTTTGTTGTGTCGTGCTGGGTAGTAGTGTGTGTGGTGTGTGGTGTTGCTCAGAGCGTGTTGTGTTTGTGTGTGAGTTGGTGTGTTTTGTGAGTCAGTGTCGTCTAGTGGTTAGGACGCGAGCTTCACACGCTCGAGATCGAGGGTTCGATCCCCTCCATTGATACTTTTTGCTCGCAATACCACTACCACACTCCAAACCATAAACACACAACACACAACACACAAACACACAAACGCACCTCCACGCAGACTACAATGCGTAACACACACAAGGTGCCAGGCACAACACCAACCACTGAAGCAAGTAAGCAAGCAAGCACAACACATCTCGGCGCCATTCACCATTTGTCACTTGATTTGACAGGTCTCTTCATTTGTTGGCACTAGTACATACAGTACACACAGCGTAACTCGGAGCGTAACCCGCCTTGAACGCAAGACCCGCGCGTCGTTCGTCGTTCGTCGTTTGTCTTTTGTATATGATTATGGGCGTGCGCGCTGTGATCGTACGATGCAAGTGTGTGCATATGTGCAAGCGTGCTGTTGGGGTTACGTTTGTGTATATATATATATGCATGCGTGTGTGTGTTGTGTCATGCGTGTCAACGTCAAGACGAGACGATGCTGTGCGAAGCGTGTTCGTTTTGGATTTGGTTTTGATGTTGGTTTTGGTTGTGTGGTGTTGTAGGGTATGGTTTTCAATATGTGTTTGGTTTGTTGATGCGTTGTGCGGCTGTGCGGTTGCGCGTGTGTAGTGCCGTGTGTGCGTGTATATGTGTATGTATATATGTGTGTGTATCAAGGTGTGAAACAAATACCACACAGGGCGTATGACCGAGCAGCCATGCACAGTTGGGTTCTGTCGATCGTTTGCTGTGTGTTTTGTTTGTATCGTGTGTGTTTTGTTTGTGTTTTGTATCGTGTGTGTTTTGTTTTGTGTTGTGTGTTGTGTGTTGGTGTGTTGTGTATATATGTGCGCGTGTGTTGTGTGTGTTTGGTGCGGAAGGTTGTGTGCGTGTGTGCGTGTATGTTTCGTTTATGCGTTTTGCGTTGTGTGTGTTGTGTGTGTGTGTGTTGTGTGTGTTGTGTGTTTTGTTTTGTTGTGCTTTGTTGTGTCGTGCTGGGTAGTAGTGTGTGTGGTGTGTGGTGTTGCTCAGAGCGTGTTGTGTTTGTGTGTGAGTTGGTGTGTTTTGTGAGTCAGTGTCGTCTAGTGGTTAGGACGCGAGCTTCACACGCTCGAGATCGAGGGTTCGATCCCCTCCATTGATACTTTTTGCTCGCAATACCACTACCACACTCCAAACCATAAACACACAACACACAACACACAAACACACAAACGCACCTCCACGCAGACTACAATGCGTAACACACACAAGGTGCCAGGCACAACACCAACCACTGAAGCAAGTAAGCAAGCAAGCACAACACATCTCGGCGCCATTCACCATTTGTCACTTGATTTGACAGGTCTCTTCATTTGTTGGCACTAGTACATACAGTACACACAGCGTAACTCGGAGCGTAACCCGCCTTGAACGCAAGACCCGCGCGTCGTTCGTCGTTCGTCGTTTGTCTTTTGTATATGATTATGGGCGT
Source organism: Pythium guiyangense (assembly GCA_003730235.1). NCBI lineage: Eukaryota > Oomycota > Peronosporomycetes > Pythiales > Pythiaceae > Pythium > Pythium guiyangense. The sequence goes on from QXDM01000027.1 coordinate 734,734, forward strand.
GCGCGCTGTGATCGTACGATGCAAGTGTGTGCATATGTGCAAGCGTGCTGTTGGGGTTACGTTTGTGTATATATATATATGCATGCGTGTGTGTGTTGTGTCATGCGTGTCAACGTCAAGACGAGACGATGCTGTGCGAAGCGTGTTCGTTTTGGATTTGGTTTTGATGTTGGTTTTGGTTGTGTGGTGTTGTAGGGTATGGTTTTCAATATGTGTTTGGTTTGTTGATGCGTTGTGCGGCTGTGCGGTTGCGCGTGTGTAGTGCCGTGTGTGCGTGTATATGTGTATGTATATATGTGTGTGTATCAAGGTGTGAAACAAATACCACACAGGGCGTATGACCGAGCAGCCATGCACAGTTGGGTTCTGTCGATCGTTTGCTGTGTGTTTGTTTTGTATCGTGTGTGTTTTGTTTTGTGTTTTGTATCGTGTGTGTTTTGTTTTGTGTTGTGTGTTGTGTGTTTGGTGTGTTGTGTATATATGTGCGCGTGTGTTGTGTGTGTTTGGTGCGGAAGGTTGTGTGCGTGTGTGCGTGTATGTTTCGTTTATGCGTTTTGCGTTGTGTGTGTTGTGTGTGTTGTGTGTGTTGTGTGTGTTGTGTGTTTTGTTTTGTTGTGCTTTGTTGTGTCGTGCTGGGTAGTAGTGTGTGTGGTGTGTGGTGTTGCTCAGAGCGTGTTGTGTTTGTGTGTGAGTTGGTGTGTTTTGTGAGTCAGTGTCGTCTAGTGGTTAGGACGCGAGCTTCACACGCTCGAGATCGAGGGTTCGATCCCCTCCATTGATACTTTTTGCTCGCAATACCACTACCACACTCCAAACCATAAACACACAACACACAACACACAAACACACAAACGCACCTCCACGCAGACTACAATGCGTAACACACACAAGGTGCCAGGCACAACACCAACCACTGAAGCAAGTAAGCAAGCAAGCACAACACATCTCGGCGCCATTCACCATTTGTCACTTGATTTGACAGGTCTCTTCATTTGTTGGCACTAGTACATACAGTACACACAGCGTAACTCGGAGCGTAACCCGCCTTGAACGCAAGACCCGCGCGTCGTTCGTCGTTCGTCGTTTGTCTTTTGTATATGATTATGGGCGTGCGCGCTGTGATCGTACGATGCAAGTGTGTGCATATGTGCAAGCGTGCTGTTGGGGTTACGTTTGTGTATATATATATATGCATGCGTGTGTGTGTTGTGTCATGCGTGTCAACGTCAAGACGAGACGATGCTGTGCGAAGCGTGTTCGTTTTGGATTTGGTTTTGATGTTGGTTTTGGTTGTGTGGTGTTGTAGGGTATGGTTTTCAATATGTGTTTGGTTTGTTGATGCGTTGTGCGGCTGTGCGGTTGCGCGTGTGTAGTGCCGTGTGTGCAGTGTATATGTGTATGTATATATGTGTGTGTATCAAGGTGTGAAACAAATACCACACAGGGCGTATGACCGAGCAGCCATGCACAGTTGGGTTCTGTCGATCGTTTGCTGTGTGTTTTGTTTTGTATCGTGTGTGTTTTGTTTTGTGTTTTGTATCGTGTGTGTTTTGTTTTGTGTTGTGTGTTGTGTGTTTGGTGTGTTGTGTATATATGTGCGCGTGTGTTGTGTGTGTTTGGTGCGGAAGGTTGTGTGCGTGTGTGCGTGTATGTTTCGTTTATGCGTTTTGCGTTGTGTGTGTTGTGTGTGTTGTGTGTGTTGTGTGTGTTGTGTGTTTTGTTTTGTTGTGCTTTGTTGTGTCGTGCTGGGTAGTAGTGTGTGTGGTGTGTGGTGTTGCTCAGAGCGTGTTGTGTTTGTGTGTGAGTTGGTGTGTTTTGTGAGTCAGTGTCGTCTAGTGGTTAGGACGCGAGCTTCACACGCTCGAGATCGAGGGTTCGATCCCCTCCATTGATACTTTTTGCTCGCAATACCACTACCACACTCCAAACCATAAACACACAACACACAACACACAAACACACAAACGCACCTCCACGCAGACTACAATGCGTAACACACACAAGGTGCCAGGCACAACACCAACCACTGAAGCAAGTAAGCAAGCAAGCACAACACATCTCGGCGCCATTCACCATTTGTCACTTGATTTGACAGGTCTCTTCATTTGTTGGCACTAGTACATACAGTACACACAGCGTAACTCGGAGCGTAACCCGCCTTGAACGCAAGACCCGCGCGTCGTTCGTCGTTCGTCGTTTGTCTTTTGTATATGATTATGGGCGTGCGCGCTGTGATCGTACGATGCAAGTGTGTGCATATGTGCAAGCGTGCTGTTGGGGTTACGTTTGTGTATATATATATATGCATGCGTGTGTGTGTTGTGTCATGCGTGTCAACGTCAAGACGAGACGATGCTGTGCGAAGCGTGTTCGTTTTGGATTTGGTTTTGATGTTGGTTTTGGTTGTGTGGTGTTGTAGGGTATGGTTTTCAATATGTGTTTGGTTTGTTGATGCGTTGTGCGGCTGTGCGGTTGCGCGTGTGTAGTGCCGTGTGTGCGTGTATATGTGTATGTATATATGTGTGTGTATCAAGGTGTGAAACAAATACCACACAGGGCGTATGACCGAGCAGCCATGCACAGTTGGGTTCTGTCGAGCGTTTGCTGTGTGTTTGTTGTAGCGTGTGTGTTTTTGTTTTGTATCGTGTGTGTTTGTTTGTGTTGTTGTGTGTTTGGTGTGTTGTGTATATATGTGCGCGTGTGTTGTGTGTGTTTGGTGCGGAAGGTTGTGTGCGTGTGTGCGTGTATGTTTCGTTTATGCGTTTTGCGTTGTGTGTGTTGTGTGTGTTGTGTGTGTTGTGTGTGTTGTGTGTTTTGTTTTGTTGTGCTTTGTTGTGTCGTGCTGGGTAGTAGTGTGTGTGGTGTGTGGTGTTGCTCAGAGCGTGTTGTGTTTGTGTGTGAGTTGGTGTGTTTTGTGAGTCAGTGTCGTCTAGTGGTTAGGACGCGAGCTTCACACGCTCGAGATCGAGGGTTCGATCCCCTCCATTGATACTTTTTGCTCGCAATACCACTACCACACTCCAAACCATAAACACACAACACACAACACACAAACACACAAACGCACCTCCACGCAGACTACAATGCGTAACACACACAAGGTGCCAGGCACAACACCAACCACTGAAGCAAGTAAGCAAGCAAGCACAACACATCTCGGCGCCATTCACCATTTGTCACTTGATTTGACAGGTCTCTTCATTTGTTGGCACTAGTACATACAGTACACACAGCGTAACTCGGAGCGTAACCCGCCTTGAACGCAAGACCCGCGCGTCGTTCGTCGTTCGTCGTTTGTCTTTTGTATATGATTATGGGCGTGCGCGCTGTGATCGTACGATGCAAGTGTGTGCATATGTGCAAGCGTGCTGTTGGGGTTACGTTTGTATATATATATATATGCATGCGTGTGTGTGTTGTGTCATGCGTGTCAACGTCAAGACGAGACGATGCTGTGCGAAGCGTGTTCGTTTTGGATTTGGTTTTGATGTTGGTTTTGGTTGTGTGGTGTTGTAGGGTATGGTTTTCAATATGTGTTTGGTTTGTTGATGCGTTGTGCGGCTGTGCGGTTGCGCGTGTGTAGTGCCGTGTGTGCGTGTATATGTGTATGTATATATGTGTGTGTATCAAGGTGTGAAACAAATACCACACAGGGCGTATGACCGAGCAGCCATGCACAGTTGGGTTCTGTCGATCGTTTGCTGTGTGTTTTGTTTTGTATCGTGTGTGTTTTGTTTTGTGTTTTGTATCGTGTGTGTTTTGTTTTGTGTTGTGTTTTGTGTGTTGTGTATATGTGCGCGTGTGTTGTGTGTGTTTGGTGCGGAAGGTTGTGTGCGTGTGTGCGTGTATGTTTCGTTTATGCGTTTTGCGTTGTGTGTGTTGTGTGTGTGTGTGTGTGTGTTGTGTGTTTTGTTTTGTTGTGCTTTGTTGTGTCGTGCTGGGTAGTAGTGTGTGTGGTGTGTGGTGTTGCTCAGAGCGTGTTGTGTTTGTGTGTGAGTTGGTGTGTTTTGTGAGTCAGTGTCGTCTAGTGGTTAGGACGCGAGCTTCACACGCTCGAGATCGAGGGTTCGATCCCCTCCATTGATACTTTTTGCTCGCAATACCACTACCACACTCCAAACCATAAACACACAACACACAACACACAAACACACAAACGCACCTCCACGCAGACTACAATGCGTAACACACACAAGGTGCCAGGCACAACACCAACCACTGAAGCAAGTAAGCAAGCAAGCACAACACATCTCGGCGCCATTCACCATTTGTCACTTGATTTGACAGGTCTCTTCATTTGTTGGCACTAGTACATACAGTACACACAGCGTAACTCGGAGCGTAACCCGCCTTGAACGCAAGACCCGCGCGTCGTTCGTCGTTCGTCGTTTGTCTTTTGTATATGATCATGGGCGTGCGCGCTGTGATCGTACGATGCAAGTGTGTGCATATGTGCAAGCGTGCTGTTGGGGTTACGTTTGTGTATATATATATATGCATGCGTGTGTGTGTTGTGTCATGCGTGTCAACGTCAAGACGAGACGATGCTGTGCGAAGCGTGTTCGTTTTGGATTTGGTTTTGATGTTGGTTTTGGTTGTGTGGTGTTGTAGGGTATGGTTTTCAATATGTGTTTGGTTTGTTGATGCGTTGTGCGGCTGTGCGGTTGCGCGTGTGTAGTGCCGTGTGTGCGTGTATATGTGTATGTATATATGTGTGTGTATCAAGGTGTGAAACAAATACCACACAGGGCGTATGACCGAGCAGCCATGCACAGTTGGGTTCTGTCGCGCGTTTGCTGTGTGCTTGTTGTATCGTGTGTGTTGTTTGTTTTGTATCGTGTGTGTTTGTTTGTGTTGTGTTTGTGTTGTGTGTTGTGTATATATGTGCGTGTGTGTTGTGTGTGTTTGGTGCGGAAGGTTGTGTGCGTGTGTGCGTGTATGTTTCGTTTATGCGTTTTGCGTTGTGTGTGTTGTGTGTGTTGTGTGTGTTGTGTGTGTTGTGTGTTTTGTTTTGTTGTGCTTTGTTGTGTCGTGCTGGGTAGTAGTGTGTGTGGTGTGTGGTGTTGCTCAGAGCGTGTTGTGTTTGTGTGTGAGTTGGTGTGTTTTGTGAGTCAGTGTCGTCTAGTGGTTAGGACGCGAGCTTCACACGCTCGAGATCGAGGGTTCGATCCCCTCCATTGATACTTTTTGCTCGCAATACCACTACCACACTCCAAACCATAAACACACAACACACAACACACAAACACACAAACGCACCTCCACGCAGACTACAATGCGTAACACACACAAGGTGCCAGGCACAACACCAACCACTGAAGCAAGTAAGCAAGCAAGCACAACACATCTCGGCGCCATTCACCATTTGTCACTTGATTTGACAGGTCTCTTCATTTGTTGGCACTAGTACATACAGTACACACAGCGTAACTCGGAGCGTAACCCGCCTTGAACGCAAGACCCGCGCGTCGTTCGTCGTTCGTCGTTCGTTTGTCTTTTGTATATGATTATGGGCGTGCGCGCTGTGATCGTACGATACAAGTGTGTGCATATGTGCAAGCGTGCTGTTGGGGTTACGTTTGTGTATATATATATATGCATGCGTGTGTGTGTTGTGTCATGCGTGTCAACGTCAAGACGAGACGATGCTGTGCGAAGCGTGTTCGTTTTGGATTTGGTTTTGATGTTGGTTTTGGTTGTGTGGTGTTGTAGGGTATGGTTTTCAATATGTGTTTGGTTTGTTGATGCGTTGTGCGGCTGTGCGGTTGCGCGTGTGTAGTGCCGTGTGTGCGTGTATATGTGTATGTATATATGTGTGTGTATCAAGGTGTGAAACAAATACCACACAGGGCGTATGACCGAGCAGCCATGCACAGTTGGGTTCTGTCGCGCGTTTGCTGTGTGCTTTGTGTTTGTATCGTGTGTGTTTTGTTTTGTGTTTTGTATCGTGTGTGTTTTGTTTTGTGTTGTGTGTTGTGTGTTTGGTGTGTTGTGTATATATGTGCGCGTGTGTTGTGTGTGTTTGGTGCGGAAGGTTGTGTGCGTGTGTGCGTGTATGTTTCGTTTATGCGTTTTGCGTTGTGTGTGTTGTGTGTGTTGTGTGTGTTGTGTGTTTTGTTTTGTTGTGCTTTGTTGTGTCGTGCTGGGTAGTAGTGTGTGTGGTGTGTGGTGTTGCTCAGAGCGTGTTGTGTTTGTGTGTGAGTTGGTGTGTTTTGTGAGTCAGTGTCGTCTAGTGGTTAGGACGCGAGCTTCACACGCTCGAGATCGAGGGTTCGATCCCCTCCATTGATACTTTTTGCTCGCAATACCACTACCACACTCCAAACCATAAACACACAACACACAACACACAAACACACAAACGCACCTCCACGCAGACTACAATGCGTAACACACACAAGGTGCCAGGCACAACACCAACCACTGAAGCAAGTAAGCAAGCAAGCACAACACATCTCGGCGCCATTCACCATTTGTCACTTGATTTGACAGGTCTCTTCATTTGTTGGCACTAGTACATACAGTACACACAGCGTAACTCGGAGCGTAACCCGCCTTGAACGCAAGACCCGCGCGTCGTTCGTCGTTCGTCGTTTGTCGTTTGTCTTTTGTATATGATCATGGGCGTGCGCGCTGTGATCGTACGATACAAGTGTGTGCATATGTGCAAGCGTGCTGTTGGGGTTACGTTTGTGTATATATATATATATGCATGCGTGTGTGTGTTGTGTCATGCGTGTCAACGTCAAGACGAGACGATGCTGTGCGAAGCGTGTTCGTTTTGGATTTGGTTTTGATGTTGGTTTTGGTTGTGTGGTGTTGTAGGGTATGGTTTTCAATATGTGTTTGGTTTGTTGATGCGTTGTGCGGCTGTGCGGTTGCGCGTGTGTAGTGCCGTGTGTGCGTGTATATGTGTATGTATATATGTGTGTGTATCAAGGTGTGAAACAAATACCACACAGGGCGTATGACCGAGCAGCCATGCACAGTTGGGTTCTGTCGCGCGTTTGCTGTGTGCTGTGTGCTGTGTGTTTTGTTTTGTATCGTGTGTGTTTTGTTTTGTGTTGTGTGTTGTGTATATATGTGCGTGTGTGTTGTGTGTGTTTGGTGCGGAAGGTTGTGTGCGTGTGTGCGTGTATGTTTCGTTTATGCGTTTTGCGTTGTGTGTGTTGTGTGTGTTGTGTGTGTTGTGTGTGTTGTGTGTTTTGTTTTGTTGTGCTTTGTTGTGTCGTGCTGGGTAGTAGTGTGTGTGGTGTGTGGTGTTGCTCAGAGCGTGTTGTGTTTGTGTGTGAGTTGGTGTGTTTTGTGAGTCAGTGTCGTCTAGTGGTTAGGACGCGAGCTTCACACGCTCGAGATCGAGGGTTCGATCCCCTCCATTGATACTTTTTGCTCGCAATACCACTACCACACTCCAAACCATAAACACACAACACACAACACACAAACACACAAACGCACCTCCACGCAGACTACAATGCGTAACACACACAAGGTGCCAGGCACAACACCAACCACTGAAGCAAGTAAGCAAGCAAGCACAACACATCTCGGCGCCATTCACCATTTGTCACTTGATTTGACAGGTCTCTTCATTTGTTGGCACTAGTACATACAGTACACACAGCGTAACTCGGAGCGTAACCCGCCTTGAACGCAAGACCCGCGCGTCGTTCGTCGTTCGTCGTTTGTCTTTTGTATATGATCATGGGCGTGCGCGCTGTGATCGTACGATACAAGTGTGTGCATATGTGCAAGCGTGCTGTTGGGGTTACGTTTGTGTATATATATATATGCATGCGTGTGTGTGTTGTGTCATGCGTGTCAACGTCAAGACGAGACGATGCTGTGCGAAGCGTGTTCGTTTTGGATTTGGTTTTGATGTTGGTTTTGGTTGTGTGGTGTTGTAGGGTATGGTTTTCAATATGTGTTTGGTTTGTTGATGCGTTGTGCGGCTGTGCGGTTGCGCGTGTGTAGTGCCGTGTGTGCGTGTATATGTGTATGTATATATGTGTGTGTATCAAGGTGTGAAACAAATACCACACAGGGCGTATGACCGAGCAGCCATGCACAGTTGGGTTCTGTCGCGCGTTTGCTGTGTGCTGTGTGCTGTGTGTTTTGTTTTGTATCGTGTGTGTTTTGTTTTGTGTTTTGTGTTTTGTGTTGTGTGTTGTGTATATATGTGCGTGTGTGTTGTGTGTGTTTGGTGCGGAAGGTTGTGTGCGTGTGTGCGTGTATGTTTCGTTTATGCGTTTTGCGTTGTGTGTGTTGTGTGTGTTGTGTGTGTGTGTGTGTTTTGTTTTGTTGTGCTTTGTTGTGTCGTGCTGGGTAGTAGTGTGTGTGGTGTGTGGTGTTGCTCAGAGCGTGTTGTGTTTGTGTGTGAGTTGGTGTGTTTTGTGAGTCAGTGTCGTCTAGTGGTTAGGACGCGAGCTTCACACGCTCGAGATCGAGGGTTCGATCCCCTCCATTGATACTTTTTGCTCGCAATACCACTACCACACTCCAAACCATAAACACACAACACACAACACACAAACACACAAACGCACCTCCACGCAGACTACAATGCGTAACACACACAAGGTGCCAGGCACAACACCAACCACTGAAGCAAGTAAGCAAGCAAGCACAACACATCTCGGCGCCATTCACCATTTGTCACTTGATTTGACAGGTCTCTTCATTTGTTGGCACTAGTACATACAGTACACACAGCGTAACTCGGAGCGTAACCCGCCTTGAACGCAAGACCCGCGCGTCGTTCGTCGTTCGTCGTTTGTCGTTGTCTTTTGTATATGATTATGGGCGTGCGCGCTGTGATCGTACGATGCAAGTGTGTGCATATGTGCAAGCGTGCTGTTGGGGTTACGTTTGTGTATATATATATGCATGCGTGTGTGTGTTGTGTCATGCGTGTCAACGTCAAGACGAGACGATGCTGTGCGAAGCGTGTTCGTTTTGGATTTGGTTTTGATGTTGGTTTTGGTTGTGTGGTGTTGTTGGGTATGGTTTTCAATATGTGTTTGGTTTGTTGATGCGTTGTGCGGCTGTGCGGTTGCGCGTGTGTAGTGCCGTGTGTGCATGTATATGTGTATGTATATATGTGTGTGTATCAAGGTGTGAAACAAATACCACACAGGGCGTATGACCGAGCAGCCATGCACAGTTGGGTTCTGTCGCGCGTTTGCTGTGTGCTGTGTGCTGTGTGTTTTGTTTTGTATCGTGTGTGTTTGTTTTGTGTTTGTGTTTGTGTGTGTGTTGTGTATATATGTGCGTGTGTGTTGTGTGTGTTTGGTGCGGAAGGTTGTGTGCGTGTGTGCGTGTATGTTTCGTTTATGCGTTTTGCGTTGTGTGTGTTGTGTGTGTTGTGTGTGTTGTGTGTGTTGTGTGTTTTGTTTTGTTGTGCTTTGTTGTGTCGTGCTGGGTAGTAGTGTGTGTGGTGTGTGGTGTTGCTCAGAGCGTGTTGTGTTTGTGTGTGAGTTGGTGTGTTTTGTGAGTCAGTGTCGTCTAGTGGTTAGGACGCGAGCTTCACACGCTCGAGATCGAGGGTTCGATCCCCTCCATTGATACTTTTTGCTCGCAATACCACTACCACACTCCAAACCATAAACACACAACACACAACACACAAACACACAAACGCACCTCCACGCAGACTACAATGCGTAACACACACAAGGTGCCAGGCACAACACCAACCACTGAAGCAAGTAAGCAAGCAAGCACAACACATCTCGGCGCCATTCACCATTTGTCACTTGATTTGACAGGTCTCTTCATTTGTTGGCACTAGTACATACAGTACACACAGCGTAACTCGGAGCGTAACCCGCCTTGAACGCAAGACCCGCGCGTCGTTCGTCGTTCGTCGTTTGTCTTTTGTATATGATCATGGGCGTGCGCGCTGTGATCGTACGATACAAGTGTGTGCATATGTGCAAGCGTGCTGTTGGGGTTACGTTTGTGTATATATATATATATGCATGCGTGTGTGTGTTGTGTCATGCGTGTCAACGTCAAGACGAGACGATGCTGTGCGAAGCGTGTTCGTTTTGGATTTGGTTTTGATGTTGGTTTTGGTTGTGTGGTGTTGTAGGGTATGGTTTTCAATATGTGTTTGGTTTGTTGATGCGTTGTGCGGCTGTGCGGTTGCGCGTGTGTAGTGCCGTGTGTGCGTGTATATGTGTATGTATATATGTGTGTGTATCAAGGTGTGAAACAAATACCACACAGGGCGTATGACCGAGCAGCCATGCACAGTTGGGTTCTGTCGCGCGTTTGCTGTGTGCTGTGTGCTGTGTGTTTTGTTTTGTATCGTGTGTGTTTTGTTTTGTGTTTGTGTTTGTGTTGTGTGTTGTGTATATATGTGCGTGTGTGTTGTGTGTGTTTGGTGCGGAAGGTTGTGTGCGTGTGTGCGTGTATGTTTCGTTTATGCGTTTTGCGTTTTGCGTTGTGTGTGTTGTGTGTGTTGTGTGTGTTGTGTTTTGTTTTGTTGTGCTTTGTTGTGTCGTGCTGGGTAGTAGTGTGTGTGGTGTGTGGTGTTGCTCAGAGCGTGTTGTGTTTGTGTGTGAGTTGGTGTGTTTTGTGAGTCAGTGTCGTCTAGTGGTTAGGACGCGAGCTTCACACGCTCGAGATCGAGGGTTCGATCCCCTCCATTGATACTTTTTGCTCGCAATACCACTACCACACTCCAAACCATAAACACACAACACACAACACACAAACACACAAACGCACCTCCACGCAGACTACAATGCGTAACACACACAAGGTGCCAGGCACAACACCAACCACTGAAGCAAGTAAGCAAGCAAGCACAACACATCTCGGCGCCATTCACCATTTGTCACTTGATTTGACAGGTCTCTTCATTTGTTGGCACTAGTACATACAGTACACACAGCGTAACTCGGAGCGTAACCCGCCTTGAACGCAAGACCCGCGCGTCGTTCGTCGTTCGTCGTTTGTCGTTTGTCTTTTGTATATGATCATGGGCGTGCGCGCTGTGATCGTACGATACAAGTGTGTGCATATGTGCAAGCGTGCTGTTGGGGTTACGTTTGTGTATATATATATATGCATGCGTGTGTGTGTTGTGTCATGCGTGTCAACGTCAAGACGAGACGATGCTGTGCGAAGCGTGTTCGTTTTGGATTTGGTTTTGATGTTGGTTTTGGTTGTGTGGTGTTGTTGGGTATGGTTTTCAATATGTGTTTGGTTTGTTGATGCGTTGTGCGGCTGTGCGGTTGCGCGTGTGTAGTGCCGTGTGTGCATGTATATGTGTATGTATATATGTGTGTGTATCAAGGTGTGAAACAAATACCACACAGGGCGTATGACCGAGCAGCCATGCACAGTTGGGTTCTGTCGCGCGTTTGCTGTGTGCTGTGTGCTGTGTGTTTTGTTTTGTATCGTGTGTGTTTTGTTTTGTGTTTGTGTTTTGTGTTGTGTGTTGTGTATATATGTGCGTGTGTGTTGTGTGTGTTTGGTGCGGAAGGTTGTGTGCGTGTGTGCGTGTATGTTTCGTTTATGCGTTTTGCGTTGTGTGTGTTGTGTGTGTTGTGTGTGTTGTGTGTGTTGTGTGTTTTGTTTTGTTGTGCTTTGTTGTGTCGTGCTGGGTAGTAGTGTGTGTGGTGTGTGGTGTTGCTCAGAGCGTGTTGTGTTTGTGTGTGAGTTGGTGTGTTTTGTGAGTCAGTGTCGTCTAGTGGTTAGGACGCGAGCTTCACACGCTCGAGATCGAGGGTTCGATCCCCTCCATTGATACTTTTTGCTCGCAATACCACTACCACACTCCAAACCATAAACACACAACACACAACACACAAACACACAAACGCACCTCCACGCAGACTACAATGCGTAACACACACAAGGTGCCAGGCACAACACCAACCACTGAAGCAAGTAAGCAAGCAAGCACAACACATCTCGGCGCCATTCACCATTTGTCACTTGATTTGACAGGTCTCTTCATTTGTTGGCACTAGTACATACAGTACACACAGCGTAACTCGGAGCGTAACCCGCCTTGAACGCAAGACCCGCGCGTCGTTCGTCGTTCGTCGTTTGTCGTTGTCTTTGTATATGATCATGGGCGTGCGCGCTGTGATCGTACGATACAAGTGTGTGCATATGTGCAAGCGTGCTGTTGGGGTTACGTTTGTGTATATATATATATGCATGCGTGTGTGTGTTGTGTCATGCGTGTCAACGTCAAGACGAGACGATGCTGTGCGAAGCGTGTTCGTTTTGGATTTGGTTTTGATGTTGGTTTTGGTTGTGTGGTGTTGTTGGGTATGGTTTTCAATATGTGTTTGGTTTGTTGATGCGTTGTGCGGCTGTGCGGTTGCGCGTGTGTAGTGCCGTGTGTGCATGTATATGTGTATGTATATATGTGTGTGTATCAAGGTGTGAAACAAATACCACACAGGGCGTATGACCGAGCAGCCATGCACAGTTGGGTTCTGTCGCGCGTTTGCTGTGTGCTGTGTGCTGTGTGTTTTGTTTTGTATCGTGTGTGTTTTGTTTGTGTTTTGTGTTTTGTGTTGTGTGTTGTGTATATATGTGCGTGTGTGTTGTGTGTGTTTGGTGCGGAAGGTTGTGTGCGTGTGTGCGTGTATGTTTCGTTTATGCGTTTTGCGTTGTGTGTGTTGTGTGTGTTGTGTGTGTTGTGTGTGTTGTGTGTTTTGTTTTGTTGTGCTTTGTTGTGTCGTGCTGGGTAGTAGTGTGTGTGGTGTGTGGTGTTGCTCAGAGCGTGTTGTGTTTGTGTGTGAGTTGGTGTGTTTTGTGAGTCAGTGTCGTCTAGTGGTTAGGACGCGAGCTTCACACGCTCGAGATCGAGGGTTCGATCCCCTCCATTGATACTTTTTGCTCGCAATACCACTACCACACTCCAAACCATAAACACACAACACACAACACACAAACACACAAACGCACCTCCACGCAGACTACAATGCGTAACACACACAAGGTGCCAGGCACAACACCAACCACTGAAGCAAGTAAGCAAGCAAGCACAACACATCTCGGCGCCATTCACCATTTGTCACTTGATTTGACAGGTCTCTTCATTTGTTGGCACTAGTACATACAGTACACACAGCGTAACTCGGAGCGTAACCCGCCTTGAACGCAAGACCCGCGCGTCGTTCGTCGTTCGTCGTTTGTCGTTTGTCTTTTGTATATGATCATGGGCGTGCGCGCTGTGATCGTACGATACAAGTGTGTGCATATGTGCAAGCGTGCTGTTGGGGTTACGTTTGTGTATATATATATATGCATGCGTGTGTGTGTTGTGTCATGCGTGTCAACGTCAAGACGAGACGATGCTGTGCGAAGCGTGTTCGTTTTGGATTTGGTTTTGATGTTGGTTTTGGTTGTGTGGTGTTGTTGGGTATGGTTTTCAATATGTGTTTGGTTTGTTGATGCGTTGTGCGGCTGTGCGGTTGCGCGTGTGTAGTGCCGTGTGTGCATGTATATGTGTATGTATATATGTGTGTGTATCAAGGTGTGAAACAAATACCACACAGGGCGTATGACCGAGCAGCCATGCACAGTTGGGTTCTGTCGCGCGTTTGCTGTGTGCTGTGTGCTGTGTGTTTTGTTTTGTATCGTGTGTGTTTGTTTTGTGTTTTGTGTTTTGTGTTGTGTGTTGTGTATATATGTGCGTGTGTGTTGTGTGTGTTTGGTGCGGAAGGTTGTGTGCGTGTGTGCGTGTATGTTTCGTTTATGCGTTTTGCGTTGTGTGTGTTGTGTGTGTTGTGTGTGTTTGTGTGTTTTTGTTTTGTTGTGCTTTGTTGTGTCGTGCTGGGTAGTAGTGTGTGTGGTGTGTGGTGTTGCTCAGAGCGTGTTGTGTTTGTGTGTGAGTTGGTGTGTTTTGTGAGTCAGTGTCGTCTAGTGGTTAGGACGCGAGCTTCACACGCTCGAGATCGAGGGTTCGATCCCCTCCATTGATACTTTTTGCTCGCAATACCACTACCACACTCCAAACCATAAACACACAACACACAACACACAAACACACAAACGCACCTCCACGCAGACTACAATGCGTAACACACACAAGGTGCCAGGCACAACACCAACCACTGAAGCAAGTAAGCAAGCAAGCACAACACATCTCGGCGCCATTCACCATTTGTCACTTGATTTGACAGGTCTCTTCATTTGTTGGCACTAGTACATACAGTACACACAGCGTAACTCGGAGCGTAACCCGCCTTGAACGCAAGACCCGCGCGTCGTTCGTCGTTCGTCGTTTGTCGTTTGTCTTTTGTATATGATCATGGGCGTGCGCGCTGTGATCGTACGATACAAGTGTGTGCATATGTGCAAGCGTGCTGTTGGGGTTACGTTTGTGTATATATATATATGCATGCGTGTGTGTGTTGTGTCATGCGTGTCAACGTCAAGACGAGACGATGCTGTGCGAAGCGTGTTCGTTTTGGATTTGGTTTTGATGTTGGTTTTGGTTGTGTGGTGTTGTAGGGTATGGTTTTCAATATGTGTTTGGTTTGTTGATGCGTTGTGCGGCTGTGCGGTTGCGCGTGTGTAGTGCCGTGTGTGCGTGTATATGTGTATGTATATGTGTGTGTATCAAGGTGTGAAACAAATACCACACAGGGCGTATGACCGAGCAGCCATGCACAGTTGGGTTCTGTCGCGCGTTTGCTGTGTGCTGTGTGCTGTGTGTTTTGTTTTGTATCGTGTGTGTTTGTTTTGTGTTTTGTGTTGTGTTGTGTGTTGTGTATATATGTGCGTGTGTGTTGTGTGTGTTTGGTGCGGAAGGTTGTGTGCGTGTGTGCGTGTATGTTTCGTTTATGCGTTTTGCGTTGTGTGTGTTGTGTGTGTTGTGTGTGTTGTGTGTGTTGTGTGTTTTGTTTTGTTGTGCTTTGTTGTGTCGTGCTGGGTAGTAGTGTGTGTGGTGTGTGGTGTTGCTCAGAGCGTGTTGTGTTTGTGTGTGAGTTGGTGTGTTTTGTGAGTCAGTGTCGTCTAGTGGTTAGGACGCGAGCTTCACACGCTCGAGATCGAGGGTTCGATCCCCTCCATTGATACTTTTTGCTCGCAATACCACTACCACACTCCAAACCATAAACACACAACACACAACACACAAACACACAAACGCACCTCCACGCAGACTACAATGCGTAACACACACAAGGTGCCAGGCACAACACCAACCACTGAAGCAAGTAAGCAAGCAAGCACAACACATCTCGGCGCCATTCACCATTTGTCACTTGATTTGACAGGTCTCTTCATTTGTTGGCACTAGTACATACAGTACACACAGCGTAACTCGGAGCGTAACCCGCCTTGAACGCAAGACCCGCGCGTCGTTCGTCGTTCGTCGTTTGTCGTTGTCTTTGTATATGATCATGGGCGTGCGCGCTGTGATCGTACGATACAAGTGTGTGCATATGTGCAAGCGTGCTGTTGGGGTTACGTTTGTGTATATATATATATGCATGCGTGTGTGTGTTGTGTCATGCGTGTCAACGTCAAGACGAGACGATGCTGTGCGAAGCGTGTTCGTTTTGGATTTGGTTTTGATGTTGGTTTTGGTTGTGTGGTGTTGTAGGGTATGGTTTTCAATATGTGTTTGGTTTGTTGATGCGTTGTGCGGCTGTGCGGTTGCGCGTGTGTAGTGCCGTGTGTGCGTGTATATGTGTATGTATATATGTGTGTGTATCAAGGTGTGAAACAAATACCACACAGGGCGTATGACCGAGCAGCCATGCACAGTTGGGTTCTGTCGCGCGTTTGCTGTGTGCTGTGTGCTGTGTGTTTTGTTTTGTATCGTGTGTGTTTTTGTGTTTTGTGTTGTGTGTTGTGTATATATGTGCGTGTGTGTTGTGTGTGTTTGGTGCGGAAGGTTGTGTGCGTGTGTGCGTGTATGTTTCGTTTATGCGTTTTGCGTTGTGTGTGTTGTGTGTGTTGTGTGTGTTGTGTGTGTTGTGTGTTTTGTTTTGTTGTGCTTTGTTGTGTCGTGCTGGGTAGTAGTGTGTGTGGTGTGTGGTGTTGCTCAGAGCGTGTTGTGTTTGTGTGTGAGTTGGTGTGTTTTGTGAGTCAGTGTCGTCTAGTGGTTAGGACGCGAGCTTCACACGCTCGAGATCGAGGGTTCGATCCCCTCCATTGATACTTTTTGCTCGCAATACCACTACCACACTCCAAACCATAAACACACAACACACAACACACAAACACACAAACGCACCTCCACGCAGACTACAATGCGTAACACACACAAGGTGCCAGGCACAACACCAACCACTGAAGCAAGTAAGCAAGCAAGCACAACACATCTCGGCGCCATTCACCATTTGTCACTTGATTTGACAGGTCTCTTCATTTGTTGGCACTAGTACATACAGTACACACAGCGTAACTCGGAGCGTAACCCGCCTTGAACGCAAGACCCGCGCGTCGTTCGTCGTTCGTCGTTTGTCGTTGTCTTTTGTATATGATCATGGGCGTGCGCGCTGTGATCGTACGATACAAGTGTGTGCATATGTGCAAGCGTGCTGTTGGGGTTACGTTTGTGTATATATATATATATATGCATGCGTGTGTGTGTTGTGTCATGCGTGTCAACGTCAAGACGAGACGATGCTGTGCGAAGCGTGTTCGTTTTGGATTTGGTTTTGATGTTGGTTTTGGTTGTGTGGTGTTGTAGGGTATGGTTTTCAATATGTGTTTGGTTTGTTGATGCGTTGTGCGGCTGTGCGGTTGCGCGTGTGTAGTGCCGTGTGTGCGTGTATATGTGTATGTATATATGTGTGTGTATCAAGGTGTGAAACAAATACCACACAGGGCGTATGACCGAGCAGCCATGCACAGTTGGGTTCTGTCGCGCGTTTGCTGTGTGCTGTGTGCTGTGTGTTTTGTTTTGTATCGTGTGTGTTTTGTGTTTTGTGTTGTGTGTTGTGTATATATGTGCGTGTGTGTTGTGTGTGTTTGGTGCGGAAGGTTGTGTGCGTGTGTGCGTGTATGTTTCGTTTATGCGTTTTGCGTTGTGTGTGTTGTGTGTGTTGTGTGTGTTGTGTGTGTTGTGTGTTTTGTTTTGTTGTGCTTTGTTGTGTCGTGCTGGGTAGTAGTGTGTGTGGTGTGTGGTGTTGCTCAGAGCGTGTTGTGTTTGTGTGTGAGTTGGTGTGTTTTGTGAGTCAGTGTCGTCTAGTGGTTAGGACGCGAGCTTCACACGCTCGAGATCGAGGGTTCGATCCCCTCCATTGATACTTTTTGCTCGCAATACCACTACCACACTCCAAACCATAAACACACAACACACAACACACAAACACACAAACGCACCTCCACGCAGACTACAATGCGTAACACACACAAGGTGCCAGGCACAACACCAACCACTGAAGCAAGTAAGCAAGCAAGCACAACACATCTCGGCGCCATTCACCATTTGTCACTTGATTTGACAGGTCTCTTCATTTGTTGGCACTAGTACATACAGTACACACAGCGTAACTCGGAGCGTAACCCGCCTTGAACGCAAGACCCGCGCGTCGTTCGTCGTTCGTCGTTTGTCGTTTGTCTTTTGTATATGATCATGGGCGTGCGCGCTGTGATCGTACGATACAAGTGTGTGCATATGTGCAAGCGTGCTGTTGGGGTTACGTTTGTGTATATATATATATATGCATGCGTGTGTGTGTTGTGTCATGCGTGTCAACGTCAAGACGAGACGATGCTGTGCGAAGCGTGTTCGTTTTGGATTTGGTTTTGATGTTGGTTTTGGTTGTGTGGTGTTGTAGGGTATGGTTTTCAATATGTGTTTGGTTTGTTGATGCGTTGTGCGGCTGTGCGGTTGCGCGTGTGTAGTGCCGTGTGTGCGTGTATATGTGTATGTATATATGTGTGTGTATCAAGGTGTGAAACAAATACCACACAGGGCGTATGACCGAGCAGCCATGCACAGTTGGGTTCTGTCGCGCGTTTGCTGTGTGCTTGTGTGCTGTGTGTTTTGTTTTGTATCGTGTGTGTTTTGTTTGTGTTTTGTGTTTTGTGTTGTGTGTTGTGTATATATGTGCGTGTGTGTTGTGTGTGTTTGGTGCGGAAGGTTGTGTGCGTGTGTGCGTGTATGTTTCGTTTATGCGTTTTGCGTTGTGTGTGTTGTGTGTGTTGTGTGTGTTGTGTGTGTTGTGTGTTTTGTTTTGTTGTGCTTTGTTGTGTCGTGCTGGGTAGTAGTGTGTGTGGTGTGTGGTGTTGCTCAGAGCGTGTTGTGTTTGTGTGTGAGTTGGTGTGTTTTGTGAGTCAGTGTCGTCTAGTGGTTAGGACGCGAGCTTCACACGCTCGAGATCGAGGGTTCGATCCCCTCCATTGATACTTTTTGCTCGCAATACCACTACCACACTCCAAACCATAAACACACAACACACAACACACAAACACACAAACGCACCTCCACGCAGACTACAATGCGTAACACACACAAGGTGCCAGGCACAACACCAACCACTGAAGCAAGTAAGCAAGCAAGCACAACACATCTCGGCGCCATTCACCATTTGTCACTTGATTTGACAGGTCTCTTCATTTGTTGGCACTAGTACATACAGTACACACAGCGTAACTCGGAGCGTAACCCGCCTTGAACGCAAGACCCGCGCGTCGTTCGTCGTTCGTCGTTTGTCGTTTGTCTTTTGTATATGATCATGGGCGTGCGCGCTGTGATCGTACGATACAAGTGTGTGCATATGTGCAAGCGTGCTGTTGGGGTTACGTTTGTGTATATATATATGCATGCGTGTGTGTGTTGTGTCATGCGTGTCAACGTCAAGACGAGACGATGCTGTGCGAAGCGTGTTCGTTTTGGATTTGGTTTTGATGTTGGTTTTGGTTGTGTGGTGTTGTAGGGTATGGTTTTCAATATGTGTTTGGTTTGTTGATGCGTTGTGCGGCTGTGCGGTTGCGCGTGTGTAGTGCCGTGTGTGCGTGTATATGTGTATGTATATATGTGTGTGTATCAAGGTGTGAAACAAATACCACACAGGGCGTATGACCGAGCAGCCATGCACAGTTGGGTTCTGTCGCGCGTTTGCTGTGTGCTGTGTGCTGTGTGTTTTGTTTTGTATCGTGTGTGTTTTGTTTTGTGTTGTGTGTGTTGTGTATATATGTGCGTGTGTGTTGTGTGTGTTTGGTGCGGAAGGTTGTGTGCGTGTGTGCGTGTATGTTTCGTTTATGCGTTTTGCGTTGTGTGTGTTGTGTGTGTTGTGTGTGTTGTGTGTGTTGTGTGTTTTGTTTTGTTGTGCTTTGTTGTGTCGTGCTGGGTAGTAGTGTGTGTGGTGTGTGGTGTTGCTCAGAGCGTGTTGTGTTTGTGTGTGAGTTGGTGTGTTTTGTGAGTCAGTGTCGTCTAGTGGTTAGGACGCGAGCTTCACACGCTCGAGATCGAGGGTTCGATCCCCTCCATTGATACTTTTTGCTCGCAATACCACTACCACACTCCAAACCATAAACACACAACACACAACACACAAACACACAAACGCACCTCCACGCAGACTACAATGCGTAACACACACAAGGTGCCAGGCACAACACCAACCACTGAAGCAAGTAAGCAAGCAAGCACAACACATCTCGGCGCCATTCACCATTTGTCACTTGATTTGACAGGTCTCTTCATTTGTTGGCACTAGTACATACAGTACACACAGCGTAACTCGGAGCGTAACCCGCCTTGAACGCAAGACCCGCGCGTCGTTCGTCGTTCGTCGTTTGTCGTTTGTCTTTGTATATGATCATGGGCGTGCGCGCTGTGATCGTACGATACAAGTGTGTGCATATGTGCAAGCGTGCTGTTGGGGTTACGTTTGTGTATATATATATATGCATGCGTGTGTGTGTTGTGTCATGCGTGTCAACGTCAAGACGAGACGATGCTGTGCGAAGCGTGTTCGTTTTGGATTTGGTTTTGATGTTGGTTTTGGTTGTGTGGTGTTGTAGGGTATGGTTTTCAATATGTGTTTGGTTTGTTGATGCGTTGTGCGGCTGTGCGGTTGCGCGTGTGTAGTGCCGTGTGTGCGTGTATATGTGTATGTATATATGTGTGTGTATCAAGGTGTGAAACAAATACCACACAGGGCGTATGACCGAGCAGCCATGCACAGTTGGGTTCTGTCGCGCGTTTGCTGTGTGCTGTGTGCTGTGTGTTTTGTTTGTATCGTGTGTGTTTTTTGTTTTGTGTTTGTGTGTGTGTTGTATATATGTGCGTGTGTGTTGTGTGTGTTTGGTGCGGAAGGTTGTGTGCGTGTGTGCGTGTATGTTTCGTTTATGCGTTTTGCGTTGTGTGTGTTGTGTGTGTTGTGTGTGTTGTGTGTGTTTGTGTGTGTTTGTTTTGTTGTGCTTTGTTGTGTCGTGCTGGGTAGTAGTGTGTGTGGTGTGTGGTGTTGCTCAGAGCGTGTTGTGTTTGTGTGTGAGTTGGTGTGTTTTGTGAGTCAGTGTCGTCTAGTGGTTAGGACGCGAGCTTCACACGCTCGAGATCGAGGGTTCGATCCCCTCCATTGATACTTTTTGCTCGCAATACCACTACCACACTCCAAACCATAAACACACAACACACAACACACAAACACACAAACGCACCTCCACGCAGACTACAATGCGTAACACACACAAGGTGCCAGGCACAACACCAACCACTGAAGCAAGTAAGCAAGCAAGCACAACACATCTCGGCGCCATTCACCATTTGTCACTTGATTTGACAGGTCTCTTCATTTGTTGGCACTAGTACATACAGTACACACAGCGTAACTCGGAGCGTAACCCGCCTTGAACGCAAGACCCGCGCGTCGTTCGTCGTTCGTCGTCGTTTGTCTTTTGTATATGATTATGGGCGTGCGCGCTGTGATCGTACGATGCAAGTGTGTGCATATGTGCAAGCGTGCTGTTGGGGTTACGTTTGTGTATATATATATGCATGCGTGTGTGTGTTGTGTCATGCGTGTCAACGTCAAGACGAGACGATGCTGTGCGAAGCGTGTTCGTTTTGGATTTGGTTTTGATGTTGGTTTGGTTGTGTGGTGTTGTTGGGTATGGTTTTCAATATGTGTTTGGTTTGTTGATGCGTTGTGCGGCTGTGCGGTTGCGCGTGTGTAGTGCCGTGTGTGCATGTATATGTGTATGTATATATGTGTGTGTATCAGGTGTGAAACAATACCACACAGGGCGTATGACCGAGCAGCCATGCACAGTTGGGTTCTGTCGCGCGTTTGCTGTGTGCTGTGTGCTGTGTGTTTGTTTTGTATCGTGTGTGTTTGTTTGTTTTGTGTTTGTGTGTGTGTGTATATATGTGCGTGTGTGTTGTGTGTGTTTGGTGCGGAAGGTGTGTGCGTGTGTGCGTGTATGTTTCGTTTCTGCGTTTGCGTTGTGTGTGTTTGTGTGGTGTTGTGTGTGTTGTGTGTGTTGTGTGTTTTGTTTTGTTGTGCTTTGTTGTGTCGTGCTGGGTAGTAGTGTGTGTGGTGTGTGGTGTTGCTCAGAGCGTGTTGTGTTTGTGTGTGAGTTGGTGTGTTTTGTGAGTCAGTGTCGTCTAGTGGTTAGGACGCGAGCTTCACACGCTCGAGATCGAGGGTTCGATCCCCTCCATTGATACTTTTTGCTCGCAATACCACTACCACACTCCAAACCATAAACACACAACACACAACACACAAACACACAAACGCACCTCCACGCAGACTACAATGCGTAACACACACAAGGTGCCAGGCACAACACCAACCACTGAAGCAAGTAAGCAAGCAAGCACAACACATCTCGGCGCCATTCACCATTTGTCACTTGATTTGACAGGTCTCTTCATTTGTTGGCACTAGTACATACAGTACACACAGCGTAACTCGGAGCGTAACCCGCCTTGAACGCAAGACCCGCGCGTCGTTCGTCGTTCGTCGTTTGTCGTTTTGTATATGATCATGGGCGTGCGCGCTGTGATCGTACGATGCAAGTGTGTGCATATGTGCAAGCGTGCTGTTGGGGTTACGTTTGTGTATATATATATATGCATGCGTGTGTGTGTTGTGTCATGCGTGTCAACGTCAAGACGAGACGATGCTGTGCGAAGCGTGTTCGTTTTGGATTTGGTTTTGATGTTGGTTTTGGTTGTGTGGTGTTGTAGGGTATGGTTTTCAATATGTGTTTGGTTTGTTGATGCGTTGTGCGGCTGTGCGGTTGCGCGTGTGTAGTGCCGTGTGTGCGTGTATATGTGTATGTATATATGTGTGTGTATCAAGGTGTGAAACAAATACCACACAGGGCGTATGACCGAGCAGCCATGCACAGTTGGGTTCTGTCGCGCGTTTGCTGTGTGCTGTGTGCTGTGTGTTTTGTTTTGTATCGTGTGTGTTTTGTTTTGTGTTGTGTGTTGTGTGTGTGTGTGTATATATGTGCGTGTGTGTTGTGTGTGTTTGGTGCGGAAGGTTGTGTGCGTGTGTGCGTGTATGTTTCGTTTATGCGTTTTGCGTTGTGTGTGTTGTGTGTGTGTGTGTGTTGTGTGTGTGTTGTGTGTGTGTTTGCTTTGTTGTGTCGTGCGTGGGTAGTAGTGTGTGTATGCAGAGCGTGTTACCACACAGGGCGTATGACCGAGCAGCCATGCACAGTTGGGTTCTGTCGCGCGTTTGCTGTGTGCTGTGTGCTGTGTGTATCGTGTGTGTTTTGTTTTGTTTTGTGAGTGCGTGTGTGTTGTGTCGGAAGGTTGTGTGCGTGTGTGCGTGTATGTTTCGTTTATGCGTTTTGCGTTGTGTGTGTTGTGTGTGTTGTGTGCTTTGTTGTGTCGTGCTGGGTAGTAGTGTGTGTGGTGTGTGGTGTTGCTCAGAGCGTGTTGTGTTTGTGTGTGAGTTGGTGTGTTTTGTGAGTCAGTGTCGTCTAGTGGTTAGGACGCGAGCTTCACACGCTCGAGATCGAGGGTTCGATCCCCTCCATTGATACTTTTTGCTCGCAATACCACTACCACACTCCAAACCATAAACACACAACACACAACACACAAACACACAAACGCACCTCCACGCAGACTACAATGCGTAACACACACAAGGTGCCAGGCACAACACCAACCACTGAAGCAAGTAAGCAAGCAAGCACAACACATCTCGGCGCCATTCACCATTTGTCACTTGATTTGACAGGTCTCTTCATTTGTTGGCACTAGTACATACAGTACACACAGCGTAACTCGGAGCGTAACCCGCCTTGAACGCAAGACCCGCGCGTCGTTCGTCGTTCGTCGTTTGTCTTTTGTATATGATCATGGGCGTGCGCGCTGTGATCGTACGATACAAGTGTGTGCATATGTGCAAGCGTGCTGTTGGGGTTACGTTTGTGTATATATATATATGCATGCGTGTGTGTGTTGTGTCATGCGTGTCAACGTCAAGACGAGACGATGCTGTGCGAAGCGTGTTCGTTTTGGATTTGGTTTTGATGTTGGTTTTGGTTGTGTGGTGTTGTAGGGTATGGTTTTCAATATGTGTTTGGTTTGTTGATGCGTTGTGCGGCTGTGCGGTTGCGCGTGTGTAGTGCCGTGTGTGCGTGTATATGTGTATGTATATATGTGTGTGTATCAAGGTGTGAAACAAATACCACACAGGGCGTATGACCGAGCAGCCATGCACAGTTGGGTTCTGTCGCGCGTTTGCTGTGTGCTGTGTTGTGTGTTTTGTTTTGTATCGTGTGTTTTGTTTTGTGTTTGTGTGTGTGTGTTGTGTATATATGTGCGTGTGTGTTGTGTGTGTTTGGTGCGGAAGGTTGTGTGCGTGTGTGCGTGTATGTTTCGTTTATGCGTTTTGCGTTGTGTGTGTTGTGTGTGTTGTGTGTGTTGTGTGTGTTTTGTTTTGTTGTGCTTTGTTGTGTCGTGCTGGGTAGTAGTGTGTGTGGTGTGTGGTGTTGCTCAGAGCGTGTTGTGTTTGTGTGTGAGTTGGTGTGTTTTGTGAGTCAGTGTCGTCTAGTGGTTAGGACGCGAGCTTCACACGCTCGAGATCGAGGGTTCGATCCCCTCCATTGATACTTTTTGCTCGCAATACCACTACCACACTCCAAACCATAAACACACAACACACAACACACAAACACACAAACGCACCTCCACGCAGACTACAATGCGTAACACACACAAGGTGCCAGGCACAACACCAACCACTGAAGCAAGTAAGCAAGCAAGCACAACACATCTCGGCGCCATTCACCATTTGTCACTTGATTTGACAGGTCTCTTCATTTGTTGGCACTAGTACATACAGTACACACAGCGTAACTCGGAGCGTAACCCGCCTTGAACGCAAGACCCGCGCGTCGTTCGTCGTTCGTCGTTTGTCTTTTGTATATGATCATGGGCGTGCGCGCTGTGATCGTACGATGCAAGTGTGTGCATATGTGCAAGCGTGCTGTTGGGGTTACGTTTGTGTATATATATATATGCATGCGTGTGTGTGTTGTGTCATGCGTGTCAACGTCAAGACGAGACGATGCTGTGCGAAGCGTGTTCGTTTTGGATTTGGTTTTGATGTTGGTTTTGGTTGTGTGGTGTTGTAGGGTATGGTTTTCAATATGTGTTTGGTTTGTTGATGCGTTGTGCGGCTGTGCGGTTGCGCGTGTGTAGTGCCGTGTGTGCGTGTATATGTGTATGTATATATGTGTGTGTATCAAGGTGTGAAACAAATACCACACAGGGCGTATGACCGAGCAGCCATGCACAGTTGGGTTCTGTCGCGCGTTTGCTGTGTGCTGTGTGCTGTGTGTTTTGTTTTGTATCGTGTGTGTTTTGTTTTGTGTTTGTGTGTTGTGTATATATGTGCGTGTGTGTTGTGTGTGTTTGGTGCGGAAGGTTGTGTGCGTGTGTGCGTGTATGTTTCGTTTATGCGTTTTGCGTTGTGTGTGTTGTGTGTGTTGTGTGTGTTGTGTGTTTTGTTTTGTTGTGCTTTGTTGTGTCGTGCTGGGTAGTAGTGTGTGTGGTGTGTGGTGTTGCTCAGAGCGTGTTGTGTTTGTGTGTGAGTTGGTGTGTTTTGTGAGTCAGTGTCGTCTAGTGGTTAGGACGCGAGCTTCACACGCTCGAGATCGAGGGTTCGATCCCCTCCATTGATACTTTTTGCTCGCAATACCACTACCACACTCCAAACCATAAACACACAACACACAACACACAAACACACAAACGCACCTCCACGCAGACTACAATGCGTAACACACACAAGGTGCCAGGCACAACACCAACCACTGAAGCAAGTAAGCAAGCAAGCACAACACATCTCGGCGCCATTCACCATTTGTCACTTGATTTGACAGGTCTCTTCATTTGTTGGCACTAGTACATACAGTACACACAGCGTAACTCGGAGCGTAACCCGCCTTGAACGCAAGACCCGCGCGTCGTTCGTCGTTCGTCGTTTGTCTTTTGTATATGATCATGGGCGTGCGCGCTGTGATCGTACGATACAAGTGTGTGCATATGTGCAAGCGTGCTGTTGGGGTTACGTTTGTGTATATATATATATGCATGCGTGTGTGTGTTGTGTCATGCGTGTCAACGTCAAGACGAGACGATGCTGTGCGAAGCGTGTTCGTTTTGGATTTGGTTTTGATGTTGGTTTTGGTTGTGTGGTGTTGTAGGGTATGGTTTTCAATATGTGTTTGGTTTGTTGATGCGTTGTGCGGCTGTGCGGTTGCGCGTGTGTAGTGCCGTGTGTGCGTGTATATGTGTATGTATATATGTGTGTGTATCAAGGTGTGAAACAAATACCACACAGGGCGTATGACCGAGCAGCCATGCACAGTTGGGTTCTGTCGCGCGTTTGCTGTGTGCTGTGTGCTGTGTGTTTGTGTTTTGTATCGTGTGTGTTTTGTTTTGTGTTGTTGTGTGTATATATGTGTGTGTGTTGTGTGTGTTTGGTGCGGAAGGTTGTGTGCGTGTGTGCGTGCGTTTTGCGTGTCGTGCTGGGTAGTAGTGTGTGTGGTGTGTGGTGTTGCTCAGAGCGTGTTGTGTTTGTGTGTGAGTTGGTGTGTTTTGTGAGTCAGTGTCGTCTAGTGGTTAGGACGCGAGCTTCACACGCTCGAGATCGAGGGTTCGATCCCCTCCATTGATACTTTTTGCTCGCAATACCACTACCACACTCCAAACCATAAACACACAACACACAACACACAAACACACAAACGCACCTCCACGCAGACTACAATGCGTAACACACACAAGGTGCCAGGCACAACACCAACCACTGAAGCAAGTAAGCAAGCAAGCACAACACATCTCGGCGCCATTCACCATTTGTCACTTGATTTGACAGGTCTCTTCATTTGTTGGCACTAGTACATACAGTACACACAGCGTAACTCGGAGCGTAACCCGCCTTGAACGCAAGACCCGCGCGTCGTTCGTCGTTTCGTCGTTTGTCTTTTGTATATGATCATGGGCGTGCGCGCTGTGATCGTACGATGCAAGTGTGTGCATATGTGCAAGCGTGCTGTTGGGGTTACGTTTGTGTATATATATATATGCATGCGTGTGTGTGTTGTGTCATGCGTGTCAACGTCAAGACGAGACGATGCTGTGCGAAGCGTGTTCGTTTTGGATTTGGTTTTGATGTTGGTTTTGGTTGTGTGGTGTTGTAGGGTATGGTTTTCAATATGTGTTTGGTTTGTTGATGCGTTGTGCGGCTGTGCGGTTGCGCGTGTGTAGTGCCGTGTGTGCGTGTATATGTGTATGTATATATGTGTGTGTATCAAGGTGTGAAACAAATACCACACAGGGCGTATGACCGAGCAGCCATGCACAGTTGGGTTCTGTCGCGCGTTTGCTGTGTGCTGTGTGCTGTGTGTTTTGTTTGTATCGTGTGTGTTTTGTTTTGTGTTTTGTGTTTTGTGTGTGTGTTGTGTATATATGTGCGCGTGTGTTGTGTGTGTTTGGTGCGGAAGGTTGTGTTGAGTGTGTGCGTGTATGTTTCGTTTATGCGTTTTGCGTTGTGTGTGTTGTGTGTGTTGTGTGTGTTGTGTGTGTTTGTGTGTTTTGTTTTGTTGTGCTTTGTTGTGTCGTGCTGGGTGTAGTGTGTGTGGTGTGTGGTGTTGTTGCTCAGAGCGTGTTGTGTTTGTGTGTTGAGTTGGGTGTGTTTTGTGAGTCAGTGTCGTAGGCTAGTGGTTAGGACGCGAGCTTCACACGCTCGAGATCGAGGGTTCGATCCCCTCCATTGATACTTTTTGCTCGCAATACCACTCCCACACTCCAAACCATAAACACACAACACACAACACACAAAACACACAACGCACCTCCACGCAGACTACAATGCGTAACAAACACAGGTGCCAGGCACAAACACCAACCACTGAAGCAAGTAAGCAAGCAAGCACAAAACATCTCGGCGCATTCACATTTGTCACTTGATTTGACAGGTCTCTTCATTTGTTGGCACTAGTACATACAGTACACACAGCGTAACTCGGAGCGTAACCCGCCTTTGAACGCAAGACCAGCGCGTCGTCGTCGTCGTCGTTTGTCGTTTGTCTTTTGTATATGATTATGGGCGTGCGCGCTGTGATCGTACGATTTGCAAGTGTGTGCATATGTGCAAGCGTGCTGTTGGGGTTACGTTTGTATATATATATATGCATGCGTGTGTGTGTTGTGTCATGCGTGTCAACGTCAAGACGAGACGATGCTGTGCGAAGCGTGTTCGTTTTGGATTTTTGAGGTTTTTTTTGTTGGTTTTGGTTGTGTGGTGTTGTAGGGTATGGTTTTTCAATATGTGTTTGGTTTGTTGATGCGTTGTGCGGCTGTGCGGTTGCGCGTGTTTAGTGCCGTGTGTGCGTGTATATGTGTAGTATATATGTGGTGTATCAAGGTGTGAAACAAATACACACACGGGCGTATGACCGAGCAGGCCATGCACAGTTGGGTTCTGTCGAGCGTTGCTGTGTGTTTTGTGTATCGTGTGTGTTTTGTTTTGGTTTTGTATCGTGTGTGTTTGTTTTGTGTTGTGTGTTGTGTGTTTGGTGTGTTGTGTATATATGTGCGCGTGTGTTGTGTGTGTTTGGTGCGGAAGGTTGTGTGCGTGTGTGCGTGTATGTTTCGTTTTATGCGTTTTGCGTTGTGTGTGTTGTGTGTGTTGTGTGTGTTGTGTTTGTTGTGTGTTTTGTTTTGTTTTGCTTTGTTGTGTCGTGCGGGGTAGTAGTGTGTGTGGTGTTGTGGTGTTGCTCAGAGCGTGTTGTGTTGTGTGTGAGTTGGGTGTGTTTTGTGAGTCAGTGTCGTCTAGTGGTTAGTGACGCGAGCTTCACACGCTCGAGATCGAGGGTTCGATCCCCTCCATTGATACTTTTTGCTCGCAATACCACTACCACACTCCAAACCATAAACACACAACACACAACACACAAACACACAAACGCACCTCCACGCAGACTACAATGCGTAACACACACAAGGTGCCAGGCACAACACAACCACTGAAGCAAGTAAGCAAGGCAAAGCACAACACATCTCGGCGCCATTCACCATTTGTCACTTGATTTGACAGGTCTCTTCATTTGTTGGCACTAGTACATACAGTACACACAGCGTAACTCGGAGCGTAACCCGCCTTGAACGCAAGACCCGCGCGTCGTTCGTCGTTCGTCTTTTGTCGTGTGTCTTTTGTATATGATCATGGAGTGCGCGCTGTGATCGTACGATAAAAGTGTGTGCATATGTGCAAGCGTGCTGTTGGGGTTACGTTTGTGTATATATATATATGCATGCGTGTGTGTGTTGTGTCATTGCGTGTCAACGTCAAGACGAGACGATGCTGTGCGAAGCGTGTTCGTTTTGGATTTGGTTTTGATGTTGGTTTTGGTTGTGTGGTGTTGTTGGGTATGGTTTTCAATATGTGTTTGGTTTTGTTGATGCGTTGTGCGGCTGTGCGGTTGCGCGTGTGTAGTGCCGTTGTGTGCAGTGTATATGTGTATGTATATATGTGTGTGTATCAAGGTGTGAAACAAATACCACACAGGGCGTATGACCGAGCAGCCATGCACAGTTGGGTTCTGTCGCGCGTTTGCTGTGTGCTGTGTGCTGTTGTTTTGTTTTGTATCGTGTGTGTTGTTTTGTTGTTGTGTTGTGTGTTGTGTATATATGTGCGGTGTGTTGTGTGTGTTTGGTGCGGAAGGTTGTGTGCGTGTGTGGCGTGTATGTTCGTTTATGCGTTTTGCGTTGTGTGTGTGTGTGTGTGTTGTGTTGTTGTGTGTGTTGTGTGTTTTGTTTTGTTGTGCTTTGTTGTGTCGTGCTGGGTAGTAGTGTGTGTGGTGTGTGGTGTTGCTCAGAGCGTGTTGTGTTTGTGTGTGAGTTGGTGTGTTTTTGTGAGTCAGTGTCGTCTAGTGGTTAGGACGCGAGCTTCACACGCTCGAGATCGAGGGTTCGATCCCCTCCATTGATACTTTTTTGCTCGCAATACCACTACACACTCCAAACCATAAACACACAACACACAACACACAAACACACAAACGCACCTCCACGAAGACTACAATGCGTAACACACACAAGGTGCCAGGCACAACACCAACCACTGAAGCAAGTAAGCAAGCAAGCACAACACATCTCGGCGCCATTCACCATTTGTCACTTGATTTGACAGGTCTCTTCATTTGTTGGCACTAGTACATACAGTACACACAGCGTAACTCGGAGCGTAACCCGCCTTGAACGCAAGACCCGCGCGTCGTTCGTCGTTCGTCGTTTGTCTTTTGTATATGATTATGGGCGTGCGCGCTGTGATCGTACGATGCAAGTGTGTGCATATGTGCAAGCGTGCTGTTGGGGTTACGTTTGTGTATATATATATATATGCATGCGTGTGTGTGTTGTGTCATGCGTGTCAACGTCAAGACGAGACGATGCTGTGCGAAGCGTGTTCGTTTTGGATTTGGTTTTGATGTTGGTTTTGGTTGTGTGGTGTTGTTGGGTATGGTTTTCAATATGTGTTTGGTTTGTTGATGCGTTTGTGCGGCTGTGCGGTTGCGCGTGTGTAGTGCCGTGTGTGCATTTTATATGTGTATGTATATATGTGTGTGTATAAGGTGTGTGAAACAATTACCACACAGGGCGTATGACCGAGCAGCCATGCACAGTTGGGTTCTGTCGCGCGTTTGCTGTGTGCTGTGTGCTGTGTGTTTTGTTTTGTATTGTGTGTGTTTTGTTTTGTGTTTGTGTTTTGTGTTGTGTGTTGTGTATATATGTGCGTGTGTGTTGTGTGTGTTTGGTGCGGAAGGTTGTGTGCGTGTGTGCGTGTATGTTCGTTTATGCGTTTTTGCGTTGTGTGTGTGTGTGTGTTGTGTGTGTTGTGTGTGTTGTGTGTTTTTGTTTTGTTGTGCTTTGTTGTGTCGTGCTTGGGTAGTAGTGTGTGTGGTGTGTGGTGTTGCTCAGAGCGTGTTGTGTTTGTGTGTGAGTGGTGTGTTGTTTGTGAGTCAGTGTCGTCTAGTGGTTAGGACGCGAGCTTCACACGCTCGAGATTGAGGGTTCGATCCCCTCCATTGATACTTTTTGCTCGCAATACCACTACCACACTCCAAACCATAAACACACAACACACAACACACAAACACACAACGCACCTCCACGCAGACTACAATGCGTAACACACACAAGGTGCCAGGCACAACACCAACCACTGAAGCAAGTAAGCAAGCAAGCACAACACATCTCGGCGCCATTCACCATTTGTCACTTGATTTGACAGGTCTCTTCATTTGTTGGCACTAGTACATACAGTACACACAGCGTAACTCGGAGCGTAACCCGCCTTGAACGCAAGACCCGCGCGTCGTTCGTCGTTCGTCGTTTGTCGTTTGTCTTTTGTATATGATCATGGGCGTGCGCGCTGTGATCGTACGATACAAGTGTGTGCATATGTGCAAGCGTGCTGTTGGGGTTACGTTTGTGTATATATATATATGCATGCGTGTGTGTGTTGTGTCATGCGTGTCAACGTCAAGACGAGACGATGCTGTGCGAAGCGTGTTCGTTTTGGTATTTGGTTTTTGATGTTTGGTTTTGGTTGTGTGGTGTTGTAGGGTATGGTTTTCAATATTGTGTTTGGTTTGTTGATTGCGTTGTGCGGCTGTGCGGTTGCGCGTGTGTAGTGCCGTGTGTGCGTGTATATGTGTATGTATATATGTGTGTGTATCAAGGTGTGAAACAAATAACCACACAGGGCGTATGACCGAGCAGCCATGCACAGTTGGGTTCTGTCGCGCGTTTTGCTGTGTGCTGTGTGCTGTGTGTTTTGTTTTGTATCGTGGTGTGTTTTGTTTTGTGTTGTGTGTTTGTGTGTTTGGTGTGTTGTGTATATATGTGCGCGTGTGTTGTGTGTGTTTGGTTGCGGAAGGTTGTGTGCGTGTGTGCGTGTATGTTTCGTTTATGCGTTTTGCGTTGTGTGTGTTGTGTGTGTTGTGGTGTGTTGGGGTGTGTGTGTGTGTTTTTTTTTGTTGTGCTTTGTTGTGTCGTGCTGGGTAGTAGTTTGTGTGGTGTGTTGGTGTTGCTCAGAGCGTGTTGTGTTTGTGTGTGAGCTTGGTGTGGTTTTGTGAGTCAGTGTCGTCTAGTGGTTAGGACGCGAGCTTCACACGCTCGAGATCGAGGGTTCGATCCCCTCCATTGATACTTTTTGCTCGCAATACCACTACCACACTCCAAACCATAAACACACAACACACAACACACAAACACACAAACGCACCTCCACGCAGACTACAATGCGTAACACACACAAGGTGCCAGGCACAACACCAACCACTGAAGCAAGTAAGCAAGCAAGCACAACACATCTCGGCGCCATTCACCATTTGTCACTTGATTTGACAGGTCTCTTCATTTGTTGGCACTAGTACATACAGTACACACAGCGTAACTCGGAGCGTAACCCGCCTTGAACGCAAGACCCGCGCGTCGTTCGTCGTTCGTCGTTGTCGTTTGTCTTTTGTATATGATCATGGGCGTGCGCGCTGTGATCGTACGATACAAGTGTGTGCATATGTGCAAGCGTGCTGTTGGGGTTACGTTTGTGTATATATATATATGCATGCGTGTGTGTGTTGTGTCATGCGTGTCAACGTCAAGACGAGACGATGCTGTGCGAAGCGTGTTCGTTTTGGATTTGGTTTTGATGTTGGTTTTGGTTGTGTGGTGTTGTAGGGTATGGTTTTCAATATGTGTTTGGTTTGTTGATGCGTTGTGCGGCTGTGCGGTTGCGCGTGTGTAGTGCCGTGTGTGCGTGTATATGTGTATGTATATATGTGTGTGTATCAAGGTGTGAAACAAATACCACACAGGGCGTATGACCGAGCAGCCATGCACAGTTGGGTTCTGTCGCGCGTTTGCTGTGTGCTGTGTTGCTGTGTGTTTGTTTTGTTTTGTATCGTGTGTGTTTGTTTGTGTTTTGTGTGTTGTGTGTTTGTATATATGTGCGTGTGTGTTTGTGTGTGTTTTGGTGCGGAAGGTTGTGTGCGTGTGTGCGTGTATGTTTCGTTTATTGCGTTTGCGTTGTGTGTGTGTGTGTGTTGTGTGTGTTGTGTGTGTTGGTGTTTTGTTTTGTTGTGCTTTGTTGTGTCGTGCTGGGTAGTAGTGTGTGTGGTGTGTGGTGTTGCTCAGAGCGTGTTGTGTTTGTGTGTGAGTTGGTGTGTTTTTGTGAGTCAGTGTCGTCTAGTGGTTAGGACGCGAGCTTCACACGCTCGAGATCGAGGGTTCGATCCCCTCCATTGATACTTTTTGCTCGCAATACCACTACCACACTCCAAACCATAAACACACAACACACAACACACAAACACACAAACGCACCTCCACGCAGACTACAATGCGTAACACACACAAGGTGCCAGGCACAACACCAACCACTGAAGCAAGTAAGCAAGCAAGCACAACACATCTCGGCGCCATTCACCATTTGTCACTTGATTGACAGGTCTCTTCATTTGTTGGCACTAGTACATACAGTACACACAGCGTAACTCGGAGCGTAACCCGCCTTGAACGCAAGACCCGCGCGTCGTTCGTCGTTCGTCGTTTGTCGTTTGTCTTTTGTATATGATCATGGGCGTGCGCGCTGTGATCGTACGATACAAGTGTGTGCATATGTGCAAGCGTGCTGTTGGGGTTACGTTTGTGTATATATATATATGCATGCGTGTGTGTGTTGTGTCATGCGTGTCAACGTCAAGACGAGACGATGCTGTGCGAAGCGTGTTCGTTTTGGATTTGGTTTTGATGTTGGTTTGGTTGTGTGGTGTTGTAGGGTATGGTTTTCAATATGTGTTTGGTTTGTTGATGCGTTGTGCGGCTGTGCGGTTGCGCGTGTGTAGTGCCGTGTGTGCGTGTATATGTGTATGTATATATGTGTGTGTATCAAGGTGTGAAACAAATACCACACAGGGCGTATGACCGAGCAGCCATGCACAGTTGGGTTCTGTCGCGCGTTTGCTGTGTGCTGTGTGCTGTGTGTTTTGTTTTGTATCGTGTGTGTTTTGTGTTTTGTGTTGTGTGTTGTGTATATATGTGCGTGTGTGTTGTGTGTGTTTGGTGCGGAAGGTTGTGTGCGTGTGTGCGTGTATGTTTCGTTTATGCGTTTTGCGTTGTGTGTGTTGTGTGTGTTGTGTGTGTTGTGTGTGTGTGTGTTTTTGTTTTGTTTGTGCTTTGTTGTGTCGTGCTGGGTAGTAGTGTGTGTGGTGTGTGGTGTTGCTCAGAGCGTGTTGGTGTTTGTGTGTGAGTTGGTGTGTTTTGTGAGTCAGTGTCGTCTAGTGGTTAGGACGCGAGCTTCACACGCTCGAGATCGAGGGTTCGATCCCCTCCATTGATACTTTTTGCTCGCAATACCACTACCACACTCCAAACCATAAACACACAACACACAACACACAAACACACAAACGCACCTCCACGCAGACTACAATGCGTAACACACACAAGGTGCCAGGCACAACACCAACCACTGAAGCAAGTAAGCAAGCAAGCACAACACATCTCGGCGCCATTCACCATTTGTCACTTGATTTGACAGGTCTCTTCATTTGTTGGCACTAGTACATACAGTACACACAGCGTAACTCGGAGCGTAACCCGCCTTGAACGCAAGACCCGCGCGCTCGTTCGTCGTTCGTCGTTGTCGTGTCTTTTGTATATGATCATGGGCGTGCGCGCTGTGATCTTACGATACAAGTGTGTGCATATGTGCAAGCGTGCTGTTGGGGTTACGTTTGTATATATATATATATGCATGCGTGTGTGTGTTGTGTCATGCGTGTCAACGTCAAGACGAAGACGATGCTGTGCGAAGCGTGTTCGTTTTGGATTGGTTTTTGATGTTGGTTTTGGTTGTGTGGTGTTGTAGGGTATGGTTTTCATATGTGTTGGTTTGTTGATGCGTTGTGCGGCTGTGCGGTTTGCGCGTGTGTAGTGCCGTGTGTGCGTGTATATGTGTATGTATATATGTGTGTGTATCAAGGTGTGAAACAAATACCACAAAGGGCGTATGACCGAGCAGCCATGCACAGTTGGGTTCTGTCGCTCGTTTGCTGTGTGTTTTGTTGTAGCTGTGTGTTTTGTTTTGTATCGTGTGTGTTTTGTATTGTGTGTTTGTTGTGTTGTTGTTGTGTTTTGGTGTGTTGTTGTATATATGTGCGCGTGGTGTTGTGTGTGTTTGGTGCGGAAGGTTGTGTGCGTGTGTGCGTTGTATGTTTCGTTTATGCGTTTTGCGTTGTGTGTGTTGTGTGTGTTGTGTGTGTTGTGTGTGTTGTGTGTTTTGTTTTGTTGTGCTTTGTTGTGTCGTGCTGGGTAGTAGTGTGTGTGGTGTGTGGTGTTGCTCAGAGCGTGTTGTGTTTGTGTGTGAGTTGGTGTGTTTTGTGAGTCAGTGTCGTCTAGTGGTTAGGACGCGAGCTTCACACGCTCGAGATCGAGGGTTCGATCCCCTCCATTGATACTTTTTGCTCGCAATACCCACTACCACACTCCAAACCATAAACACACAACACACAACACACAAACACACAAACGCACCTCCACGCAGACTACAATGCGTAACACACACAAGGTGCCAGGCACAACACCAACCACTTGAAGCAAGTAAGCAAGGCAAGCACAACACATCTCGGCGCCATTCACCATTTGTCACTTGATTTGACAGGTCTCTTCATTTGTTGGCACTAGTACATACAGTACACACAGCGTAACTCGGAGCGTAACCCGCCTGAACGCAAGACCCGCGCGTCGTTCGTCGTTCGTCGTTTGTCGTTTGTCTTTTGTATATGATCATGGGCGTGGCGCGCTGTGATCGTACGATAGCAAGTGTGTGCATATGTGCAAGCGTGCTGTTGGGTTACGTTTGTGTATATATATATATGCATGCGTGTGTGTGTTGTGTCATGCGTTGTCAACGTCAAGACGAGACGATGCTGTGCGAAGCGTGTTCGTTTTGATTTGGTTTTGATGTTGGTTTTGGTTGTGTGGTGTTGTAGGGTATGGTTTTTCAATATGTGTTTGTTTGTTGATGCGTTGTGCGGCTGTGCGGTTGCGCGTGTGTAGTGCCGTGTGTGCGTGTATATGTGTATGTATATATGTGTGTATCAAGGTGTGAAAACAAATACCACACGGGCGTATGACCGAGCAGCCATGCACAGTTGGGTTCTGTCGCGCGTTTGCTGTGTGCTTGTGTGCTGTGTGTTTTGTTTTGTATCGTGTGTGTTGTTTTGTGTTTTGTGTTGTGTGTTGTGTATATATGTGCGTGTGTGTTGTGTGTGTTTTGGTGCGGAAGGTTGTGTGCGTGTGTGCGTGTATGTTTCGTTTATGCGTTTTGCGTTGTGTGTGTTTGTGTGTTGTGTGTGTTGTGTGTGTTGTGTGTTTGTTTGTTGTGCTTTGTTGTGTCGTGCTGGGTAGTAGTGTGTGTGGTGTGTGGTGTTGCTCAGAGCGTGTTGTGTTTGTGTGTGAGTTGGTGTGTTTTGTGAGTCCGTGGTCGTCTAGTGGTTAGGACGCGAGCTTCACACGCTCGAGATCGAGGGTTCGATCCCCTCCATTGATACTTTTTGCTCGCAATACCACTACCACACTCCAAACCATAAACACACAACACAACAACACACAAACACACAAACGCACCTCCACGCAGACTACAATGCGTAACACACACAAGGTGCCAGGCACAACACCAACCACTGAAGCAAGTAAGCAAGCAAGCACAACACATCTCGGCGCCATTCACCATTTGTCACTTGATTTGACAGGTCTCTTCATTTGTTGGCACTAGTACATACAGTACACACAGCGTAACTCGGAGCGTAACCCGCCTTGAACGCAAGACCCGCGCGTCGTTCGTCGTTCGTCGTTTGTCGTTTTGTATATGATCATGGGCGTGCGCGCTGTGATCGTACGATACAAGTGTGTGCATATGTGCAAGCGTGCTGTTGGGGTTACGTTTGTGTATATATATATATGCATGCGTGTGTGTGTTGTGTCATGCGTGTCAACGTCAAGACGAGACGATGCTGTGCGAAGCGTGTTCGTTTTGGATTTGGTTTTGATGTTGGTTTTGGTTGTGTGGTGTTGTAGGGTATGGTTTTCAATATGTGTTTGGTTTGTTGATGCGTTGTGCGGCTGTGCGGTTGCGCGTGTGTAGTGCCGTGTGTGCGTGTATATGTGTATGTATATATGTGTGTGTATCAAGGTGTGAAACAAATACCACACAGGGCGTATGACCGAGCAGCCATGCACAGTTGGGTTCTGTCGCGCGTTTGCTGTGTGCTGTGTGTGTGTGTTTTGTTTTGTGTGTTTTTTGTGTTTTGTGTTGTGTGTTGTGTATATATGTGCGTGTGTGTTGTGTGTGTTTGGTGCGGAAGGTTGTGTGCGTGTGTGCGTGTATGTTTCGTTTATGCGTTTTGCGTTGTGTGTGTTGTGTGTGTTGTGTGTGTTGTGTGTTGTGTGTTTTGTTTTGTTGTGCTTTGTTGTGTCGTGCTGGGTAGTAGTGTGTGTGGTGTGTGGTGTTGCTCAGAGCGTGTTGTGTTTGTGTGTGAGTTGGTGTGTTTTGTGAGTCAGTGTCGTCTAGTGGTTAGGACG
Organism: Pythium guiyangense; assembly: GCA_003730235.1. Lineage (NCBI taxonomy): Eukaryota > Oomycota > Peronosporomycetes > Pythiales > Pythiaceae > Pythium > Pythium guiyangense. The sequence goes on from QXDM01000027.1 coordinate 771,803, forward strand.
CGAGCTTCACACGCTCGAGATCGAGGGTTCGATCCCCTCCATTGATACTTTTTGCTCGCAATACCACTACCACACTCCAAACCATAAACACACAACACACAACACACAAACACACAAACGCACCTCCACGCAGACTACAATGCGTAACACACACAAGGTGCCAGGCACAACACCAACCACTGAAGCAAGTAAGCAAGCAAGCACAACACATCTCGGCGCCATTCACCATTTGTCACTTGATTTGACAGGTCTCTTCATTTGTTGGCACTAGTACATACAGTACACACAGCGTAACTCGGAGCGTAACCCGCCTTGAACGCAAGACCCGCGCGTCGTTCGTCGTTCGTCGTTTGTCGTTTGTCTTTTGTATATGATCATGGGCGTGCGCGCTGTGATCGTACGATACAAGTGTGTGCATATGTGCAAGCGTGCTGTTGGGGTTACGTTTGTGTATATATATATATGCATGCGTGTGTGTGTTGTGTCATGCGTGTCAACGTCAAGACGAGACGATGCTGTGCGAAGCGTGTTCGTTTTGGATTTGGTTTTGATGTTGGTTTTGGTTGTGTGGTGTTGCAATATGTGTTTGGTTTGTTGATGCGTTGTGCGGCTGTGCGGTTGCGCGTGTGTAGTGCCGTGTGTGCGTGTATATGTGTATGTATATATGTGTGTGTATCAAGGTGTGAAACAAATACCACACAGGGCGTATGACCGAGCAGCCATGCACAGTTGGGTTCTGTCGCGCGTTTGAGTTGTGTGTTGTGTGTGTTTGGTGCGGAAGGTTGTGTGCGTGTGTGCGTGTATGTTTCGTTTATGCGTCGTAGTGGTGTAGAGCGTGTTGTGTTTGTGTGTGACAGTGTCGTCTAGCGCGAGCTTCACACGCTCGAGATCGAGGGTTCGATCCCCTCCATTGATACTTTTTGCTCGCAATACCACTACCACACTCCAAACCATAAACACACAACACACAACACACAAACACACAAACGCACCTCCACGCAGACTACAATGCGTAACACACACAAGGTGCCAGGCACAACACCAACCACTGAAGCAAGTAAGCAAGCAAGCACAACACATCTCGGCGCCATTCACCATTTGTCACTTGATTTGACAGGTCTCTTCATTTGTTGGCACTAGTACATACAGTACACACAGCGTAACTCGGAGCGTAACCCGCCTTGAACGCAAGACCCGCGCGTCGTTCGTCGTTCGTCGTTTGTCGTTTGTCTTTTGTATATGATCATGGGCGTGCGCGCTGTGATCGTACGATGCAAGTGTGTGCATATGTGCAAGCGTGCTGTTGGGGTTACGTTTGTGTATATATATATATGCATGCGTGTGTGTGTTGTGTCATGCGTGTCAACGTCAAGACGAGACGATGCTGTGCGAAGCGTGTTCGTTTTGGATTTGGTTTTGATGTTGGTTTTGGTTGTGTGGTGTTGTAGGGTATGGTTTTCAATATGTGTTTGGTTTGTTGATGCGTTGTGCGGCTGTGCGGTTGCGCGTGTGTAGTGCCGTGTGTGCGTGTATATGTGTATGTATATATGTGTGTGTATCAAGGTGTGAAACAAATACCACACAGGGCGTATGACCGAGCAGCCATGCACAGTTGGGTTCTGTCGCGCGTTTGCTGTGTGCTGTGTGCTGTGTGTTTTGTTTTGTATCGTGTGTGTTTGTTTGTGTTTTGTGTTTTGTGTTGTGTGTTGTGTATATGTGCGTGTGTGTTGTGTGTGTTTGGTGCGGAAGGTTGTGTGCGTGTGTGCGTGTATGTTTCGTTTATGCGTTTTGCGTTGTGTGTTGTGTGTGTTGTGTGTGTTGTGTGTGTTTGTTTTGTTGTGCTTTGTTGTGTCGTGCTGGGTAGTAGTGTGTGTGGTGTGTGGTGTTGCTCAGAGCGTGTTGTGTTTGTGTGTGAGTTGGTGTGTTTTGTGAGTCAGTGTCGTCTAGTGGTTAGGACGCGAGCTTCACACGCTCGAGATCGAGGGTTCGATCCCCTCCATTGATACTTTTTGCTCGCAATACCACTACCACACTCCAAACCATAAACACACAACACACAACACACAAACACACAAACGCACCTCCACGCAGACTACAATGCGTAACACACACAAGGTGCCAGGCACAACACCAACCACTGAAGCAAGTAAGCAAGCAAGCACAACACATCTCGGCGCCATTCACCATTTGTCACTTGATTTGACAGGTCTCTTCATTTGTTGGCACTAGTACATACAGTACACACAGCGTAACTCGGAGCGTAACCCGCCTTGAACGCAAGACCCGCGCGTCGTTCGTCGTTCGTCGTTTGTCGTTTGTCTTTTGTATATGATCATGGGCGTGCGCGCTGTGATCGTACGATACAAGTGTGTGCATATGTGCAAGCGTGCTGTTGGGGTTACGTTTGTGTATATATATATATGCATGCGTGTGTGTGTTGTGTCATGCGTGTCAACGTCAAGACGAGACGATGCTGTGCGAAGCGTGTTCGTTTTGGATTTGGTTTTGATGTTGGTTTTGGTTGTGTGGTGTTGTAGGGTATGGTTTTCAATATGTGTTTGGTTTGTTGATGCGTTGTGCGGCTGTGCGGTTGCGCGTGTGTAGTGCCGTGTGTGCGTGTATATGTGTATGTATATATGTGTGTGTATCAAGGTGTGAAACAAATACCACACAGGGCGTATGACCGAGCAGCCATGCACAGTTGGGTTCTGTCGCGCGTTTGCTGTGTGCTGTGTGCTGTGTGTTTTGTTTTGTATCGTGTGTGTTTTGTTTTGTTTTGTGTGTTGTGTGTGTGTGTATATATGTGCGTGTGTGTTGTGTGTGTTTGGTGCGGAAGGTTGTGTGCGTGTGTGCGTGTATGTTTCGTTTATGCGTTTTGCGTTGTGTGTGTGTGTGTGTGTTGTGTGTGTGTGTGTGTTTTGTTTTGTTGTGCTTTGTTGTGTCGTGCTGTAGTAGTGTGTCTCAGAGCGTGTTGTGTTTGTGTAGTAGTGTGTGTGGTGTGTGGTGTTGCTCAGAGCGTGTTGTGTTTGTGTGTGAGTTGGTGTGTTTTGTGAGTCAGTGTCGTCTAGTGGTTAGGACGCGAGCTTCACACGCTCGAGATCGAGGGTTCGATCCCCTCCATTGATACTTTTTGCTCGCAATACCACTACCACACTCCAAACCATAAACACACAACACACAACACACAAACACACAAACGCACCTCCACGCAGACTACAATGCGTAACACACACAAGGTGCCAGGCACAACACCAACCACTGAAGCAAGTAAGCAAGCAAGCACAACACATCTCGGCGCCATTCACCATTTGTCACTTGATTTGACAGGTCTCTTCATTTGTTGGCACTAGTACATACAGTACACACAGCGTAACTCGGAGCGTAACCCGCCTTGAACGCAAGACCCGCGCGTCGTTCGTCGTTCGTCGTTTGTCTTTTGTATATGATCATGGGCGTGCGCGCTGTGATCGTACGATACAAGTGTGTGCATATGTGCAAGCGTGCTGTTGGGGTTACGTTTGTGTATATATATATATGCATGCGTGTGTGTGTTGTGTCATGCGTGTCAACGTCAAGACGAGACGATGCTGTGCGAAGCGTGTTCGTTTTGGATTTGGTTTTGATGTTGGTTTTGGTTGTGTGGTGTTGTAGGGTATGGTTTTCAATATGTGTTTGGTTTGTTGATGCGTTGTGCGGCTGTGCGGTTGCGCGTGTGTAGTGCCGTGTGTGCGTGTATATGTGTATGTATATATGTGTGTGTATCAAGGTGTGAAACAAATACCACACAGGGCGTATGACCGAGCAGCCATGCACAGTTGGGTTCTGTCGCGCGTTTGCTGTGTGCTGTGCTGTGTGTTTTGTTTTGTATCGTGTGTGTTTTGTTTTGTGTTTTGTGTTTGTGTGTGTGTTGTGTATATATGTGCGTGTGTGTTTGTGTGTTTGGTGCGGAAGGTTGTGTGCGTGTGTGCGTGTATGTTTCGTTTATGCGTTTTGCGTTGTGTGTGTTGTGTGTGTTGTGTGTGTGTGTGTGTGTTGTTGTTTTGTTGTGCTTTGTTGTGTCGTGCTGGGTAGTAGTGTGTGTGGTGTGTGGTGTTGCTCAGAGCGTGTTGTGTTTGTGTGTGAGTTGGTGTGTTTTGTGAGTCAGTGTCGTCTAGTGGTTAGGACGCGAGCTTCACACGCTCGAGATCGAGGGTTCGATCCCCTCCATTGATACTTTTTGCTCGCAATACCACTACCACACTCCAAACCATAAACACACAACACACAACACACAAACACACAAACGCACCTCCACGCAGACTACAATGCGTAACACACACAAGGTGCCAGGCACAACACCAACCACTGAAGCAAGTAAGCAAGCAAGCACAACACATCTCGGCGCCATTCACCATTTGTCACTTGATTTGACAGGTCTCTTCATTTGTTGGCACTAGTACATACAGTACACACAGCGTAACTCGGAGCGTAACCCGCCTTGAACGCAAGACCCGCGCGTCGTTCGTCGTTCGTCGTTTGTCGTTTGTCTTTTGTATATGATCATGGGCGTGCGCGCTGTGATCGTACGATACAAGTGTGTGCATATGTGCAAGCGTGCTGTTGGGGTTACGTTTGTGTATATATATATATGCATGCGTGTGTGTGTTGTGTCATGCGTGTCAACGTCAAGACGAGACGATGCTGTGCGAAGCGTGTTCGTTTTGGATTTGGTTTTGATGTTGGTTTTGGTTGTGTGGTGTTGTAGGGTATGGTTTTCAATATGTGTTTGGTTTGTTGATGCGTTGTGCGGCTGTGCGGTTGCGCGTGTGTAGTGCCGTGTGTGCGTGTATATGTGTATGTATATATGTGTGTGTATCAAGGTGTGAAACAAATACCACACAGGGCGTATGACCGAGCAGCCATGCACAGTTGGGTTCTGTCGCGTTTGCTGTGTGTGTTTGTGTGTGTGTTTTGTGTTTTGTTTGTGTTTTGTTTTGTGTTGTTGTGTGTGCGTGTGTTGTGTGTGTTTGGTGCGGAAGGTTGTGTGCGTGTGTGCGTGTATGTTTCGTTTATGCGTTTTGCGTTGTGTGTGTGTGTGTGTGTGTTGTGTGTGTTGTGTGTTTTGTTTTGTTGTGCTTTGTTGTGTCGTGCTGGGTAGTAGTGTGTGTGGTGTGTGGTGTTGCTCAGAGCGTGTTGTGTTTGTGTGTGAGTTGGTGTGTTTTGTGAGTCAGTGTCGTCTAGTGGTTAGGACGCGAGCTTCACACGCTCGAGATCGAGGGTTCGATCCCCTCCATTGATACTTTTTGCTCGCAATACCACTACCACACTCCAAACCATAAACACACAACACACAACACACAAACACACAAACGCACCTCCACGCAGACTACAATGCGTAACACACACAAGGTGCCAGGCACAACACCAACCACTGAAGCAAGTAAGCAAGCAAGCACAACACATCTCGGCGCCATTCACCATTTGTCACTTGATTTGACAGGTCTCTTCATTTGTTGGCACTAGTACATACAGTACACACAGCGTAACTCGGAGCGTAACCCGCCTTGAACGCAAGACCCGCGCGTCGTTCGTCGTTCGTCGTTTGTCTTTTGTATATGATCATGGGCGTGCGCGCTGTGATCGTACGATACAAGTGTGTGCATATGTGCAAGCGTGCTGTTGGGGTTACGTTTGTGTATATATATATATGCATGCGTGTGTGTGTTGTGTCATGCGTGTCAACGTCAAGACGAGACGATGCTGTGCGAAGCGTGTTCGTTTTGGATTTGGTTTTGATGTTGGTTTTGGTTGTGTGGTGTTGTAGGGTATGGTTTTCAATATGTGTTTGGTTTGTTGATGCGTTGTGCGGCTGTGCGGTTGCGCGTGTGTAGTGCCGTGTGTGCGTGTATATGTGTATGTATATATGTGTGTGTATCAAGGTGTGAAACAAATACCACACAGGGCGTATGACCGAGCAGCCATGCACAGTTGGGTTCTGTCGCGCGTTTGCTGTGTGTGTGTGCTGTGTGTTTTGTTTTGTATCGTGTGTGTTTTGTTTTTGTGTTGTGTGTGTTGTGTATATATGTGCGTGTGTGTGTGTGTGTTTGGTGCGGAAGGTTGTGTGCGTGTGTGCGTGTATGTTTCGTTTATGCGTTTTGCGTTGTGTGTGTTGTGTGTGTTGTGTGTGTTTGTGTGTTTGTTTTGTTGTGCTTTGTTGTGTCGTGCTGGGTAGTAGTGTGTGTGGTGTGTGGTGTTGCTCAGAGCGTGTTGTGTTTGTGTGTGAGTTGGTGTGTTTTGTGAGTCAGTGTCGTCTAGTGGTTAGGACGCGAGCTTCACACGCTCGAGATCGAGGGTTCGATCCCCTCCATTGATACTTTTTGCTCGCAATACCACTACCACACTCCAAACCATAAACACACAACACACAACACACAAACACACAAACGCACCTCCACGCAGACTACAATGCGTAACACACACAAGGTGCCAGGCACAACACCAACCACTGAAGCAAGTAAGCAAGCAAGCACAACACATCTCGGCGCCATTCACCATTTGTCACTTGATTTGACAGGTCTCTTCATTTGTTGGCACTAGTACATACAGTACACACAGCGTAACTCGGAGCGTAACCCGCCTTGAACGCAAGACCCGCGCGTCGTTCGTCGTTCGTCGTTTGTCGTTTGTATATGATCATGGGCGTGCGCGCTGTGATCGTACGATACAAGTGTGTGCATATGTGCAAGCGTGCTGTTGGGGTTACGTTTGTGTATATATATATATGCATGCGTGTGTGTGTTGTGTCATGCGTGTCAACGTCAAGACGAGACGATGCTGTGCGAAGCGTGTTCGTTTTGGATTTGGTTTTGATGTTGGTTTTGGTTGTGTGGTGTTGTAGGGTATGGTTTTCAATATGTGTTTGTTTGTTGATGCGTTGTGCGGCTGTGCGGTTGCGCGTGTGTAGTGCCGTGTGTGCGTGTATATGTGCAAGCGTGCTGTTGGGGTTACGTTTGTGTAACCCGCCTTGAACGCAAGACCCGCGCGTCGTTCGTCGTTCGTCGTTTGTCGTTTGTGTATATGATATGGGCGTGCGCGCTGTGATCGTACGATACAAGTGTGTGCATATGTGCAAGCGTGCTGTTGGGGTTACGTTTGTGTATATATATATGCATGCGTGTGTGTGTTGTGTCATGCGTGTCAACGTCAAGACGAGACGATGCTGTGCGAAGCGTGTTCGTTTTGGATTTGGTTTTGATGTTGGTTTTGGTTGTGTGGTGTTGTAGGGTATGGTTTTCAATATGTGTTTGGTTTGTTGATGCGTTGTGCGGCTGTGCGGTTGCGCGTGTGTAGTGCCGTGTGTGCGTGTATATGTGTATGTATATATGTGTGTGTATCAAGGTGTGAAACAAATACCACACAGGGCGTATGACCGAGCAGCCATGCACAGTTGGGTTCTGTCGCGCGTTTGCTGTGTGCTGTGTGTGTGTTTTTTTTTTGTATCGTGTGTGTTTTGTTTTGTGTTGTGTGTTTGTGTATATATGTGCGTGTGTGTTGTGTGTGTTTGGTGCGGAAGGTTGTGTGCGTGTGTGCGTGTATGTTTCGTTTATGCGTTTTGCGTTGTGTGTGTTGTGTGTGTTGTGTGTGTTGTGTGTGTGTGTGTTTTGTTTTGTTGTGCTTTGTTGTGTCGTGCTGGGTAGTAGTGTGTGTGTGGTGTGGTGTTGCTCAGAGCGTGTTGTGTTTGTGTGTGAGTTGGTGTGTTTTGTGAGTCAGTGTCGTCTAGTGGTTAGGACGCGAGCTTCACACGCTCGAGATCGAGGGTTCGATCCCCTCCATTGATACTTTTTGCTCGCAATACCACTACCACACTCCAAACCATAAACACACAACACACAACACACAAACACACAAACGCACCTCCACGCAGACTACAATGCGTAACACACACAAGGTGCCAGGCACAACACCAACCACTGAAGCAAGTAAGCAAGCAAGCACAACACATCTCGGCGCCATTCACCATTTGTCACTTGATTTGACAGGTCTCTTCATTTGTTGGCACTAGTACATACAGTACACACAGCGTAACTCGGAGCGTAACCCGCCTTGAACGCAAGACCCGCGCGTCGTTCGTCGTTCGTCGTTTGTCGTTTGTCTTTTGTATATGATCATGGGCGTGCGCGCTGTGATCGTACGATGCAAGTGTGTGCATATGTGCAAGCGTGCTGTTGGGGTTACGTTTGTGTATATATATATATGCATGCGTGTGTGTGTTGTGTCATGCGTGTCAACGTCAAGACGAGACGATGCTGTGCGAAGCGTGTTCGTTTTGGATTTGGTTTTGATGTTGGTTTTGGTTGTGTGGTGTTGTAGGGTATGGTTTTCAATATGTGTTTGGTTTGTTGATGCGTTGTGCGGCTGTGCGGTTGCGCGTGTGTAGTGCCGTGTGTGCGTGTATATGTGTATGTATATATGTGTGTGTATCAAGGTGTGAAACAAATACCACACAGGGCGTATGACCGAGCAGCCATGCACAGTTGGGTTCTGTCGCGCGTTTGCTGTGTGCTGTGTGTGTGTTTGTTTTGTATCGTGTGTGTTTTGTTTTGTGTTGTGTTTTGTGTTGTGTGTTGTGTATATATGTGTGTGTGTTGTGTGTGTTTGGTGCGGAAGGTTGTGTGCGTGTGTGCGTGTATGTTTCGTTTATGCGTTTTGCGTTGTGTGTGTTGTGTGTGTTGTGTGTGTGTGTTGTGTGTTTTGTTTTGTTGTGCTTTGTTGTGTCGTGCTGGGTAGTAGTGTGTGTGGTGTGTGGTGTTGCTCAGAGCGTGTTGTGTTTGTGTGTGAGTTGGTGTGTTTTGTGAGTCAGTGTCGTCTAGTGGTTAGGACGCGAGCTTCACACGCTCGAGATCGAGGGTTCGATCCCCTCCATTGATACTTTTTGCTCGCAATACCACTACCACACTCCAAACCATAAACACACAACACACAACACACAAACACACAAACGCACCTCCACGCAGACTACAATGCGTAACACACACAAGGTGCCAGGCACAACACCAACCACTGAAGCAAGTAAGCAAGCAAGCACAACACATCTCGGCGCCATTCACCATTTGTCACTTGATTTGACAGGTCTCTTCATTTGTTGGCACTAGTACATACAGTACACACAGCGTAACTCGGAGCGTAACCCGCCTTGAACGCAAGACCCGCGCGTCGTTCGTCGTTCGTCGTTTGTCGTTTGTCTTTTGTATATGATCATGGGCGTGCGCGCTGTGATCGTACGATACAAGTGTGTGCATATGTGCAAGCGTGCTGTTGGGGTTACGTTTGTGTATATATATATATGCATGCGTGTGTGTGTTGTGTCATGCGTGTCAACGTCAAGACGAGACGATGCTGTGCGAAGCGTGTTCGTTTTGGATTTGGTTTTGATGTTGGTTTTGGTTGTGTGGTGTTGTAGGGTATGGTTTTCAATATGTGTTTGGTTTGTTGATGCGTTGTGCGGCTGTGCGGTTGCGCGTGTGTAGTGCCGTGTGTGCGTGTATATGTGTATGTATATATGTGTGTGTATCAAGGTGTGAAACAAATACCACACAGGGCGTATGACCGAGCAGCCATGCACAGTTGGGTTCTGTCGCGCGTTTGCTGTGTGCTGTGTGCTGTGTGTTTTGTTTTGTATCGTGTGTGTTTTGTTTTTGTTTGTGTGTTGTGTGTTTGTGTGTTGTGTATATATGTGCGTGTGTGTTGTGTGTGTTTGGTGCGGAAGGTTGTGTGCGTGTGTGCGTGTATGTTTCGTTTATGCGTTTTGCGTTGTGTGTGTTGTGTGTTGTGTGTGTGTGTGTTGTGTGTTTTGTTTTGTTGTGCTTTGTTGTGTCGTGCTGGGTAGTAGTGTGTGTGGTGTGTGGTGTTGCTCAGAGCGTGTTGTGTTTGTGTGTGAGTTGGTGTGTTTTGTGAGTCAGTGTCGTCTAGTGGTTAGGACGCGAGCTTCACACGCTCGAGATCGAGGGTTCGATCCCCTCCATTGATACTTTTTGCTCGCAATACCACTACCACACTCCAAACCATAAACACACAACACACAACACACAAACACACAAACGCACCTCCACGCAGACTACAATGCGTAACACACACAAGGTGCCAGGCACAACACCAACCACTGAAGCAAGTAAGCAAGCAAGCACAACACATCTCGGCGCCATTCACCATTTGTCACTTGATTTGACAGGTCTCTTCATTTGTTGGCACTAGTACATACAGTACACACAGCGTAACTCGGAGCGTAACCCGCCTTGAACGCAAGACCCGCGCGTCGTTCGTCGTTTGTCGTTTGTCTTTTGTATATGATCATGGGCGTGCGCGCTGTGATCGTACGATGCAAGTGTGTGCATATGTGCAAGCGTGCTGTTGGGGTTACGTTTGTGTATATATATATATGCATGCGTGTGTGTGTTGTGTCATGCGTGTCAACGTCAAGACGAGACGATGCTGTGCGAAGCGTGTTCGTTTTGGATTTGGTTTTGATGTTGGTTTTGGTTGTGTGGTGTTGTAGGGTATGGTTTTCAATATGTGTTTGGTTTGTTGATGCGTTGTGCGGCTGTGCGGTTGCGCGTGTGTAGTGCCGTGTGTGCGTGTATATGTGTATGTATATATGTGTGTGTATCAAGGTGTGAAACAAATACCACACAGGGCGTATGACCGAGCAGCCATGCACAGTTGGGTTCTGTCGCGCGTTTGCTGTGTGCTGTGCTGTGTGTTTTGTTTTGTATCGTGTGTGTTTTTGTTTTGTGTTTTGTGTGTTGTGTATATGTGCGTGTGTGTTGTGTGTGTTTGGTGCGGAAGGTTGTGTGCGTGTGTGCGTGTATGTTTCGTTTATGCGTTTTGCGTTGTGTGTGTTGTGTGTGTTGTGTGTGTTGTGTGTGTTGTGTGTTTTGTTTTGTTGTGCTTTGTTGTGTCGTGCTGGGTAGTAGTGTGTGTGGTGTGTGGTGTTGCTCAGAGCGTGTTGTGTTTGTGTGTGAGTTGGTGTGTTTTGTGAGTCAGTGTCGTCTAGTGGTTAGGACGCGAGCTTCACACGCTCGAGATCGAGGGTTCGATCCCCTCCATTGATACTTTTTGCTCGCAATACCACTACCACACTCCAAACCATAAACACACAACACACAACACACAAACACACAAACGCACCTCCACGCAGACTACAATGCGTAACACACACAAGGTGCCAGGCACAACACCAACCACTGAAGCAAGTAAGCAAGCAAGCACAACACATCTCGGCGCCATTCACCATTTGTCACTTGATTTGACAGGTCTCTTCATTTGTTGGCACTAGTACATACAGTACACACAGCGTAACTCGGAGCGTAACCCGCCTTGAACGCAAGACCCGCGCGTCGTTCGTCGTTCGTCGTTTGTCGTTTGTCTTTTGTATATGATCATGGGCGTGCGCGCTGTGATCGTACGATGCAAGTGTGTGCATATGTGCAAGCGTGCTGTTGGGGTTACGTTTGTGTATATATATATATGCATGCGTGTGTGTGTTGTGTCATGCGTGTCAACGTCAAGACGAGACGATGCTGTGCGAAGCGTGTTCGTTTTGGATTTGGTTTTGATGTTGGTTTTGGTTGTGTGGTGTTGTAGGGTATGGTTTTCAATATGTGTTTGGTTTGTTGATGCGTTGTGCGGCTGTGCGGTTGCGCGTGTGTAGTGCCGTGTGTGCGTGTATATGTGTATGTATATATGTGTGTGTATCAAGGTGTGAAACAAATACCACACAGGGCGTATGACCGAGCAGCCATGCACAGTTGGGTTCTGTCGCGCGTTTGCTGTGTGTTTTGTTTTTTGTTTTGTATCGTGTGTGTTTTGTTTTGTGTTTTGTGTTTTGTGTTGTGTGTTGTGTATATATGTGCGTGTGTGTTGTGTGTGTTTGGTGCGGAAGGTTGTGTGCGTGTGTGCGTGTATGTTTCGTTTATGCGTTTTGCGTTGTGTGTGTGTGTGTGTGTGTGTGTGTGTTGTGTGTGTTTTGTTTTGTTGTGCTTTGTTGTGTCGTGCTGGGTAGTAGTGTGTGTGGTGTGTGGTGTTGCTCAGAGCGTGTTGTGTTTGTGTGTGAGTTGGTGTGTTTTGTGAGTCAGTGTCGTCTAGTGGTTAGGACGCGAGCTTCACACGCTCGAGATCGAGGGTTCGATCCCCTCCATTGATACTTTTTGCTCGCAATACCACTACCACACTCCAAACCATAAACACACAACACACAACACACAAACACACAAACGCACCTCCACGCAGACTACAATGCGTAACACACACAAGGTGCCAGGCACAACACCAACCACTGAAGCAAGTAAGCAAGCAAGCACAACACATCTCGGCGCCATTCACCATTTGTCACTTGATTTGACAGGTCTCTTCATTTGTTGGCACTAGTACATACAGTACACACAGCGTAACTCGGAGCGTAACCCGCCTTGAACGCAAGACCCGCGCGTCGTTCGTCGTTCGTCGTTTGTCTTTTGTATATGATCATGGGCGTGCGCGCTGTGATCGTACGATACAAGTGTGTGCATATGTGCAAGCGTGCTGTTGGGGTTACGTTTGTGTATATATATATATGCATGCGTGTGTGTGTTGTGTCATGCGTGTCAACGTCAAGACGAGACGATGCTGTGCGAAGCGTGTTCGTTTTGGATTTGGTTTTGATGTTGGTTTTGGTTGTGTGGTGTTGTAGGGTATGGTTTTCAATATGTGTTTGGTTTGTTGATGCGTTGTGCGGCTGTGCGGTTGCGCGTGTGTAGTGCCGTGTGTGCGTGTATATGTGTATGTATATATGTGTGTGTATCAAGGTGTGAAACAAATACCACACAGGGCGTATGACCGAGCAGCCATGCACAGTTGGGTTCTGTCGCGCGTTTGCTGTGTGCTGTGTGTGTGTGTTTTGTTTGTATCGTGTGTGTTTGTTTTTGTGTTGTGTGTGTGTGTGTGTGTATATATGTGCGTGTGTTGTGTGTGTTTGGTGCGGAAGGTTGTGTGCGTGTGTGCGTGTATGTTTCGTTTATGCGTTTTGCGTTGTGTGTGTTGTGTGTGTTGTGTGTGTTGTGTGTGTGTGTTTTTGTTTTGTTGTGCTTTGTTGTGTCGTGCTGGGTAGTAGTGTGTGTGGTGTGTGGTGTTGCTCAGAGCGTGTTGTGTTTGTGTGTGAGTTGGTGTGTTTTGTGAGTCAGTGTCGTCTAGTGGTTAGGACGCGAGCTTCACACGCTCGAGATCGAGGGTTCGATCCCCTCCATTGATACTTTTTGCTCGCAATACCACTACCACACTCCAAACCATAAACACACAACACACAACACACAAACACACAAACGCACCTCCACGCAGACTACAATGCGTAACACACACAAGGTGCCAGGCACAACACCAACCACTGAAGCAAGTAAGCAAGCAAGCACAACACATCTCGGCGCCATTCACCATTTGTCACTTGATTTGACAGGTCTCTTCATTTGTTGGCACTAGTACATACAGTACACACAGCGTAACTCGGAGCGTAACCCGCCTTGAACGCAAGACCCGCGCGTCGTTCGTCGTTCGTCGTTTGTCGTTTGTCTTTTGTATATGATCATGGGCGTGCGCGCTGTGATCGTACGATACAAGTGTGTGCATATGTGCAAGCGTGCTGTTGGGGTTACGTTTGTGTATATATATATATGCATGCGTGTGTGTGTTGTGTCATGCGTGTCAACGTCAAGACGAGACGATGCTGTGCGAAGCGTGTTCGTTTTGGATTTGGTTTTGATGTTGGTTTTGGTTGTGTGGTGTTGTAGGGTATGGTTTTCAATATGTGTTTGGTTTGTTGATGCGTTGTGCGGCTGTGCGGTTGCGCGTGTGTAGTGCCGTGTGTGCGTGTATATGTGTATGTATATATGTGTGTGTATCAAGGTGTGAAACAAATACCACACAGGGCGTATGACCGAGCAGCCATGCACAGTTGGGTTCTGTCGCGCGTTTGCTGTGTGTTTGTTCGTGTGTGTTTTGTTTTGTGTTTTGTGTTGTGTTTTGTTTGTGTTGTATATGTGCGTGTGTTGTGTGTGTTTGGTGCGGAAGGTTGTGTGCGTGTGTGCGTGTATGTTTCGTTTATGCGTTTTGCGTTGTGTGTGTTGTGTGTGTTGTGTGTGTTGTGTGTGTTTTGTTTTGTTGTGCTTTGTTGTGTCGTGCTGGGTAGTAGTGTGTGTGGTGTGTGGTGTTGCTCAGAGCGTGTTGTGTTTGTGTGTGAGTTGGTGTGTTTTGTGAGTCAGTGTCGTCTAGTGGTTAGGACGCGAGCTTCACACGCTCGAGATCGAGGGTTCGATCCCCTCCATTGATACTTTTTGCTCGCAATACCACTACCACACTCCAAACCATAAACACACAACACACAACACACAAACACACAAACGCACCTCCACGCAGACTACAATGCGTAACACACACAAGGTGCCAGGCACAACACCAACCACTGAAGCAAGTAAGCAAGCAAGCACAACACATCTCGGCGCCATTCACCATTTGTCACTTGATTTGACAGGTCTCTTCATTTGTTGGCACTAGTACATACAGTACACACAGCGTAACTCGGAGCGTAACCCGCCTTGAACGCAAGACCCGCGCGTCGTTCGTCGTTCGTCGTTTGTCTTTTGTATATGATCATGGGCGTGCGCGCTGTGATCGTACGATGCAAGTGTGTGCATATGTGCAAGCGTGCTGTTGGGGTTACGTTTGTGTATATATATATATGCATGCGTGTGTGTGTTGTGTCATGCGTGTCAACGTCAAGACGAGACGATGCTGTGCGAAGCGTGTTCGTTTTGGATTTGGTTTTGATGTTGGTTTTGGTTGTGTGGTGTTGTAGGGTATGGTTTTCAATATGTGTTTGGTTTGTTGATGCGTTGTGCGGCTGTGCGGTTGCGCGTGTGTAGTGCCGTGTGTGCGTGTATATGTGTATGTATATATGTGTGTGTATCAAGGTGTGAAACAAATACCACACAGGGCGTATGACCGAGCAGCCTGCACAGTTGGGTTCTGTCGCGCGTTTGCTGTGTGCTGTTGTGCTGTGTGTTTTGTGTTGTATCGTGTGTGTTTTGTTTTGTGTTGTGTGTTGTGTTGTGTGTTGTGTATATATGTGCGTGTGTGTTGTGTGTGTTTGGTGCGGAAGGTTGTGTGCGTGTGTGCGTGTATGTTTCGTTTATGCGTTTTGCGTTGTGTGTGTTGTGTGTGTTGTGTGTGTTGTGTGTGTTGTGTGTTTTGTTTTGTTGTGCTTTGTTGTGTCGTGCTGGGTAGTAGTGTGTGTGGTGTGTGGTGTTGCTCAGAGCGTGTTGTGTTTGTGTGTGAGTTGGTGTGTTTTGTGAGTCAGTGTCGTCTAGTGGTTAGGAACGCGAGCTCACACGCTCGAGATCGAGGGTTCGATCCCCTCCATTGATACTTTTTGCTCGCAATACCACTACCACACTCCAAACCATAAACACACAACACACAACACACAAACACACAACGCACCTCCACGCAGACTACAATGCGTAACACACACAAGGTGCCAGGCACAACACCAACCACTGAAGCAAGTAAGCAAGCAAGCACAACACATCTCGGCGCCATTCACCATTTGTCACTTGATTTGACAGGTCTCTTCATTTGTTGGCACTAGTACATACAGTACACACAGCGTAACTCGGAGCGTAACCCGCCTTGAACGCAAGACCCGCGCGTCGTTCGTCGTTCGTCGTTTGTCGTTTGTCTTTTGTATATGATCATGGGCGTGCGCGCTGTGATCGTACGATGCAAGTGTGTGCATATGTGCAAGCGTGCTGTTGGGGTTACGTTTGTGTATATATATATATGCATGCGTGTGTGTGTTGTGTCATGCGTGTCAACGTCAAGACGAGACGATGCTGTGCGAAGCGTGTTCGTTTTGGATTTGGTTTTGATGTTGGTTTTGGTTGTGTGGTGTTGTAGGGTATGGTTTTCAATATGTGTTTGGTTTGTTGATGCGTTGTGCGGCTGTGCGGTTGCGCGTGTGTAGTGCCGTGTGTGCGTGTATATGTGTATGTCTATATGTGTGTGTTATCAAGGTGTGAAACAAATACCACACAGGGCGTATGACCGAGCAGCCATGCACAGTTGGGTTCTGTCGACTCGTTTGCTGTGTGCTGTGTGGCTGTGTGTTTTGTTTTGTATCGTGGTGTTTTGTTTGTGTTGTGTGTTGTGTGTTTGGTGTGTTGTGTATATATGTGCGCGTGTGTTGTGTGTGTTTGGTGCGGAAGGTTGTGTGCGTGTGTGCGTGTATGTTTCGTTTATGCGTTTTGCGTTGTGTGTGTTGTGTGTGTTGTGTGTGTTGTGTGTGTGTGTGTTTTGTTTTGTTGTGCTTTGTTGTGTCGTGCTGGTAGTAGTGTGTGTGGTGTGTGGTGTTTGCTCAGAGCGTGTTGTGTTGTGTGTGAGTTGGTGTGTTTTGTGAGTCAGTGTCGTCTAGTGGTTAGGACGCGAGCTTCACACGCTCGAGATCGAGGGTTCGATCCCCTCCATTGATACTTTTTGCTCGCAATACCACTACCACACTCCAAACCATAAACACACAACACACAACACACAAACACACAAACGCACCTCCACGCAGACTACAATGCGTAACACACACAAGGTGCCAGGCACAACACCAACCACTGAAGCAAGTAAGCAAGCAAGCACAACACATCTCGGCGCCATTCACCATTGTCACTTGATTTGACAGGTCTCTTCATTTGTTGGCACTAGTACATACAGTACACACAGCGTAACTCGGAGCGTAACCCGCCTTGAACGCAAGACCCGCGCGTCGTTCGTCGTTCGTCGTTTGTCGTTTGTCTTTGTATATGATCATGGGCGTGCGCGCTGTGATCGTACGATGCAAGTGTGTGCATATGTGCAAGCGTGCTGTTGGGGTTACGTTTGTGTATATATATATATGCATGCGTGTGTGTGTTGTGTCATGCGTGTCAACGTCAAGACGAGACGATGCTGTGCGAAGCGTGTTCGTTTTGGATTTGGTTTTGATGTTGGTTTTGGTTGTGTGGTGTTGTTGGGTATGGTTTTCAATATGTGTTTGGTTTGTTGATGCGTTGTGCGGCTGTGCGGTTGCGCGTGTGTAGTGCCGTGTGTGCATGTATATGTGTATGTATATATGTGTGTGTATCAAGGTGTGAAACAAATACCACACAGGGCGTATGACCGAGCAGCCATGCACAGTTGGGTTCTGTCGCGCGTTTGCTGTGTGTTTGTTGTATCGTGTGTGTTTGTTTGTGTTTTGTATCGTGTGTGTTTTGTTTTGTGTTTTGTGTTTTGTGTTGTGTGTTGTGTATATATGTGCGTGTGTGTTGTGTGTGTTTGGTGCGGAAGGTTGTGTGCGTGTGTGCGTGTATGTTTCGTTTATGCGTTTTGCGTTGTGTGTGTTGTGTGTGTTGTGTGTGTTGTGTGTTTTGTTTTGTTGTGCTTTGTTGTGTCGTGCTGGGTAGTAGTGTGTGTGGTGTGTGGTGTTGCTCAGAGCGTGTTGTGTTTGTGTGTGAGTTGGTGTGTTTTGTGAGTCAGTGTCGTCTAGTGGTTAGGACGCGAGCTTCACACGCTCGAGATCGAGGGTTCGATCCCCTCCATTGATACTTTTTGCTCGCAATACCACTACCACACTCCAAACCATAAACACACAACACACAACACACAAACACACAAACGCACCTCCACGCAGACTACAATGCGTAACACACACAAGGTGCCAGGCACAACACCAACCACTGAAGCAAGTAAGCAAGCAAGCACAACACATCTCGGCGCCATTCACCATTTGTCACTTGATTTGACAGGTCTCTTCATTTGTTGGCACTAGTACATACAGTACACACAGCGTAACTCGGAGCGTAACCCGCCTTGAACGCAAGACCCGCGCGTCGTTCGTCGTTCGTCGTTTGTCGTTGTCTTTTGTATATGATCATGGGCGTGCGCGCTGTGATCGTACGATACAAGTGTGTGCATATGTGCAAGCGTGCTGTTGGGGTTACGTTTGTGTATATATATATATATGCATGCGTGTGTGTGTTGTGTCATGCGTGTCAACGTCAAGACGAGACGATGCTGTGCGAAGCGTGTTCGTTTTGGATTTGGTTTTGATGTTGGTTTTGGTTGTGTGGTGTTGTAGGGTATGGTTTTCAATATGTGTTTGGTTTGTTGATGCGTTGTGCGGCTGTGCGGTTGCGCGTGTGTAGTGCCGTGTGTGCGTGTATATGTGTATGTATATATGTGTGTGTATCAAGGTGTGAAACAAATACCACACAGGGCGTATGACCGAGCAGCCATGCACAGTTGGGTTCTGTCGCGCGTTTGCTGTGTGCTGTGTGCTGTGTGTTTTGTTTGTATCGTGTGTTTTGTTTGTGTTTGTGTTGTGTTGTGTGTTGTGTATATATGTGCGTGTGTGTTGTGTGTGTTTGGTGCGGAAGGTTGTGTGCGTGTGTGCGTGTATGTTTCGTTTATGCGTTTTGCGTTGTGTGTGTTGTGTGTGTTGTGTGTGTTGTGTGTGTTGTGTGTTTTGTTTTGTTGTGCTTTGTTGTGTCGTGCTGGGTAGTAGTGTGTGTGGTGTGTGGTGTTGCTCAGAGCGTGTTGTGTTTGTGTGTGAGTTGGTGTGTTTTGTGAGTCAGTGTCGTCTAGTGGTTAGGACGCGAGCTTCACACGCTCGAGATCGAGGGTTCGATCCCCTCCATTGATACTTTTTGCTCGCAATACCACTACCACACTCCAAACCATAAACACACAACACACAACACACAAACACACAAACGCACCTCCACGCAGACTACAATGCGTAACACACACAAGGTGCCAGGCACAACACCAACCACTGAAGCAAGTAAGCAAGCAAGCACAACACATCTCGGCGCCATTCACCATTTGTCACTTGATTTGACAGGTCTCTTCATTTGTTGGCACTAGTACATACAGTACACACAGCGTAACTCGGAGCGTAACCCGCCTTGAACGCAAGACCCGCGCGTCGTTCGTCGTTCGTCGTTTGTCTTTTGTATATGATTATGGGCGTGCGCGCTGTGATCGTACGATGCAAGTGTGTGCATATGTGCAAGCGTGCTGTTGGGGTTACGTTTGTGTATATATATATATGCATGCGTGTGTGTGTTGTGTCATGCGTGTCAACGTCAAGACGAGACGATGCTGTGCGAAGCGTGTTCGTTTTGGATTTGGTTTTGATGTTGGTTTTGGTTGTGTGGTGTTGTAGGGTATGGTTTTCAATATGTGTTTGGTTTGTTGATGCGTTGTGCGGCTGTGCGGTTGCGCGTGTGTAGTGCCGTGTGTGCGTGTATATGTGTATGTATATATGTGTGTGTATCAAGGTGTGAAACAAATACCACACAGGGCGTATGACCGAGCAGCCATGCACAGTTGGGTTCTGTCGCGCGTTTGCTGTGTGCTGTGTGCTGTGTGTTTTGTTTTGTATCGTGTGTGTTTTGTTTTGTGTTGTGTGTTGTGTGTTGGTGTTGTGTATATATGTGCGTGTGTGTTGTGTGTGTTTGGTGCGGAAGGTTGTGTGCGTGTGTGCGTGTATGTTTCGTTTATGCGTTTTGCGTTGTGTGTGTTGTGTGTGTTGTGTGTGTTGTGTGTGTGTGTTTTGTTTTGTTGTGCTTTGTTGTGTCGTGCTGGGTAGTAGTGTGTGTGGTGTGTGGTGTTGCTCAGAGCGTGTTGTGTTTGTGTGTGAGTTGGTGTGTTTTGTGAGTCAGTGTCGTCTAGTGGTTAGGACGCGAGCTTCACACGCTCGAGATCGAGGGTTCGATCCCCTCCATTGATACTTTTTGCTCGCAATACCACTACCACACTCCAAACCATAAACACACAACACACAACACACAAACACACAAACGCACCTCCACGCAGACTACAATGCGTAACACACACAAGGTGCCAGGCACAACACCAACCACTGAAGCAAGTAAGCAAGCAAGCACAACACATCTCGGCGCCATTCACCATTTGTCACTTGATTTGACAGGTCTCTTCATTTGTTGGCACTAGTACATACAGTACACACAGCGTAACTCGGAGCGTAACCCGCCTTGAACGCAAGACCCGCGCGTCGTTCGTCGTTCGTCGTTTGTCGTTTGTCTTTTGTATATGATCATGGGCGTGCGCGCTGTGATCGTACGATACAAGTGTGTGCATATGTGCAAGCGTGCTGTTGGGGTTACGTTTGTGTATATATATATATGCATGCGTGTGTGTGTTGTGTCATGCGTGTCAACGTCAAGACGAGACGATGCTGTGCGAAGCGTGTTCGTTTTGGATTTGGTTTTGATGTTGGTTTTGGTTGTGTGGTGTTGTAGGGTATGGTTTTCAATATGTGTTTGGTTTGTTGATGCGTTGTGCGGCTGTGCGGTTGCGCGTGTGTAGTGCCGTGTGTGCGTGTATATGTGTATGTATATATGTGTGTGTATCAAGGTGTGAAACAAATACCACACAGGGCGTATGACCGAGCAGCCATGCACAGTTGGGTTCTGTCGCGCGTTTGCTGTGTGCTGTTGTGCTGTGTGTTTTTGTTTTGTATCGTGTGTGTTTTGTTTTGTGTTGTGTGTTGTGTGTTGTGTGTTGTGTATATATGTGCGTGTGTGTTGTGTGTGTTTGGTGCGGAAGGTTGTGTGCGTGTGTGCGTGTATGTTTCGTTTATGCGTTTTGCGTTGTGTGTGTTGTGTGTGTTGTGTGTGTTGTGTGTGTTGTGTGTTTTGTTTTGTTGTGCTTTGTTGTGTCGTGCTGGGTAGTAGTGTGTGTGGTGTGTGGTGTTGCTCAGAGCGTGTTGTGTTTGTGTGTGAGTTGGTGTGTTTTGTGAGTCAGTGTCGTCTAGTGGTTAGGACGCGAGCTTCACACGCTCGAGATCGAGGGTTCGATCCCCTCCATTGATACTTTTTGCTCGCAATACCACTACCACACTCCAAACCATAAACACACAACACACAACACACAAACACACAAACGCACCTCCACGCAGACTACAATGCGTAACACACACAAGGTGCCAGGCACAACACCAACCACTGAAGCAAGTAAGCAAGCAAGCACAACACATCTCGGCGCCATTCACCATTTGTCACTTGATTTGACAGGTCTCTTCATTTGTTGGCACTAGTACATACAGTACACACAGCGTAACTCGGAGCGTAACCCGCCTTGAACGCAAGACCCGCGCGTCGTTCGTCGTTCGTCGTTTGTCTTTTTGTATATGATTATGGGCGTGCGCGCTGTGATCGTACGATGCAAGTGTGTGCATATGTGCAAGCGTGCTGTTGGGGTTACGTTTGTGTATATATATATATGCATGCGTGTGTGTGTTGTGTCATGCGTGTCAACGTCAAGACGAGACGATGCTGTGCGAAGCGTGTTCGTTTTGGATTTGGTTTTGATGTTGGTTTTGGTTGTGTGGTGTTGTAGGGTATGGTTTTCAATATGTGTTTGGTTTGTTGATGCGTTGTGCGGCTGTGCGGTTGCGCGTGTGTAGTGCCGTGTGTGCGTGTATATGTGTATGTATATATGTGTGTGTATCAAGGTGTGAAACAAATACCACACAGGGCGTATGACCGAGCAGCCATGCACAGTTGGGTTCTGTCGCGCGTTTGCTGTGTGCTGTGTGCTGTGTGTTTTGTTTTGTATCGTGTGTGTTTTGTTTTGTGTTTTGTGTTTTGTGTTGTGTGTTGTGTATATATGTGCGTGTGTGTTGTGTGTGTTTGGTGCGGAAGGTTGTGTGCGTGTGTGCGTGTATGTTTCGTTTATGCGTTTTGCGTTGTGTGTGTTGTGTGTGTGTGTGTTGTGTGTGTTGTGTGTTTTGTTTTGTTGTGCTTTGTTGTGTCGTGCTGGGTAGTAGTGTGTGTGGTGTGTGGTGTTGCTCAGAGCGTGTTGTGTTTGTGTGTGAGTTGGTGTGTTTTGTGAGTCAGTGTCGTCTAGTGGTTAGGACGCGAGCTTCACACGCTCGAGATCGAGGGTTCGATCCCCTCCATTGATACTTTTTGCTCGCAATACCACTACCACACTCCAAACCATAAACACACAACACACAACACACAAACACACAAACGCACCTCCACGCAGACTACAATGCGTAACACACACAAGGTGCCAGGCACAACACCAACCACTGAAGCAAGTAAGCAAGCAAGCACAACACATCTCGGCGCCATTCACCATTTGTCACTTGATTTGACAGGTCTCTTCATTTGTTGGCACTAGTACATACAGTACACACAGCGTAACTCGGAGCGTAACCCGCCTTGAACGCAAGACCCGCGCGTCGTTCGTCGTTCGTCGTTTGTCGTTTGTCTTTTGTATATGATCATGGGCGTGCGCGCTGTGATCGTACGATACAAGTGTGTGCATATGTGCAAGCGTGCTGTTGGGGTTACGTTTGTGTATATATATATGCATGCGTGTGTGTGTTGTGTCATGCGTGTCAACGTCAAGACGAGACGATGCTGTGCGAAGCGTGTTCGTTTTGGATTTGGTTTTGATGTTGGTTTTGGTTGTGTGGTGTTGTAGGGTATGGTTTTCAATATGTGTTTGGTTTGTTGATGCGTTGTGCGGCTGTGCGGTTGCGCGTGTGTAGTGCCGTGTGTGCGTGTATATGTGTATGTATATATGTGTGTGTATCAAGGTGTGAAACAAATACCACACAGGGCGTATGACCGAGCAGCCATGCACAGTTGGGTTCTGTCGCGCGTTTGCTGTGTGCTGTGTGCTGTGTGTTTTGTTTTGTATCGTGTGTGTTTTGTTTTGTGTTGTGTTGTGTGTTGTGTATATATGTGCGTGTGTGTTGTGTGTGTTTGGTGCGGAAGGTTGTGTGCGTGTGTGCGTGTATGTTTCGTTTATGCGTTTTGCGTTGTGTGTGTTGTGTGTGTTGTGTGTGTTGTGTGTGTTGTGTGTTTTGTTTTGTTGTGCTTTGTTGTGTCGTGCTGGGTAGTAGTGTGTGTGGTGTGTGGTGTTGCTCAGAGCGTGTTGTGTTTGTGTGTGAGTTGGTGTGTTTTGTGAGTCAGTGTCGTCTAGTGGTTAGGACGCGAGCTTCACACGCTCGAGATCGAGGGTTCGATCCCCTCCATTGATACTTTTTGCTCGCAATACCACTACCACACTCCAAACCATAAACACACAACACACAACACACAAACACACAAACGCACCTCCACGCAGACTACAATGCGTAACACACACAAGGTGCCAGGCACAACACCAACCACTGAAGCAAGTAAGCAAGCAAGCACAACACATCTCGGCGCCATTCACCATTTGTCACTTGATTTGACAGGTCTCTTCATTTGTTGGCACTAGTACATACAGTACACACAGCGTAACTCGGAGCGTAACCCGCCTTGAACGCAAGACCCGCGCGTCGTTCGTCGTTCGTCGTTTGTCGTTTGTCTTTTGTATATGATTATGGGCGTGCGCGCTGTGATCGTACGATGCAAGTGTGTGCATATGTGCAAGCGTGCTGTTGGGGTTACGTTTGTGTATATATATATATGCATGCGTGTGTGTGTTGTGTCATGCGTGTCAACGTCAAGACGAGACGATGCTGTGCGAAGCGTGTTCGTTTTGGATTTGGTTTTGATGTTGGTTTTGGTTGTGTGGTGTTGTAGGGTATGGTTTTCAATATGTGTTTGGTTTGTTGATGCGTTGTGCGGCTGTGCGGTTGCGCGTGTGTAGTGCCGTGTGTGCGTGTATATGTGTATGTATATATGTGTGTGTATCAAGGTGTGAAACAAATACCACACAGGGCGTATGACCGAGCAGCCATGCACAGTTGGGTTCTGTCGCGCGTTTGCTGTGTGCTGTGTGCTGTGTGTTTTGTTTTGTATCGTGTGTGTTTTGTTTTGTGTTTTGTGTTTGTGTTGTGTGTTGTGTATATATGTGCGTGTGTGTTGTGTGTGTTTGGTGCGGAAGGTTGTGTGCGTGTGTGCGTGTATGTTTCGTTTATGCGTTTTGCGTTGTGTGTGTTGTGTGTTGTGTGTGTTGTGTGTTGTGTGTTTTGTTTTGTTGTGCTTTGTTGTGTCGTGCTGGGTAGTAGTGTGTGTGGTGTGTGGTGTTGCTCAGAGCGTGTTGTGTTTGTGTGTGAGTTGGTGTGTTTTGTGAGTCAGTGTCGTCTAGTGGTTAGGACGCGAGCTTCACACGCTCGAGATCGAGGGTTCGATCCCCTCCATTGATACTTTTTGCTCGCAATACCACTACCACACTCCAAACCATAAACACACAACACACAACACACAAACACACAAACGCACCTCCACGCAGACTACAATGCGTAACACACACAAGGTGCCAGGCACAACACCAACCACTGAAGCAAGTAAGCAAGCAAGCACAACACATCTCGGCGCCATTCACCATTTGTCACTTGATTTGACAGGTCTCTTCATTTGTTGGCACTAGTACATACAGTACACACAGCGTAACTCGGAGCGTAACCCGCCTTGAACGCAAGACCCGCGCGTCGTTCGTCGTTCGTCGTTTGTCGTTTGTCTTTTGTATATGATCATGGGCGTGCGCGCTGTGATCGTACGATACAAGTGTGTGCATATGTGCAAGCGTGCTGTTGGGGTTACGTTTGTGTATATATATATATGCATGCGTGTGTGTGTTGTGTCATGCGTGTCAACGTCAAGACGAGACGATGCTGTGCGAAGCGTGTTCGTTTTGGATTTGGTTTTGATGTTGGTTTTGGTTGTGTGGTGTTGTAGGGTATGGTTTTCAATATGTGTTTGGTTTGTTGATGCGTTGTGCGGCTGTGCGGTTGCGCGTGTGTAGTGCCGTGTGTGCGTGTATATGTGTATGTATATATGTGTGTGTATCAAGGTGTGAAACAAATACCACACAGGGCGTATGACCGAGCAGCCATGCACAGTTGGGTTCTGTCGCGCGTTTGCTGTGTGCTGTGTGCTGTGTGTTTTGTTTTGTATCGTGTGTGTTTGTTTGTGTTGTGTTGTGTTGTGTGTTGTGTATATATGTGCGTGTGTGTTGTGTGTGTTTGGTGCGGAAGGTTGTGTGCGTGTGTGCGTGTATGTTTCGTTTATGCGTTTTGCGTTGTGTGTGTTGTGTGTGTTGTGTGTGTTGTGTGTGTTGTGTGTTTTGTTTTGTTGTGCTTTGTTGTGTCGTGCTGGGTAGTAGTGTGTGTGGTGTGTGGTGTTGCTCAGAGCGTGTTGTGTTTGTGTGTGAGTTGGTGTGTTTTGTGAGTCAGTGTCGTCTAGTGGTTAGGACGCGAGCTTCACACGCTCGAGATCGAGGGTTCGATCCCCTCCATTGATACTTTTTGCTCGCAATACCACTACCACACTCCAAACCATAAACACACAACACACAACACACAAACACACAAACGCACCTCCACGCAGACTACAATGCGTAACACACACAAGGTGCCAGGCACAACACCAACCACTGAAGCAAGTAAGCAAGCAAGCACAACACATCTCGGCGCCATTCACCATTTGTCACTTGATTTGACAGGTCTCTTCATTTGTTGGCACTAGTACATACAGTACACACAGCGTAACTCGGAGCGTAACCCGCCTTGAACGCAAGACCCGCGCGTCGTTCGTCGTTCGTCGTTTGTCGTTGTCTTTGTATATGATCATGGGCGTGCGCGCTGTGATCGTACGATACAAGTGTGTGCATATGTGCAAGCGTGCTGTTGGGGTTACGTTTGTGTATATATATATATATGCATGCGTGTGTGTGTTGTGTCATGCGTGTCAACGTCAAGACGAGACGATGCTGTGCGAAGCGTGTTCGTTTTGGATTTGGTTTTGATGTTGGTTTTGGTTGTGTGGTGTTGTAGGGTATGGTTTTCAATATGTGTTTGGTTTGTTGATGCGTTGTGCGGCTGTGCGGTTGCGCGTGTGTAGTGCCGTGTGTGCGTGTATATGTGTATGTATATATGTGTGTGTATCAAGGTGTGAAACAAATACCACACAGGGCGTATGACCGAGCAGCCATGCACAGTTGGGTTCTGTCGCGCGTTTGCTGTGTGCTGTGTGCTGTGTGTTTTGTTTTGTATCGTGTGTGTTTGTTTTGTGTTTTGTGTTTGTGTTGTGTGTTGTGTATATATGTGCGTGTGTGTTGTGTGTGTTTGGTGCGGAAGGTTGTGTGCGTGTGTGCGTGTATGTTTCGTTTATGCGTTTTGCGTTGTGTGTGTTGTGTGTGTTGTGTGTGTGTGTGTGTGTTTTGTTTTGTTGTGCTTTGTTGTGTCGTGCTGGGTAGTAGTGTGTGTGGTGTGTGGTGTTGCTCAGAGCGTGTTGTGTTTGTGTGTGAGTTGGTGTGTTTTGTGAGTCAGTGTCGTCTAGTGGTTAGGACGCGAGCTTCACACGCTCGAGATCGAGGGTTCGATCCCCTCCATTGATACTTTTTGCTCGCAATACCACTACCACACTCCAAACCATAAACACACAACACACAACACACAAACACACAAACGCACCTCCACGCAGACTACAATGCGTAACACACACAAGGTGCCAGGCACAACACCAACCACTGAAGCAAGTAAGCAAGCAAGCACAACACATCTCGGCGCCATTCACCATTTGTCACTTGATTTGACAGGTCTCTTCATTTGTTGGCACTAGTACATACAGTACACACAGCGTAACTCGGAGCGTAACCCGCCTTGAACGCAAGACCCGCGCGTCGTTCGTCGTTCGTCGTTTGTCGTTTGTCTTTTGTATATGATCATGGGCGTGCGCGCTGTGATCGTACGATACAAGTGTGTGCATATGTGCAAGCGTGCTGTTGGGGTTACGTTTGTATATATATATATATATATGCATGCGTGTGTGTGTTGTGTCATGCGTGTCAACGTCAAGACGAGACGATGCTGTGCGAAGCGTGTTCGTTTTGGATTTGGTTTTGATGTTGGTTTTGGTTGTGTGGTGTTGTAGGGTATGGTTTTCAATATGTGTTTGGTTTGTTGATGCGTTGTGCGGCTGTGCGGTTGCGCGTGTGTAGTGCCGTGTGTGCGTGTATATGTGTATGTATATATGTGTGTGTATCAAGGTGTGAAACAAATACCACACAGGGCGTATGACCGAGCAGCCATGCACAGTTGGGTTCTGTCGCGCGTTTGCTGTGTGCTGTGTGCTGTGTGTTTTGTTTTGTATCGTGTGTGTTTTGTTTGTTTTGTGTTGTGTGTTGTGTATATATGTGCGTGTGTGTT
This sequence comes from Pythium guiyangense, assembly GCA_003730235.1. Classification (NCBI taxonomy): domain Eukaryota; phylum Oomycota; class Peronosporomycetes; order Pythiales; family Pythiaceae; genus Pythium; species Pythium guiyangense. The sequence continues at coordinate 799,014 of QXDM01000027.1, forward strand.
GTGTGTGTTTGGTGCGGAAGGTTGTGTGCGTGTGTGCGTGTATGTTTCGTTTATGCGTTTTGCGTTGTGTGTGTTGTGTGTGTTGTGTGTGTTGTGTGTGTTGTGTGTTTTGTTTTGTTGTGCTTTGTTGTGTCGTGCTGGGTAGTAGTGTGTGTGGTGTGTGGTGTTGCTCAGAGCGTGTTGTGTTTGTGTGTGAGTTGGTGTGTTTTGTGAGTCAGTGTCGTCTAGTGGTTAGGACGCGAGCTTCACACGCTCGAGATCGAGGGTTCGATCCCCTCCATTGATACTTTTTGCTCGCAATACCACTACCACACTCCAAACCATAAACACACAACACACAACACACAAACACACAAACGCACCTCCACGCAGACTACAATGCGTAACACACACAAGGTGCCAGGCACAACACCAACCACTGAAGCAAGTAAGCAAGCAAGCACAACACATCTCGGCGCCATTCACCATTTGTCACTTGATTTGACAGGTCTCTTCATTTGTTGGCACTAGTACATACAGTACACACAGCGTAACTCGGAGCGTAACCCGCCTTGAACGCAAGACCCGCGCGTCGTTCGTCGTTCGTCGTTTGTCGTTTGTCTTTTGTATATGATCATGGGCGTGCGCGCTGTGATCGTACGATACAAGTGTGTGCATATGTGCAAGCGTGCTGTTGGGGTTACGTTTGTGTATATATATATATATATGCATGCGTGTGTGTGTTGTGTCATGCGTGTCAACGTCAAGACGAGACGATGCTGTGCGAAGCGTGTTCGTTTTGGATTTGGTTTTGATGTTGGTTTTGGTTGTGTGGTGTTGTAGGGTATGGTTTTCAATATGTGTTTGGTTTGTTGATGCGTTGTGCGGCTGTGCGGTTGCGCGTGTGTAGTGCCGTGTGTGCGTGTATATGTGTATGTATATATGTGTGTGTATCAAGGTGTGAAACAAATACCACACAGGGCGTATGACCGAGCAGCCATGCACAGTTGGGTTCTGTCGCGCGTTTGCTGTGTGCTGTGTGCTGTGTGTTTTGTTTTGTATCGTGTGTTTGTTTTGTGTTTTGTGTTTGTGTTGTGTGTTGTGTATATATGTGCGTGTGTGTTGTGTGTGTTTGGTGCGGAAGGTTGTGTGCGTGTGTGCGTGTATGTTTCGTTTATGCGTTTTGCGTTGTGTGTGTTGTGTGTGTTGTGTGTGTTGTGTGTGTTGTGTGTTTTGTTTTGTTGTGCTTTGTTGTGTCGTGCTGGGTAGTAGTGTGTGTGGTGTGTGGTGTTGCTCAGAGCGTGTTGTGTTTGTGTGTGAGTTGGTGTGTTTTGTGAGTCAGTGTCGTCTAGTGGTTAGGACGCGAGCTTCACACGCTCGAGATCGAGGGTTCGATCCCCTCCATTGATACTTTTTGCTCGCAATACCACTACCACACTCCAAACCATAAACACACAACACACAACACACAAACACACAAACGCACCTCCACGCAGACTACAATGCGTAACACACACAAGGTGCCAGGCACAACACCAACCACTGAAGCAAGTAAGCAAGCAAGCACAACACATCTCGGCGCCATTCACCATTTGTCACTTGATTTGACAGGTCTCTTCATTTGTTGGCACTAGTACATACAGTACACACAGCGTAACTCGGAGCGTAACCCGCCTTGAACGCAAGACCCGCGCGTCGTTCGTCGTTCGTCGTTTGTCGTTTGTCTTTTGTATATGATCATGGGCGTGCGCGCTGTGATCGTACGATACAAGTGTGTGCATATGTGCAAGCGTGCTGTTGGGGTTACGTTTGTATATATATATATATATATGCATGCGTGTGTGTGTTGTGTCATGCGTGTCAACGTCAAGACGAGACGATGCTGTGCGAAGCGTGTTCGTTTTGGATTTGGTTTTGATGTTGGTTTTGGTTGTGTGGTGTTGTAGGGTATGGTTTTCAATATGTGTTTGGTTTGTTGATGCGTTGTGCGGCTGTGCGGTTGCGCGTGTGTAGTGCCGTGTGTGCGTGTATATGTGTATGTATATATGTGTGTGTATCAAGGTGTGAAACAAATACCACACAGGGCGTATGACCGAGCAGCCATGCACAGTTGGGTTCTGTCGCGCGTTTGCTGTGTGCTGTGTGCTGTGTGTTTTGTTTTGTATCGTGTGTGTTTGTTTGTGTTTGTGTTTGTGTTGTGTGTTGTGTATATATGTGCGTGTGTGTTGTGTGTGTTTGGTGCGGAAGGTTGTGTGCGTGTGTGCGTGTATGTTTCGTTTATGCGTTTTGCGTTGTGTGTGTTGTGTGTGTTGTGTGTGTTGTGTGTGTTGTGTGTTTTGTTTTGTTGTGCTTTGTTGTGTCGTGCTGGGTAGTAGTGTGTGTGGTGTGTGGTGTTGCTCAGAGCGTGTTGTGTTTGTGTGTGAGTTGGTGTGTTTTGTGAGTCAGTGTCGTCTAGTGGTTAGGACGCGAGCTTCACACGCTCGAGATCGAGGGTTCGATCCCCTCCATTGATACTTTTTGCTCGCAATACCACTACCACACTCCAAACCATAAACACACAACACACAACACACAAACACACAAACGCACCTCCACGCAGACTACAATGCGTAACACACACAAGGTGCCAGGCACAACACCAACCACTGAAGCAAGTAAGCAAGCAAGCACAACACATCTCGGCGCCATTCACCATTTGTCACTTGATTTGACAGGTCTCTTCATTTGTTGGCACTAGTACATACAGTACACACAGCGTAACTCGGAGCGTAACCCGCCTTGAACGCAAGACCCGCGCGTCGTTCGTCGTTCGTCGTTTGTCGTTGTCTTTGTATATGATCATGGGCGTGCGCGCTGTGATCGTACGATACAAGTGTGTGCATATGTGCAAGCGTGCTGTTGGGGTTACGTTTGTATATATATATATATGCATGCGTGTGTGTGTTGTGTCATGCGTGTCAACGTCAAGACGAGACGATGCTGTGCGAAGCGTGTTCGTTTTGGATTTGGTTTTGATGTTGGTTTTGGTTGTGTGGTGTTGTAGGGTATGGTTTTCAATATGTGTTTGGTTTGTTGATGCGTTGTGCGGCTGTGCGGTTGCGCGTGTGTAGTGCCGTGTGTGCGTGTATATGTGTATGTATATATGTGTGTGTATCAAGGTGTGAAACAAATACCACACAGGGCGTATGACCGAGCAGCCATGCACAGTTGGGTTCTGTCGCGCGTTTGCTGTGTGCTGTGTGCTGTGTGTTTTGTTTTGTATCGTGTGTGTTTTGTTTTGTGTTGTGTGTTGTGTATATATGTGCGTGTGTGTTGTGTGTGTTTGGTGCGGAAGGTTGTGTGCGTGTGTGCGTGTATGTTTCGTTTATGCGTTTTGCGTTGTGTGTGTTGTGTGTGTTGTGTGTGTTGTGTGTGTTGTGTGTTTTGTTTTGTTGTGCTTTGTTGTGTCGTGCTGGGTAGTAGTGTGTGTGGTGTGTGGTGTTGCTCAGAGCGTGTTGTGTTTGTGTGTGAGTTGGTGTGTTTTGTGAGTCAGTGTCGTCTAGTGGTTAGGACGCGAGCTTCACACGCTCGAGATCGAGGGTTCGATCCCCTCCATTGATACTTTTTGCTCGCAATACCACTACCACACTCCAAACCATAAACACACAACACACAACACACAAACACACAAACGCACCTCCACGCAGACTACAATGCGTAACACACACAAGGTGCCAGGCACAACACCAACCACTGAAGCAAGTAAGCAAGCAAGCACAACACATCTCGGCGCCATTCACCATTTGTCACTTGATTTGACAGGTCTCTTCATTTGTTGGCACTAGTACATACAGTACACACAGCGTAACTCGGAGCGTAACCCGCCTTGAACGCAAGACCCGCGCGTCGTTCGTCGTTCGTCGTTGTCGTTTGTCTTTTGTATATGATCATGGGCGTGCGCGCTGTGATCGTACGATACAAGTGTGTGCATATGTGCAAGCGTGCTGTTGGGGTTACGTTTGTATATATATATATATATATGCATGCGTGTGTGTGTTGTGTCATGCGTGTCAACGTCAAGACGAGACGATGCTGTGCGAAGCGTGTTCGTTTTGGATTTGGTTTTGATGTTGGTTTTGGTTGTGTGGTGTTGTAGGGTATGGTTTTCAATATGTGTTTGGTTTGTTGATGCGTTGTGCGGCTGTGCGGTTGCGCGTGTGTAGTGCCGTGTGTGCGTGTATATGTGTATGTATATATGTGTGTGTATCAAGGTGTGAAACAAATACCACACAGGGCGTATGACCGAGCAGCCATGCACAGTTGGGTTCTGTCGCGCGTTTGCTGTGTGCTGTGTGCTGTGTGTTTTGTTTTGTATCGTGTGTGTTTTGTTTGTGTTTGTGTTTGTGTTGTGTGTTGTGTATATATGTGCGTGTGTGTTGTGTGTGTTTGGTGCGGAAGGTTGTGTGCGTGTGTGCGTGTATGTTTCGTTTATGCGTTTTGCGTTGTGTGTGTTGTGTGTGTGTGTTGTGTGTGTTGTGTGTTTTGTTTTGTTGTGCTTTGTTGTGTCGTGCTGGGTAGTAGTGTGTGTGGTGTGTGGTGTTGCTCAGAGCGTGTTGTGTTTGTGTGTGAGTTGGTGTGTTTTGTGAGTCAGTGTCGTCTAGTGGTTAGGACGCGAGCTTCACACGCTCGAGATCGAGGGTTCGATCCCCTCCATTGATACTTTTTGCTCGCAATACCACTACCACACTCCAAACCATAAACACACAACACACAACACACAAACACACAAACGCACCTCCACGCAGACTACAATGCGTAACACACACAAGGTGCCAGGCACAACACCAACCACTGAAGCAAGTAAGCAAGCAAGCACAACACATCTCGGCGCCATTCACCATTTGTCACTTGATTTGACAGGTCTCTTCATTTGTTGGCACTAGTACATACAGTACACACAGCGTAACTCGGAGCGTAACCCGCCTTGAACGCAAGACCCGCGCGTCGTTCGTCGTTCGTCGTTTGTCGTTTGTCTTTTGTATATGATCATGGGCGTGCGCGCTGTGATCGTACGATACAAGTGTGTGCATATGTGCAAGCGTGCTGTTGGGGTTACGTTTGTGTATATATATATGCATGCGTGTGTGTGTTGTGTCATGCGTGTCAACGTCAAGACGAGACGATGCTGTGCGAAGCGTGTTCGTTTTGGATTTGGTTTTGATGTTGGTTTTGGTTGTGTGGTGTTGTAGGGTATGGTTTTCAATATGTGTTTGGTTTGTTGATGCGTTGTGCGGCTGTGCGGTTGCGCGTGTGTAGTGCCGTGTGTGCGTGTATATGTGTATGTATATATGTGTGTGTATCAAGGTGTGAAACAAATACCACACAGGGCGTATGACCGAGCAGCCATGCACAGTTGGGTTCTGTCGCGCGTTTGCTGTGTGCTGTGTGCTGTGTGTTTTGTTTTGTATCGTGTGTGTTTTGTTTTGTGTTGTGTGTTGTGTATATATGTGCGTGTGTGTTGTGTGTGTTTGGTGCGGAAGGTTGTGTGCGTGTGTGCGTGTATGTTTCGTTTATGCGTTTTGCGTTGTGTGTGTTGTGTGTGTTGTGTGTGTTGTGTGTGTTGTGTGTTTTGTTTTGTTGTGCTTTGTTGTGTCGTGCTGGGTAGTAGTGTGTGTGGTGTGTGGTGTTGCTCAGAGCGTGTTGTGTTTGTGTGTGAGTTGGTGTGTTTTGTGAGTCAGTGTCGTCTAGTGGTTAGGACGCGAGCTTCACACGCTCGAGATCGAGGGTTCGATCCCCTCCATTGATACTTTTTGCTCGCAATACCACTACCACACTCCAAACCATAAACACACAACACACAACACACAAACACACAAACGCACCTCCACGCAGACTACAATGCGTAACACACACAAGGTGCCAGGCACAACACCAACCACTGAAGCAAGTAAGCAAGCAAGCACAACACATCTCGGCGCCATTCACCATTTGTCACTTGATTTGACAGGTCTCTTCATTTGTTGGCACTAGTACATACAGTACACACAGCGTAACTCGGAGCGTAACCCGCCTTGAACGCAAGACCCGCGCGTCGTTCGTCGTTCGTCGTTTGTCGTTTGTCTTTTGTATATGATCATGGGCGTGCGCGCTGTGATCGTACGATACAAGTGTGTGCATATGTGCAAGCGTGCTGTTGGGGTTACGTTTGTGTATATATATATGCATGCGTGTGTGTGTTGTGTCATGCGTGTCAACGTCAAGACGAGACGATGCTGTGCGAAGCGTGTTCGTTTTGGATTTGGTTTTGATGTTGGTTTGGTTGTGTGGTGTTGTAGGGTATGGTTTTCAATATGTGTTTGGTTTGTTGATGCGTTGTGCGGCTGTGCGGTTGCGCGTGTGTAGTGCCGTGTGTGCGTGTATATGTGTATGTATATATGTGTGTGTATCAAGGTGTGAAACAAATACCACACAGGGCGTATGACCGAGCAGCCATGCACAGTTGGGTTCTGTCGCGCGTTTGCTGTGTGCTGTGTGCTGTGTGTTTTGTTTTGTATCGTGTGTGTTTTGTTTTGTGTTTTGTGTTTTGTGTTGTGTGTTGTGTATATATGTGCGTGTGTGTTGTGTGTGTTTGGTGCGGAAGGTTGTGTGCGTGTGTGCGTGTATGTTTCGTTTATGCGTTTTGCGTTGTGTGTGTTGTGTGTGTTGTGTGTGTTGTGTGTGTTGTGTGTTTTGTTTTGTTGTGCTTTGTTGTGTCGTGCTGGGTAGTAGTGTGTGTGGTGTGTGGTGTTGCTCAGAGCGTGTTGTGTTTGTGTGTGAGTTGGTGTGTTTTGTGAGTCAGTGTCGTCTAGTGGTTAGGACGCGAGCTTCACACGCTCGAGATCGAGGGTTCGATCCCCTCCATTGATACTTTTTGCTCGCAATACCACTACCACACTCCAAACCATAAACACACAACACACAACACACAAACACACAAACGCACCTCCACGCAGACTACAATGCGTAACACACACAAGGTGCCAGGCACAACACCAACCACTGAAGCAAGTAAGCAAGCAAGCACAACACATCTCGGCGCCATTCACCATTTGTCACTTGATTTGACAGGTCTCTTCATTTGTTGGCACTAGTACATACAGTACACACAGCGTAACTCGGAGCGTAACCCGCCTTGAACGCAAGACCCGCGCGTCGTTCGTCGTTCGTCGTTTGTCTTTTGTATATGATCATGGGCGTGCGCGCTGTGATCGTACGATACAAGTGTGTGCATATGTGCAAGCGTGCTGTTGGGGTTACGTTTGTATATATATATATATATATGCATGCGTGTGTGTGTTGTGTCATGCGTGTCAACGTCAAGACGAGACGATGCTGTGCGAAGCGTGTTCGTTTTGGATTTGGTTTTGATGTTGGTTTTGGTTGTGTGGTGTTGTAGGGTATGGTTTTCAATATGTGTTTGGTTTGTTGATGCGTTGTGCGGCTGTGCGGTTGCGCGTGTGTAGTGCCGTGTGTGCGTGTATATGTGTATGTATATATGTGTGTGTATCAAGGTGTGAAACAAATACCACACAGGGCGTATGACCGAGCAGCCATGCACAGTTGGGTTCTGTCGCGCGTTTGCTGTGTGCTGTGTGCTGTGTGTTTTGTTTTGTATCGTGTGTGTTTTTGTTTTGTGTTGTGTGTTGTGTATATATGTGCGTGTGTGTTGTGTGTGTTTGGTGCGGAAGGTTGTGTGCGTGTGTGCGTGTATGTTTCGTTTATGCGTTTTGCGTTGTGTGTGTTGTGTGTGTTGTGTGTGTTGTGTGTGTTGTGTGTTTTGTTTTGTTGTGCTTTGTTGTGTCGTGCTGGGTAGTAGTGTGTGTGGTGTGTGGTGTTGCTCAGAGCGTGTTGTGTTTGTGTGTGAGTTGGTGTGTTTTGTGAGTCAGTGTCGTCTAGTGGTTAGGACGCGAGCTTCACACGCTCGAGATCGAGGGTTCGATCCCCTCCATTGATACTTTTTGCTCGCAATACCACTACCACACTCCAAACCATAAACACACAACACACAACACACAAACACACAAACGCACCTCCACGCAGACTACAATGCGTAACACACACAAGGTGCCAGGCACAACACCAACCACTGAAGCAAGTAAGCAAGCAAGCACAACACATCTCGGCGCCATTCACCATTTGTCACTTGATTTGACAGGTCTCTTCATTTGTTGGCACTAGTACATACAGTACACACAGCGTAACTCGGAGCGTAACCCGCCTTGAACGCAAGACCCGCGCGTCGTTCGTCGTTCGTCGTTTGTCGTTTGTCTTTTGTATATGATCATGGGCGTGCGCGCTGTGATCGTACGATACAAGTGTGTGCATATGTGCAAGCGTGCTGTTGGGGTTACGTTTGTGTATATATATATGCATGCGTGTGTGTGTTGTGTCATGCGTGTCAACGTCAAGACGAGACGATGCTGTGCGAAGCGTGTTCGTTTTGGATTTGGTTTTGATGTTGGTTTTGGTTGTGTGGTGTTGTAGGGTATGGTTTTCAATATGTGTTTGGTTTGTTGATGCGTTGTGCGGCTGTGCGGTTGCGCGTGTGTAGTGCCGTGTGTGCGTGTATATGTGTATGTATATATGTGTGTGTATCAAGGTGTGAAACAAATACCACACAGGGCGTATGACCGAGCAGCCATGCACAGTTGGGTTCTGTCGCGCGTTTGCTGTGTGCTGTGTGCTGTGTGTTTTGTTTTGTATCGTGTGTGTTTTGTTTTGTGTTGTGTGTTGTGTATATATGTGCGTGTGTGTTGTGTGTGTTTGGTGCGGAAGGTTGTGTGCGTGTGTGCGTGTATGTTTCGTTTATGCGTTTTGCGTTGTGTGTGTTGTGTGTGTTGTGTGTGTTGTGTGTGTTGTGTGTTTTGTTTTGTTGTGCTTTGTTGTGTCGTGCTGGGTAGTAGTGTGTGTGGTGTGTGGTGTTGCTCAGAGCGTGTTGTGTTTGTGTGTGAGTTGGTGTGTTTTGTGAGTCAGTGTCGTCTAGTGGTTAGGACGCGAGCTTCACACGCTCGAGATCGAGGGTTCGATCCCCTCCATTGATACTTTTTGCTCGCAATACCACTACCACACTCCAAACCATAAACACACAACACACAACACACAAACACACAAACGCACCTCCACGCAGACTACAATGCGTAACACACACAAGGTGCCAGGCACAACACCAACCACTGAAGCAAGTAAGCAAGCAAGCACAACACATCTCGGCGCCATTCACCATTTGTCACTTGATTTGACAGGTCTCTTCATTTGTTGGCACTAGTACATACAGTACACACAGCGTAACTCGGAGCGTAACCCGCCTTGAACGCAAGACCCGCGCGTCGTTCGTCGTTCGTCGTTTGTCGTTTGTCTTTTGTATATGATCATGGGCGTGCGCGCTGTGATCGTACGATACAAGTGTGTGCATATGTGCAAGCGTGCTGTTGGGGTTACGTTTGTGTATATATATATATATATATGCATGCGTGTGTGTGTTGTGTCATGCGTGTCAACGTCAAGACGAGACGATGCTGTGCGAAGCGTGTTCGTTTTGGATTTGGTTTTGATGTTGGTTTTGGTTGTGTGGTGTTGTAGGGTATGGTTTTCAATATGTGTTTGGTTTGTTGATGCGTTGTGCGGCTGTGCGGTTGCGCGTGTGTAGTGCCGTGTGTGCGTGTATATGTGTATGTATATATGTGTGTGTATCAAGGGTTTGTTTGTGTCGTGTGTGTTGTTGTGTTTTGTGTTTTGGGGTTTTTGTGTGGTTGTTATATGTGCGCGGTGTGTGTGTGTTTGGTCGAAGGTGTGTGTGTGTGCGTGATGTTCGTTATGCGTTTTGCGTTTTGCGTTGTGTTGTGTGTGTGTGTTGTGTGTTTTGTTTTGTTTGCTTTGTTGTGTAGTGCTGGGTAGTAGTGTGTGTGGTGTGTGGTGTTGTCTCAGAGCGTGTTGTTTGTGTGTGAGTTGTGTGTTTTGTGAGTCATGTTCGTCTAGTGGTTAGGACGCGAGCTCACACGCTCGAGATCGAGGTTCGATCCCCTCCATTGATACTTTTTGCTCGCACAATGACAACTACAGGTGATTTAAATGGTGAATTACAATTTTTGTTCTAGAGACCGTTTCACTTGGCAAAATCCACACCATTACAGCCAATTGTGAATGAGTGTGGAGACGCAACAACTTTTTTCGCATCCATCCGTTCGCACAGCGTCTTGCACACCACATAAACAAAAGGCACAACACACAAGAGAGCGCCAGGAGAGCCATATGAACGCTGCGCTGTTATCTCCGCCTGCACGTCGGCGCACCTTCATGCTGAACGGCGACCTGCTGCTGCTTCGCTAGGTAGCAGCGGACCTGCCGTTTGTGTCTGCCCACGGCTGCGTCATGGAGGCATGGGATCGCGTTGCTGTTGCTGTCTCATCATAGCCCTCGCTCTCACGGCAAGACATCATGAGCAAGTCCACGCACGCGCGCTTCGCCTCCCTGGCCACAAGACATCGCAAGCTTGACAGGGACGGACGGTCGGCCTCAGGCGTCGAGGTGGGGCACTCCGAGTCCGTGCAGCTTCTTGATGGTCTCCTGCAGCTCACCGACGATCATGCCGAGGAGCTTGCGGTGACCGCTGAGAACAACAAGAAGAAAGAAGAGAGACAAAAAGAGACAAGTGAGGAGATTCGAGATCGAGCGATGCAGAGGTGTGTGAGCCAGAATGTAGTCGTGTAAAGCGGTGCACGTTGCGACTCGATCGTGCTGAAGGGCTTCGAGACCTGCTTCGCGAGGACGAGCAGAGAGAGAAAGAGGCTCAAGTGCGGATGTGGGACCGTCAAGCAGCGGAACGCCGCCGTGAGCGAGAAGAAGGACGTGCAGAGCAAGCCGAAGAACGTGACAAAGAGAGAGAAGAACGAAAAATAGATAGAGAAGAAGATAGACAAGAGCGCCTAGGGATGGCAAAGCTAGAGAACGGGCGGATGCTATAGATGTTTTGCATGATGATCAATAAGCTCAAGTGACATTTGCATTAGCGCGAGTACTCGCTGAGTCGTGGTGGTGTGCAGTCAAAGATCTGGCTGATCTGGTTGGCCCCTTTCGCACATGTATGACAGTTTGTCAACAGCATGTACACCTGCACTTCTATTCCGAGTGGTGCTCGCATGGGTTTGTGCTTGTGCTTGTACGACGTGAACACCCACAGCGACTCATAATTGCAAATTGCCACTCTACCGCGACGCGCACGCCACTCATAGTAGCGTTGAAGCGACGCTGTTGAGCGGATAGATCAAAGCCTCTAAACCCGCTGAACACCACGCTGCCCACACCATACGCAGGGTCGCCAGGAATGCGCTTCTCGAGAGGCGCTTCGGTCGCGCTCAAGCGCAATGAGGCCGCTCTCTCGTAGAAGAGTAGCATCGTGGCGGCGTCCGCCGATCGGTCACGAATAGTGCACGCCCTCTCCTGACTCGGCGGACCACGCGCGCTGTTTTCTGAAGATGAGGATGACGGTCTGCTGCACATGGCATCGACCACCAACAACTGGTTTGAGGTTGGACACCAGTTCTTAAGTCGAACGCACGCAGCTCTCAAGCAGCGCTTCCTCGTGTTGACTCAACGCACACCCGACATCGAGTCCACGTTCTCTCGCCGCACAAAAACTCTATCCTCCGAGCGTTCCTCAATATACACTAAGTATAGTATGTGGCTGTTGTTTCTGTTGGTGTGTGAGAGGTCCGCTGCTTATGGTCGGAGCTAAGTCAGTGCAGTCTGGTCTATCTACTATGGCCGAGTTGACGTCCTTACTCAACCATCGTGGCGTTTGAGAAAACAGAAAAGTATACTTAATAACGTACGAAACCTGACACCTCACATTTGTCACTACCATTTTGCGCTTTAGAGTGACCAATGTTGCATAGTGGACGCAAGTCTAAAGTGGACAAATCTACATTCTCATTGACGCGCATACTTTGTTCAAATCAAAAGTGACCTAAGTACGATTTCGAGATCGTTCAAATGTTGATTTTCACGAAAACACAACCAAGGCAAGCACACTTCCTTGATTGAAGCATCGCTCTCCACCCAAACTCTCCCTCGGTTTTATCGCTCTAGCTGCTGCACATTCCTACACATTGTCAATAGTGTGATAAACGAGGGACAAATCGTCTTCGCCACACGTTTTCAAGCGCACCACACAGAAAGAAAGAAAACCTCCGCGGTGAAGAACACGTTGCGTTGAAGAAGCTCTCGCTCGCTCGCTCGCATTGCCTCGGCTCCATCGACCGACTGCCTGCTTGCCCGACGTCCAGCTCGTCTCTGCGTCTGCTCCCCTCCATCGCCCCCTCGATCATTCGCTGCTCTCGCACTCCTCGCACACCCTCATAGCATCAACCAAGCACCATGGACATCTCGACTGCGCTGCTCAACACGCAGAACCCTGGTACGTCTGTGTGCCGCCTTTGCGTCGCAGCGTGACTAGTGTCTGTGTGTGTGTGTGTGCATATACGTGTCCACGCTTGTGTGTAGGCAAGCTCTAACGCATACTGCTTCGCATGTCTGGGTATCTAGATGTGACGCTGCGGAACCAAGCCGAAGAGTTCCTGAACAATGCGCTCCAAGCGCAAATGGGCCAGTTCATGGTCACGCTCGTGCAAGCGCTTGCATCCGAGGACTTTGCTGTCGTGGGGCGCCAAGCGGCGGGTCTGTACCTGAAGAACGTCTTGGACGCGAAGGACGACGCGTTGCAGCAGCAAAAGGTCACGGCGTGGATGGCGATGGACCCGACGCTCCGGTCGCAGATCAAGGACGGGTCGCTGAGCGTGCTCCAGTCGAACGACCCTGTCGCGCGGCACACGAGCGCGCAGCTCGTTGCGAAGATCGGGTCAATTGAACTGCCTGCAAAGGAGTGGCCCGCGCTGCTTGAAACGCTCCTCGCGAACGTTACAACTGGCTCGGAAGGCACGATCCACGCGTCGCTCGAGTGTCTCGGGTACCTCTGCGACGAGCTCGACGACACGGAAATTGACGAGCAAGACACGAACCGGATCTTGACAGCAATCGTTGACGGCATTCGCGCAGACAGGGCAACTGCAATCTGCTACGCAGCGGTCACGGCGCTCCGCAACAGTCTCGAGTTTGTGAGCGAGAACTTTAAGCGCAAGCAAGAGCGCGACGTGATTGTCGGCAAGATCTGCGAAGCGACGCAGTCGCAAGACTTGCGCACGCGCGTCGTGTCGTACGAGTGCATTGCGACGATCGCGACGCTCTACTACGAGTACTTGGCCGAGTACATGCCGACGCTGTGCAACTTGACGTTCACGGCAATCAAGTCGGACCAAGACGAAGTCGGTCTCCAGTCGCTCGAGTTTTGGTCGTCGATGTGCGACATGGAGCTCGAGCTCCTCGACGAGATGCAGTACGCCGAGATGTCGGGCCAAGCCGACTCGGTCTTCCCGTGCCAGTACTACGTCCAGAGCGTCTTGGGCACGCTCGTGCCGATCTTGACCGAGACGCTCAAGCAGCAAGAGGAGGACCAGGACGAAGACTCGTGGAACCTCTCGATGGCCGCAGCGACGTGCCTCGCGCTCGTTGCGCAAGTCGTCGGTGACGCGTGCGTCGACTTGACGATGGACTTTATCACGAAGAACATTGAGAGCGCAGACTGGCGCCAGAAGGAAGCGGCGATCATGGCGTTCGGTTCGATCCTCGACGGTCCAGACACGGCGAAGATCGCGCCGCTCGTGCGCCAAGCGCTCGGGTTCCTCATGGGCTGCATGGCGTTCAACAACATCCTCGTGCGCGACACGACCGCGTGGACGCTCGGCCGCATCTGTGAGCTCCACTACGGCTGCATTAGTGGCGAGATGCTCCCTGCGCTCATGCAGCTCTTCCTCCAGGGCTTAGACCAGGAGCCGCGCGTGTCGCACAACGTCTGCTACGCGATCCACAACATTGTCAAGGCGTTTGAAGAGTCCGAAGCGGCTGCGCACATGCTCACGCCGTACTTTGCGACGCTCTTTGACAAGCTCTTGGAGACGAGCGGGCGCCCGAACGCGAGCGAGAGCAACCTCCGCGGCTCGGCGTACGAAGCGATCAACATGCTGATCCAAGTTGGCGCGGACGAAGTGAACGACCACATCATGACGCGCTTGCCCGTGCTGCTCGAGCGCCTCGAAGTGAGCATCAAGGGCTTGCTCGAGAACCCGGACGACCACCGCGACGACCCGTCGGGTCTCCAAGCGCTCCTCTGCGGCGTCCTCATCGCTGCGATCCAGAAGATGGGCGCTGACATCGCACCGCTCTCCGACCGGATTATGCAGGCGCTGCTCCAGGTCTTCTCGACGCGCAACGCTGCGGCTGCAGAAGAGGCGTTCATGGCTGCTGGCGCGCTCGCGAACGCTGTTGGCGCGAACTTTGCTGCGTACATGGACTACTTTGGCCCAGTGCTGCTCATGGGTCTGCGCAACAGCGAGGAGTACATGGTGTGCAGCGTCGCAGTCGGCGTCGTCGGCGACCTCTGCCGCTCGCTCGACAAGAGCATCTTGCCGCTCTGCGACGACATTGTCACAGCGCTGATCGAGATCCTGAAGAACGCGAACCTGAACCGGTCAGTCAAGCCGCCTGTGCTCTCGTGCTTTGGCGACATTGCGCTCGCGATCGAAGGCGACTACGAGCGGTACGCACTGCCGTCGCTCCAGATGATCTTGCAAGCCGCTGGCGCGTGCGGCACGATCACGACCGACGACGAAGAGATTGTCGAGTACATGAACCAGCTCCGCGAGAGCGTCTTGGAGGCGCTCACAGGCATTGTCCAGGGCCTCGGCGCAGTGAACAAGGCGACTCTCCTGCTCGAATACGCGCCGCAGGTCGGTGCGTTCCTCGCGACGCTCGCGAACGACCAAGTCACGCGCACTGACTCGGTGACAGTCGGCGCTGTCGGCTTGATTGGGTACGTGTATTGTGATTGTTATTGTTGCTGCACACACAAGTGGGTCGTGACGTGTCGACTTGTACTGACTCTTTTTTTGGTACAATGTGCTTTTTTCAGTGACATGGCGCAGTCGATGGGCAAAGCAGTCGTGGACCTGTCGAACCAGCAGTTTGTGTCGCAGCTCGTGAGCGAGTGCGCGAGCAACAGCGAGAACCCGCAGGCGCAGCAGCTCGCGTCGTGGACGCAGAAGGTGCTGATGGACTTGCGCACGAACTAAGTCTGCGCAAAGGACAGCGCGCCAGCAGCAGCGAGTGTGCGCGCCGCGTGGATGACGACCGACCCAGTGGACGAACACCTGCGTGGCGACGGATGGAGTAAGAGCATGAGGCTCGCGCTCCTGTCAAGTAATTTATCAAGCAGCGACGACATGACCGACCGACCGACCAACTCCTCTCTCATCGACCGACGCACTTCACCACATGAGCCACTTCGACGCGCTCGCACAGTGCGGCGCGTGTGGCGGCGACAGCATCCGTGTCGGGGCAGCTGCCGCTCGCTCTTGCCAACTGCAGAGCGATGGGGTCTGCTGTCATGGCATTGGTGTTGTTCCGCATGTGTGCCACGTGCCTGTGTCGAGTGTGCGAGTGCGATCGTGTGTGTGCGTGTGTGTTGTTGACTGCTGCGCGTCCGCTGTGTCTGCGGCGAGCGGCTCGCGTGTGGTGTGCCAGTGTGTGCGTGCGCGCTTCTCTGCATGTATTGGGCTCGTGGCGAGTGCGTCTTGTGTGCGTGTGTCATGTGCGTGGCACGTGTGTACGAGAGTGATGGTGTCCATTCGACAGCCAGACCAGTGCAAGTGCAACGTGCTCGTGTGCTGACTCTGCTGCCTCAATGCGCTGTGTGCGCGTACCTGCTCGTGCTTGTGTGTGTGCTTTGCGTGTGCGTCTGTGCCCCGACTGGGTCAGCGCTGCGCGAGTGCAGCACGAGTTCTAGCAGTGCGTGCGAGTGCAGTGAGGTTGGCGTTGCATGCGAGCTTGGCGTGCGTGTGCTGTCTGCTGTATTGCGTGCCGTGGCTCCTCGTATGTACTACACGCACTCAAGCACACTTGCACTCGCAGTCGCGCTTGCCTCACCTGCTAGACGATAATACAACCAGCCAACGAACAACACGTCATGCTGTGTGCCTTGCGGTAAAGGTGGTGCACAAGGACAGCTTGCTGCACCATTGAGGTCATGATGGTCAAGATCGATGGTCGCGTCTTTTGACGACCAGTGTGTCTTTTGACAGTGCAAAGTGGTCCACACAGCTTCTAGAACGTGCTGTTTTTGATGTTTTGAAATAGTTAACGTCTATATGTGCGATTTTCGAGCGACACGTGGCTGCATCTGCGTGGACCACGCCATGTATTCCACGTGTATAGCCACGTGGAATGCCCATCAAGTCGTCGGTCGGCAAGATCCACCACGTGTCCGACGATCATCCGAGGCAGCAGCAGCAGCAGCGCCATTCTCGAATCTGCTGCGCTCGCTCGACGACAGTCACTCGCCTCCGCCGCATCGCTTACTACACGCACGCATCTGCTACGATGATGACCAAGCTCGTGCTCGCACTGGCGTCTGCCGCGGTCGCAGTCTCGAACGCCGAGGTGTACTTCCAGGAGAACTTTAACGACGCGGCGTGGGCCTCGCGCTGGGTCGCGTCCGAGTGGAAGCCTGCGTCCGAGGTCGGTGCGTTTGCGCACGTGACGGGCAAGGACTTTGCGGACGACGCGGACAAGGCGATCAAGACGAGCGAAGACGCGCGGTTCTACGCGCTCTCGGCCAAGTTTGACAAGCCGCTGAACAACAAGGACAAGGACCTGTACCTGTCGTACGTCGTTCAGCACGAGCAGAAGCTCGACTGCGGCGGCGCGTACATCAAGCTCTTGCCAGCAGACTTGGACCAGAGCAAGTTTGGCGGCGACTCGCCGTACTCGGTCATGTTTGGTCCCGACATTTGCGGCTCGACGCGCAAGACGCACGCGATCCTCAACTACGCGCGCCCGGGCAAGGACGGCGTGAACATGGACCACAACACGGAGATCCGCACCGAGTCGGACTCGGACGCGCACGTGTACTCGTTCGTGCTCAAGAAGGACAACACGTACGACGTGCTCATTGACGGCGCGAGCGTCAAGGCCGGTGCGCTCGCAGAGAACTGGCCGTTCCAGCCCGAGAAGCAGATCAAGGACCCGAAGCAGTCGAAGCCAGCGGACTGGGTCGACGACAAGATGATGGCGGACCCAGAGGACAAAAAGCCGGCAGGCTGGGACGACATCCCAAAGACGATTCCGGACCCGGAGGCCGAGAAGCCAGAGGACTGGGACGACGAAGACGACGGCGAGTGGGAGCCAGCGACGATTGAGAACCCCGAGTACAAGGGCGAGTGGCAGCCAAAGCTGATCCCGAACCCAGCGTACAAGGGCGAGTGGGTGCACCCGCTGATTGACAACCCGGACTACTTTGAGGACGACGCGATGTACAACGTTGCGAAGAACGTTGGTGCGATCGGCTTTGAGCTGTGGCAAGTGAAGAGCGGCACGCTGTTTGACGACATCATTGTCACGGACGACGCTGCGGCGTTCAAGGCGCACGAGGAAGCGGCGCTTGCGAAGATCAAGGCCGCGAAGGACAAGAAGAAGGCGATTGAAGACGCGGAGAAGGCCAAGGCCGAGGCCGAGGCGAAGAAGAAGGAGGAAGAGGAAGCTGCGAAGAAGGCGGCCGAGAAGAAGGACGACGACGACGAGGACTCGGACGACAAGAAGGTCGACGACAAGAAGGCGGACGACAAGAAGGTCGACGACAAGAAGGCGGACGAGAAGGACGAGTTGTAGATCCGACGAGGACGCTCGGATCGTTTTGGTCATCGTAGAGTTCCCCATCAAACCCGTTTCTATTATCGCACTACGACGTGCTTCGCTCGTTCACTTGTACTTGTCCTTGTTGTCTTGCACATGTTGCTTGCACGCTTGCTGTCTTGCTCGCACTTGTTGCTGCAATTGCCTTGTTTGCGGATTGCGAGATGTGTTGTTGTAGAGTCTTGTCACGTTGTTGCTTGGATGTGTCGGACGCAAACTGACTGCCTGCGTGACTCGATGGACACACTTGTCGAGCGTCGAATCGCGCCAAGCTCGTCTGGATAATCGCATCAAGCAAGCAGCGCTGTGCTCTCTTGTCACGTCCACTGATCGATGCGCGCACAGGCGTCTTGCATCAACAGCCAGCTCTGTGAGTCCTTCGAGTCGATGCTGCACGAGTCAGTGAGCACGCACGCACCGGTTCATGACGCTTCATGTGCATGTGCGTACGACTGCGCACCGAAAGCTGCTGCTGCGCGAATCGCACGATCACTCGACACTGTCAATGTGTAGCGAGTCGTCCATGTGATCGACCACGCGCCGGAACGAGCCGGTGCGCGCTCGCCTCGGCACCCATGCTCGCACTCACACACATAGCAAATGGGCCAGCGATGACGGCTGTCTTGATGCGCTGATGCTCTAGAAACTGGCGATTCGACTCTTACAATAGTATCACAAGCACACATTCCACTCGTCTAGAGTTTCCCACTTTCAAAGGGGGTCATTCATTGCTCAGACAGCGAGAGTGAACAACAGGAAGCAAGCGCAGCAGCAACGCCGTCGAGACACGAGCGATCGATTGATCACTCGCGCAGGAGCATCGTCCTTAGTTCCCGACACACTCGACACACACGCACACGCATCGTACGAGCTTCTTGTCGCCGCCGACGCAATGGACCCAAGCGGCTTTAGCCACATGGAGCTGCTCCAGAGCAGCACCAACAACAACAGCACGCCGCAGAGCCACCACCTACCGCAGCAACCGCCTCAGTACGCAATGCCCCAAACATTGGCGTACACCCAGCAGCTCCAGCAACAGCAGCACTACCTCCAGCAACAGCAACAGCACTACTACTACCAACAACAACAACAGCAGCAGTTCATGGCGCACATGCACATGAGCATGACGCCGCCACCAGCGTTTCGCACAGGACAAGTGCGCAGGAGCTCGCCTGTGTCGGGCAGCGACGACTTGTCGTGCTCGCCCCCGCCAGCAGCCACGACAGGTGCGCACTGCGGCCAGAGCCCTGGCGCGTGGAGCAGTCAGACTGACAGCTCGGGCTACTCGTCGCCACCGAGTGACATCGGCGACGGCCAGAGCAACGAGTGGGACCTGCTGTCCGACATGCTCTTGGACGACGCACTCGCCGCGACTGGCGCGGCGCCGATCCTGCCGACGGCGAGCATGAGCGTCGCGCGAGGCTTCGCGCTTGACGTCCCAAAGCCGATCGACGCGCCAGTGTACGTCCCAGTCGCGACAGAACTGAGCCAGCAGCAGCCACTGGTGCATGGCATCGCGCCTTTGACGACTGCGAGCAGCAGCAGCAGCAGCGTGTACGCTCCAGTCGCTGTGGCGCCACATCCATCAGCGCGGATTGTCCACTCAGTTGTGGCGCCAGCGCAAACGCCTGCGTTGTCGCCATCGTCTGCGCAACAGCCTCCGACGAAGCGCATGCGCTCGAAGAAAAGCGCTGCGAGCACTGGCGTGACTCCCGTACCAGCGTCTGCCACGCCTTCAGCAGCGTCGAGCCAGCCAGCGCCGACTACAAACGTCGCGACTGTGAAACTCGAGCCTGTGTCGACGGAAGAGCAGAAGAAGCTGCGTCGGCGCACGCAGATCGCATCGAGCGTCCAGCGCCATCGCGAGAAGAAGAAGGTACGTCCAGCCATCTACTCGTTCAGATGGAGCTCCTTGGTTTTGTAGTACCCCCTGTTGCTGTATTCGAACACTGGTGTGACTAATTGTACCCCCTACCTGATTCCCAGACACTTGTGTCTTCGCTTAAAGCCGAGCTCGCTGCGCTGACAACGCAACTCGCAACGATGCGGTCGCAGCGCAAGTTCCTCCACGCGAGCGACGCGCTCGTCGAGTACGAAGAGCTCGCGATCACGCAGCGCCGCAAGCGCAAGCAGGCCGAAGACCTGAATGCGCGCATGAAGAAAGCGCTGTTCCAGCAAACTGCGTTCCTCAGCGGCATGCGCGCGCTCATGCTCCACGACGTCCCTGCGCCGCGCGAGCTCGAGTTCCACGACTGGATCCACTCGTACACGGTGTTGTCTGCGTGCGACACACCGAGTCGTCGGAAAGAGTACGCGTCTTACTTCACAGAGAGCAAGATGGACCTCGCCGCGAAGATCGTCTTGCGCATGACCGACGCGCCAATGGCGACGCTCGACCGCAATCGCCCGTACTATGCAAACGTCCGGCTTCTACACGACGGCACGCAAGCATTTGCGGATGAAGAGACGGTGTCAGTGCCGCGCGAGATCCACACTGCGCGCAACTGCTACGACAACGGCAACGGCCAAGTGATGAAGAAGTACACGTCGATCTTTCTGTTTGACGCGCCAGCGAACGACGTGCCGTTCGAGACGTTCCACAACGTCGCGTGGGAGTGTACGAAGCAAGTCGGCGTGTTCTGGCCCGGCGCAGGGTACTCGTCCAAGTCGCAAGATGTCGTCGAGCTCCCTCGCGCGAGTGACACCAGCAATGGCAACCGATTCTCGCGCGTGTACTTTACCGACTTGTCGGCCAACATGGAAGCGCTCGACGACGTTCACGGTGACGACGAGAGCGACCGCGTGACCGTCGAGTCGCGCATGCTCTGTCGCGAGCAGATGCTCGAGAACGAAAGCATCTTTGTCTGGGACTACGTCGACCGCGACGACTTGTATCCGCTCCCACTCGGTGCCGACGCGCTCGCAAAGCGCACGATCACGCGCAAGTCGTGCGGCGCTGTCGTTGTGCGCAAAGAGCCAAGTGGTCTCGTGTCGATCCGCTCGACGTCGATCAAGATCTTTGACACGACGCTCCCGCCATCGTCGTCGTCGCCATCATCGCCACCATCTACAGCAGCAGCAGCGCAAGCAACTGGAACGAGTGCTGCAGATGCCGAGACGATCGCTGCCATGAACCGCCGCCTCGGTCTCCAAGCGACAGAAGCCGAGCGCCAGCAGCAAAAGTGCATTCGGTATGTCTACGACGCTATGCGCGCCGCGTTTGCATCAGCGGCAGCGAGTGCAACAGGAACAACCAGTGGTAGCAGCTAGTGCACTGTCGTCTGTCAATCAAGCTCTGTGTGTGTATTTCTCGTTGTCAATTGCCAATTGCTCGCTTGTTTGAGTGTCAACTCATGCCTCTTTGACTCGCTGCACTCGACTTGCACGCAAGCAACTTCAATGGAACAACAACAACAAACTTGGATTTCGATGATAGCGCTCACATACAATTCACGCAGTTGCTCGTGTTGCCGCTTTTACATTGCACTGCGCACGTGGATGTACGCGATGTAGCCAAGCGCGTAGACGCCCCAGACCACGAGCGTGACTGCGATTGCGTACGTGACAACAAAGAGCTCGCGCTCCTGATACTCGCGCGTCGACCGGACGTTCGGAATTGGTGTCATTGAGTAGCACGAGTCGCGCTTTGCGATCCGCTGCTGCCGCGTTGCATCGGCTTCTTTCTTCGCCCACGTCGCGACAGCGTCTTGCATCTGCAAGAGCTCAGTGTACTGAAAGTGCTCTTCTTCGACCGACATGCGCCGCGCTGTTGTTGCGCCAGCACGCAAGTACGCGTCGACGCGGTCGTCGTCTTCATCGTCGTCATCATCGTCGTCGTCGCGCAATGCGTCGTCGAGATCGACGTCGTCGTCAATGTCATCGTCCAGGTCGTCGTCGTCCATGTCGTCGATCATGTCGTCGTCGTCTTCGCCACTGACGACTTCGACGCCGTCAATGCCGTCAAGGAGTGGGTCGTCATCATCATCGTCGTCGTATGTGAGGTCGTCGTCTGCGTGGCCAGTCGAGTGCACTGGCGAGAGGAAGTGGACGTCGTCGTCCGAGGACGCGCTGTGCTGGAGCTCGTACGCAGTTGCGATCGTTGCGCGCGTGGTAGTTGTTGTATTGTTTGTGCGGTTGCGCAGCTGCTGCTGTTGCTCGCGCGCAAGGAGCTCGCGCAAGCGCGACGTTGACGACGATGAGGCGGACGTCTCGCCGATCGTGCGCACCGCGCTCGGATGGCGCGTCGCGACGTGCGGCGCGTAGCAGGCTTTGCACACTGCAGCCATGCAGTGCACGCACTTTGTGCGCTTCGAGAAGACCTTGAGCTTCTTGCCGCACTGCTCGCACCACGTGCTCGACGGTCCCATGTTGCTTGTTGCTTGCTTGCTTCTTGGTGTTGTTGTTGATTGTGCTGCTGTTCTTGATCAGGTCAAAGTGACTCGGTTCAAGTTCTTTGTTGTTGCATGACAATGGATTGCAATTGCATATTTGATGATGTGTCGTACACAACTCAATAGCTGATGTGGTCCACAGGCACCTCTTACAGTGAACCAAATGGGTGGCTGGCCTGCGCGCTTTTGTTCAGAGCTGCTTGCTCAATGCGCTCACGCACTGCCATTCTTCCCTTCGTTTCGTTTGTGGTAGAAGCGCCCCGACCGCATTTCGACGATCAACCCAACCAAGCATGAGCAAGCTCAACAGCGAGTTGCTCGCCAAGGCTGTGGCCGACATCCTCGCGTACTCGGCCGGCGAGACGATCCACGTGAACGGCCAGGATGTGAAGGGCAAGAAGCGTAACTTCGCCGAGACGATCGAGCTCCAGATCGCGCTCAAGAACTACGACCCGCAGAAGGACAAGCGTTTCTCGGGCACGTTCAAGCTCCCGACGGTCCCGCGCCCGAACATGAAGATCTGCGTGCTCGGTAACGCGGTCCACTGCGAGATGGCCGAGAAGGCCGGCTACGAGTTCATGACCGTGGACGACCTCAAGAAGTTCAACAAGAACAAGAAGGTGATCAAGAAGTTCGCGAAGAAGTACGACGCGTTCCTTGCGTCCGACACGCTCATCAAGCAGATCCCGCGTCTGTTGGGTCCGGGTCTTAACAAGGCCGGCAAGTTCCCGACGCTCGTGGGCTCGAACGAGGGCCTCGGCGAGAAGGCGGACCAGCTCCGTGCGACGATCAAGTTCCAGATGAAGAAGGTCATGTGCCTCAACGTCGCGATTGGCCACGTCGGCCTCACGGAGCAGGAGATCATCGTGAACACGCAGCTCGCGGCCAACTTCCTCGCGTCGCTCCTCAAGAAGAACTGGCAGAACATCAAGGTGCTGTACCTCAAGAGCACCATGGGCCCACCGCAGCAGATCTTCTACTAGAGCGTCTGCCTCTTGTAGCTCGTGACTTGCTCTCGAAACACACGTCTCACCATACCAGTCGCTCACGCAGCGCAGGCGCGAGTGCGTCCTGCGTCGACGGCGCTGGCATGGGAGCTGACTCCACACTAGTCTAAAGAATGAAGGGAATCACTTTTTTCACTAGCAACTACGACTCATGTGAGCGTCTTCTGCCTGTGCTTGTGCGTGACTGTGTGTGTCGCCGTCTAGCTGTGCACGTGTGAGCGTGGCTGTTCTATCATGCGACGCTTGTGCTCATGGACGAAGCGCATTGCAGACATGCAGAGCTGCCACCATGCCCATGTCCAAGCGCACAATCGTGGGCTGTGTGTATGCGTCACGCGACTGCAAGTGGCTATCGCTTCGAGTTGTGTGATGCACACGCCAAGTGTCGCCACAAGCCTCACTGCAATACACGAGCGACATGATCGTCGTGTGGCGTCCCGCCTGCGACTGCTGCTGCTTGGTGCGGCTTGGAGCAGTTAAACACTGCGAGCGCGTGTTGATGCCATGCACACGCGCGATGATTGTGCGTAAAGCAAGAAGAAGCCCATGTCTCGCGCAACACAGAAACATGTAAGCACACATAAGCATGTACATGCATGCGGCTTGAGCGTCGTCGTCGCAGGAGCTCAATGCACGCGCGCTCGACGCCGTCATCGGCTTGACGTTCCTCCATCATCGTCCATCCAACTACTCGATTGGACGGTGTCTTTGGCTCGTGCCACACACTGCGACTTGTTTCGGTGACGCAATAGCAGAATCGGTGCCGAATATCTCCGCTAAAGTCCGAAACTCGCGAAGCAGCACTGGCGGCTCACTCTCGTCCCCTCATTTCGCCATTCTTCGCCCACGAGACGGATCCAAGTCGCGCTCGCAGCTCGCTCGCTCGCTCTCCACATCCACATCTCTTCCAGTATGCTTCGCGGAGTGTCCTCGGTTGCGCGCCGCTCGGTCGCGCTGCGCTCGCCGGCCACGGCCACGCGCGCGTTCTCGAGCGCCTCGAGCGAGTACGACGTCGTCGTGATTGGCGGCGGTCCGGGCGGCTACGTCGCAGCGATCAAAGCTGCGCAGCTCGGCTTGAAGACTGCGTGCATTGAGTCGCGCGGGTCGCTCGGCGGCACGTGCTTGAACGTCGGGTGCATCCCGTCGAAAGCGCTCCTGCACTCGACGCACTTGTACCACTCGGCACAACACGACTTTAAGAAGTACGGCATTGAGGTCTCGGACGTGCGCATGGACTTTGACAAGATGATGAAGAGCAAGGAGAAGGCCGTGAAGACGCTCACGGGCGGCATTGAGTCGCTCTTTAAGAAGAACAAAGTCACGTACATCAAGGGCCACGGCAAGATCGTTGCGAAGAACGAGGTCTCGGTCGCGCTCAACGGCGCGGGCAACGAGACCGTCACGGCCAAGAACATCTTGATCGCGACGGGCTCGGAGGTGTCGCCACTGCCGCCAGTGCCAGTCGACAACGCTGCTGGCAAGATCGTCGACTCGACCGGTGCGCTCGAGCTCAAGAAGGTGCCCGAGCACCTCGTCGTCGTTGGCGCTGGTGTGATCGGCTTGGAGCTCGGCTCGGTCTACAAGCGCCTCGGTGCAAAGGTGACAGTCGTCGAGTTCCTCGATCGCGTGTGCCCAGGTCTCGACTTGGAGCTTGGCAAGGAGTTCACGAAGCTGCTCAAGAAGCAAGGGCTCGGGTTTGAGTTTAGCACGAAGGTGACTGCGTCCAAGGTCGAGAGCGACAAGGTGACGCTCACGACGGAGCCAGCTGCTGGCGGTGCGGCTTCAACGATCGAGTGCGACGCGGTGCTTGTTGCAACTGGCCGTCGTCCGTACACGAACGGCCTCGGTCTTGAGAACATGGGCATTCAGACCGACAAGTTTGGTCGCATCCAAGTCGACGAGCACTTTCGCACGCAAATTCCAAACATTTACGCGATCGGTGACGTCATTGCCGGTCCGATGCTCGCGCACAAGGCCGAAGAGGAGGGCATTGCGTGCGTCGAGACGATCGCGGGCAAGCACGGCCACGTCAACTACAACGCGATCCCAGGTGTGATCTACACGTTCCCAGAAGTTGCGTCGGTCGGCAAGACGGAGGAGCAGCTCAAGGAAGAGGGCGTGGCGTACAACGTCGGCAAGTTCCCGATGATGGCGAACAGCCGCGCGCGTGCAGTCGGCGAGGCTGACGGTCTCGTGAAGGTCATTGCGGACAAGGCGACGGACAAGATCCTCGGTGTCCACATCATTGCGAGCAACGCCGGTGAGATGATCTCGGAGGGCGTGCTCGGCATGGAGTACGGCGCGGCGAGTGAAGACATTGCGCGCACGTGCCACGCGCACCCGACGCTGAGCGAAGCGTTCAAGGAGGCGTGTAACGCTGCGTACGACAAGCCGATCAACTTTTAAGTCCGCGGCTTGGACGATGGCGCAGTAGCAGCAGCAGTAGGTGCATCTGCACAGCAAGACAGACATACCCCGAATACACACAGGCACGCACGCTAGTTGTTGCCTTGCACATGCAACGTTGTTGTTGCCTGTTGTTGTTGCGCCAATGCCCAAGCGTGTTGCGTCGTCAACAAGTCACATGTAGCACGAACAAGTGTATGCACGGCATTGCTTCTCGCTTGCAAGACAATCCCATCGAACAGCATACATATATCTGGTAGTGAAATAAACGAGAGCTAGTCCTGACGTGACTCGGCAAGCCTTCTCTCCTCGCTTTGCGCAATGGTGAACGCGTTGTTGCCAGGCTTTTTGTCTCGACATGAACACGGCGATGATGGAGATGATGTTGATCCGAGCTAACACTACTCGATCATCGGATAAAATAGACGACGTGTAGTCCACATCACGACCATGCGTTGCTTCCTCGACGACGAACGACAGTCGCCGAGACGAACGGACCGCGTCGACGACGAGCGTGAGCATGAGCAGCGCGGACTACGGCACGACGGTCGACGTGCGCGGCATCGACAGCGGCGAGGAGGAGGAAGACAAATACACGCGCCCGCACCGGTGCTGCGTGCGCTACGGCAATACATGGGTCCTCTGCTCGCTCTCGGCGCGCTACGGGTTCTTCCCGAGAACGTGTCATGTCGGTCCAAACTGGCCATGCATGCTCGTGACGTACTGCATCGCCATCGGCCCGCTCTTCCTCTTCTTCATGTACGTGTGTGTTCACTCGGTGCTGCGACGTCTATCTGAATGCTCCATTAATCGATCGAGCTTCCTCACAGACAACTTGTTGCGTGTTGCCTGCTTGTTGTACCTTGCAACGTGTTCTCTCGCTCGCTGTGTTGTTGTTCTCTTGTTCCGAGCAGGAAGGATGACTTGGCGCTCGGACTGCAAGTGGCGCTCGTGGCATCCGTGGTCTTGACAACGTGCGCGTTCACAATGGTCGCGTGCAGTGACCCTGGCGTCGTGTTCGAGTCGTACGAAGCACCGTCGTCGGTCCAAGTCGGAGACGCAGAGCTCGGTCCCGGCGTCGTTTGCGGTGCGCTGTGCATTGTGTGGCTGCATGTTATGGTCATGCACGACTTGGTCTTGCTTGTTTGCATGGAGCTCGCAAGTTGATCTTGCTTGCACGAGTCTCTTGCTTGTGCTTGGCAATGGCACCTGATATTGTCAGGTGTTCAAGCTTTTGCATGTGCAAGTCGTGCTTCGAGTGCTTGCTTGCACATGTTGTGGTACTGACGTTGTGTTTGTCTTGCGCTGCGCTGACGTAGCACAATGCCAGATCCGACGGCCGTATGACGCGTCGCACTGCTCGGACTGCGGTGTCTGCGTTATCGAGGTGCGCTCTTGCTTTTGCTCCTTGCTCCTTGCCTGCAACATCCATCCTTGGTTGAGTTTGCTCAAGCCTGCAGCACGACTGACAGCTTCTTGTGTGTTTGTGTGCGCGATCAGCTGGACCACCACTGTCCATGGACTGGCAAGTGCATTGGCAAGCGCACGATTCGCTGGTTCTACGTCTTCCTCTGGTGCATCTCGGTCCACGTCGTGCTCATTGGCGCCACGGCTGCCACGACGTACTTTACGAACCAATAATATGAACACACACACACCTCCATGTCTACACGCCGCGCGATGCATCTACGATCGTCTTGCCATTGTGCTTCAACTCGACCACATGACTTTGCAAGTGGCAACTTGCTTGACACAAGCAACACCAAGCCAAACAAATTGACACGCGACAAGCGATAGTAGTTGTAGCAATGGGATTTAGACACACTTGCCGACTTGTAGCAGTCCAAACCAGCGTTGCGCAGAGTCTACAGCATCAAGTACTCGTTCATGGCGCTCCAAAAGTCTCGTGCGCAAGTTGCTGCTTGTCGGCGTCGCCACTTGTCGTTTGCTCGTTGATACTTGTCGCACTAGTTCAGGACTGCGAGCGAGAGCACAGCGACAGCAACTGCAGCTGCGACGCTCACTGGTGCAGTCGCAACGGCGCTCGACTTCTTCGTCGCACCTGCTTTGCTAGCCGAGCTCATGCTGCTGTCCGTCGAGTTCGATGCGTCGGACGACGTCGAACCCGACGACGACGACGCAACCGACGTCACGTCATCGGCAATACCGACACCAGCCTTGTTGCGCTTCGCGATCGAGTCGAGGATCTCTTGCGGGCAGATCTTCGTGCAGTCGAAACGCTTCACGTCCGTGAGCTTCTCGCCCGCAGCGTCGTTCTGCGCAATGCACGAGCGGCACGTGTGGCAGATCTCCGCTGGCTTGGTCGCCGTCGTGTTCACCTCCTTCACGCAGTGGATCTTCTCCGCGCAGATGCGCAGCTCGAGCTTCGTCGGCACGTGGCCGTACGAGTCGACGCACGTCTTGCCGTTGCTGCAGTCGCCAAACTGCATGACACCGCCGAGCGTCGGCGCCGTCGTGTTCTGGCACACCTCCATGTCGGCGGCCTTGCACTGGCAGATCTTCTTGTCCACGCCGTTCTGCTTGCCGACGTTCACGCACTCGAGCGGGAAACCGTTGAGCTCACCGCAGTCCTTCGACCCGCACTTGAGGCTCGAGAACTGCAGCACGCACTTGTTCGGGTTGTACTCGGTGCCGAGGAACACAGTCGTGTTCTTCGCCTTCACGGTCGTGCCATCGCCGACCGACATCGTGAGGTTGCTGTTCGCTGCCGCTGCAGTCGTCTTGGCAGGCGTAGTTTGAGCGAAGACGTTCGAGGACGCCGCGAGCGCAAGCGCAGCGACAAACACGATGCGGAGCGCCTGCATGGTTCCTGTTGTTCCTGTTGTTGTTTAGCGCGTTCTTCGTGCGGACGGGCTGGCTTGTGTATAAGTGTACGACAGCGCAAGGAGCGAGCGAGCGAGCGAGCAGGCGGCGAAGGGAGGCGCTTCGTGCTTGCTTGTTGCGAGTGCTTGCTTGCTTGCGGGCGTAAAAGTTGGAGACTGCTCGTGCGAGCCGCCGCGCTTGCTTGTGTTGTGTGGCGTGTGTGTGGTTCTCGACGGTTCGTGAAGCGGCACTTTGCACTTGAATATTGTAGCGAGCATTCGCACCGTCGCTGCGCAAAAAGCGAGGTGCACTGACTCGAAATGTACAACAAAATATTCATCGAGACCGTACAAAAGTGATATATCCTGGGTCTTCAGCAACACTTTGTATAGTATTTTGACTATGAAAATATGTGAACAGATTCCCACAGATTCTTTATCGTCCCACACGCTTGAAAAGTGGACAAAAATCTAACCAGCTGGTTGGCCAATTTTTTGGCAGATCGGGTGCTCGAACATGCACACCAGTGTTCAGTATACTCGCCTCGAAATCCACTTCAAAACGTCGCTTCAATCGCGATCTTCTTCTTCTTTCTTCAACACGCATACAATGTTCAAGATCGTGGTGCGAATCGACGCCTCCTCAAGCGACGACTTGTACTATTGTTCTCGTCGAGCTCAAGCATTCCTCAAAGCGACGGCCAAAGCAAGCACTACGCTCACGTCTTCATGCCATCTCGTGCGACTCGCGTCTCTCAATGCGAGCTTTCTTGCGTGCGCGCGTGTGTTTGGGTGTTGTGTGTGTGGCATCCAGCAGATCTAGATGATGCACACACACACACGTGTCGAATCCACACATCCCTCGATCGATTTGTCCATCGATCCATCGCCAGACTTGACTAAGGCGTTGATCGCACGAACTCTTTCAAGAGCACTCAGAGCACTTTGAACTCTCAGTCAAGCGCGTGACTAGGAGGACAAGACACTTGCTGACTGACAAGCAGCTCTGCTCTGCTCTGCTCACTTGCTCGCTTGCTTGCTCAGATCAACGCACAACCTCTTGCGGTCACGTGCTGGACGCTGCTGCTGCACCTGCACTTGCCACGTGCATGCATGCACTCGCCTGTGTTTTGGCGTCGCGTGGAGGCGACAGGATGGCGACGCGGTCACGAGGTCCACCGATTCGAGGTCCAGCGACTTGCGTGTGCTGCTGCTCGCAGATCCGCAAGACGGCGATCGTCGCCGTCGTCGCAAGACCGCAGGCAGAGTGAGGCTGCGCGTGGTGACAGACATCACGGCCCACGACAACGGACTGTCTTTGCGATGCGACGCTTCACGACGAGCGCAGGATGTCAGCGCCGCGTGTGTGAGTCACACCCGAGTTGCATCAGGTCGCGCTTGTTGGCATTCGAGGCGACGCAGACTCCTCGTAACGTCGAGGCAGCGCTCATGCCATGGCGTGAGGTGATCAGGCGCTCGAACGAGATCCAAGACACGAATCCTCGCAAGCTCGGCACGAGTGCAAGAGTCCTCTGTCGATCCATCGCGCTACAATCATGAAGCAGCACGACTCGACTCGACTCGACGCTGTTGATGACCAAGTGCGTCACGCTACACTCGCGGGAGTCATTTCAACACACATCGACGTATGTAATGACCAGAAGAGCAAGCCATTGCGGTCACCAAGTCTGTGAGCGCCGCGGCGTGCGCAGTGACTTCGTGCAACGTGTTCAGCAGTATCACAACTGACTGCTATTCAATAGAAGCGTCATGGATGGAGGACGATCGCGAGGTGTGATCAGTTCAAGACATTTCAGAGAGCACAGAGTATGTACCTCGAAGGGCTGCTGAAGGTGCAGCTCTACTGTCCTGGCTTGTGTAGTCGTGTAGCTTGAAGGACCGCTGAGCCCGCAGCTCCATTGCTTCGACTACAAGCCCGAGCATTCGCGCTCAAGCCACAAGACGAGAGAGAGAGAGTCAGCTCGATTTTTTCAGTTGAAGTTAAAGTGGATATTGTACGAATTAATGTGCCGCTACATAAATGTAAACTACGTTGGGCTGAAATCGGTATTCTGTATCCTACAGAATAGCTAATAGGTTGGTGGATGTCAAGTTGGAAAAACGAGCAAGCAAAGTGGATACAAACGATATCAAATAGAAATCTAGATATAGAATCGTTTCTATTTTAAATTCCTGTCAAGCAAAGTGAAAAAAACGAGCGAGAATCTAGAATAGTGGACACGAGATAAAGAACCTATCACTATATATATAGCAGCCATTCACTTGTAGCTAGTGCACGGCGCATCTTGCAGTGAGCTCTCCACAACACAAATCACCACCGACACCCAACGAGAAGCGCAGGGTACTCGCTGCCTTTCAACGGCGCGACGACTGGATCGCTGTCGCAGATTATAATGGAATCACCTGGACTACTGCTCGACGCATTGTAACACCTAGCCGAGTCGACAACAGGCCACGAGGTGGCGCACACGAGCGCTCAACGCGCTGCAGCATGGACATGATCGACGCTTTAGTGAGCTACGACGAAGAGGACTGCCGACTCACTCTGAGTCAGCGTCAAGATCGACTTGAGCAACTGTTCGGAGTACGACTATCAACCTCAACAATCATCCACAAACTTCGTGACAAGTTGTACACAGTCAAACAGGTTTGTGAGTAGAACTTTCTCACGTTTTACTTGACATTTGTATTGTACCTTGGTAATTGGCTCAGCTCCGAGTCGAGCCGCCATCCTGCAACAGTGAGACGAACAAGACGAAGCGACGCGACTTCGTCGAGGCTCTGCTAGCACACGACGACGACGGCGACTATCTCGTGTTCTACGATGAGACGAATTACAACCTATACTACAAGCGCACTCAAGAACGCGCGAGACATGGAGAGGGCGCTACAGTGCAGATGCCGCCGTCGAAAGGAGCCAACTTGCAGCTCTAGTGCGCAGTTTCGACAGCAGACGGACTCTTGTGCCACCGCTTTGAGCGTGGTAGCATCAAGATGGGACAAAACGCCGCGCTCGTTGACGCGGTTTACGAGGCAGCAAAGGCGTCAGCTGGCTACCAGCAGCACTACGCAGGCAAGAAGATCGTCATAGTGATGGACATCGGGCCAGCACACCGACAGACTGAGTGTCGCGTCGCCGCACGAGAAGACTTGGTGCTCTTGCGTCTCGCTCCTTACAGCCCTAAGTGCAACCCTATTGAAGGGTGCTTTAGTGTGCTGAAGAGCGAGATCAAGGCCGAGCTTGCTCTGCGCGCGCAGTAGATGATTGCTCCTCGCGGTACAGCTACACTCACCGAGCAGCGTATGGCGATACTGGAGCGCACTGCGCGTGTAGCCCTACCGACTATCACCTCTCACTTCATTCGCGTGCAGAACGCGCACTCGCTGCGTGCCGTCGAAGCAGCGCGTCGTTTTGAAGACATGGTGTACGGTCATTAAATGAGCACTTTGCTCGCTCGTTTTTTCATTTTGCTTGACAATAATTTCGAATAGAAACTTATCTATTCCTACTTGTTCGTTTGTATCCAGTTTGCTCGCTCGTTTCCCAAGTTGACTGGGAAATGATGTAGTATGCCGAAATGAATGCAACACTCGGCAAATTCGCATATGAAAAATTGTATGGCGTTTAGCGATTACCAGTCAGTTTGAAGTGATGTGGAGATGTGGTCAGTCACAAAAACAGGACAGTATAAAGGCTCGTGAGGTTCGCCGCCCCTTCCGCATTGGCCACTCATTCTCCATCGAGGAACGATGAACACAGCGCCAGCCGAAAGAGCAATGCCTTCACGTCCGTCAAGCTGAACGTCGTCGGCGATCTGATCAGTGCAATCTGATCAGTGCAATCTAAAGGAGTGGATTGCTTCGCGGGTACGTCGCTGTCACGTTTTGGGTGTGCATGCGTGCGAGTGCTGATACATGGTAGTTTGTTTGGACAGGAGAGGATGAGCTGATGGCGCGCAAGCTTAGCTCGTCATCTGCCGTACACCTCTCAACTGGCTGCACAATATCCCTCGTCTCAACAGTCACAAACCCTACGCCGCCACCACCCACAGTCGACAGCAGTACAGCGCGTGTTTCTGCCAGCGGCGACGATACAGAGCAACCAGAACCGCCCAGTGATGGTATGCCAGATGATTCGGAATAACACACTGCGGCTGGCCCGGTCCGTTTAGCGTCTCGCTTCGCGATCGATCTAAGATGAGATTGACACGATCGCTTACGCAGGCACTGAAATGGGCCTAGACCGCAATCAGGTACAGTAAGTCGTCTGAGATGCCGGTCGCCGGCGTCGGCGGTCCCAGGTGTCAGGAACGCGCCCTTGTGTCGACGTCGGTGGTGCGAAGTACGCGTCAAACGTCA
Source organism: Pythium guiyangense (assembly GCA_003730235.1). Taxonomy (NCBI): domain Eukaryota; phylum Oomycota; class Peronosporomycetes; order Pythiales; family Pythiaceae; genus Pythium; species Pythium guiyangense. The sequence goes on from QXDM01000027.1 coordinate 831,813, forward strand.
GGTCGATCGTCACGTGCTGCGGCGTCGTCAAAGTTGCAATTGTGGTCGCCGTCGCAAGCGATGGCGTTGGATTCGGCGTCACGCTCATGGTCGTCGCTGCTGGTGCCCCTGTACTCGCCGTGTTCATTGCAGTCGCCGTCGTCGGTGTCAGCATTCTTGTCGTCGCCGTCGCAGTTACTGCAGTTGCTGTCGTGACCGCGGTTGTCGTCGTAGCTGCTGTTGTCTCTGCCGCCGCCGTCGCGGCTGCTCCCGCTTGTTCCTCGCTGGTGCGCATGTTGGTGATCATCTGCGTCGTTGTCGGTGTGTTTACGATTTCTTACATCCGACGCGCTAGGTCGTGCGTCTACATCTATCATCGCGCTTCCATTGCCGAGGGCTCATTGAGGGGGATGATTTAATACGTGGCCATTGCATGTCTAGGTATGTACATTTGTAGGCAGGATTATGACACGCACGTGTGACTCGCATGCGGAAAGTTTCACTTTTAGTGTACGAGCGCAACGGGATGAGATCCACGTTACTTACTGACAATATACTTTGAGGAAGCGTGAGACGCGCAAGGAGGGACTTGCGCGTTGATTGTCTTTTTCAACGAGGTTTTGCATTGTAGTTTTATTATGTTTCCTATTGTGATGAATCTGAGGGATACAGATTGGTCTAGGAGGGACCACTCTCAAATACGATACCCCTCAATAGCGGATAAGAGAGAACTCAGGTCTTCACAGCAGGATACGCAGAGAGAGGCTCCGCGCGAGTACAATACTCGCGCGGTTGTGTACTACCCCGATACGACAAAACCCAAGTCTAAGGTGAAAGTAATTCAGATTAGATTTTACCTCGCAACCTTCACGCTTCAAGTTCCCTCCTTCGTCACGAGTGACCAAGACACAGTTTCCTCGCACGCACATGTACGTCGCGTAGCGGATCAGCCCCTTTACACTTGGTAGCACTTCGTGCTCAGTCCAAACTACCAATTTGCCATATATTCCATGAGCATCGATCTCAGCTTAATGACAAACAATGGCCACTTTGCGATCTTGACTGACTACGATTAGAAGGCTCTGCAACGTCTTAAAGTGGCAACTGGCGAGATGACAGTGAAGACGCCGCTTACCAGCGGAACTGAGGCGGCGATCGGTCTCACCGCCCAAAGATTCATGAGCCGTGAGCCCGCTGAAGCGAATGCGCTGGGCTTCGCGCGTTCTGTTCCTTCGCTTCCGCCCAAGCGTCAGTTCCTGAAGCTCGATGTCATCAAGGTCTAACGACGCAGCATGCGCATGATCATATATGTGTGTGTATTGCTTACCAACTGGTTGACTAAGAACGAGGGATTGTTTGTTTTCTTACCCTATTTTATCGCTCAACTGGCACTGAAAATCTGTTCAAAATCTGTCAAATGCTATCGCAAATACAACCCTCACTGAGGCTGACAAAAGTATGTATCTTGATGAGCACAACTTCGAAAGCATCATAGGTAAGCGGGAGCAAACGAATATCAAGTCATACCTCGTCGAAGCGCCACCGAGAGGCGAGTTCTGCGAGTGGATCAAATCACAGCTCAGTAAGAAGGCAACAATGGTCTACGCGGTAACATGATCGCTTTTATAGCTTCACGAGGTAACCAACCCTGCAGTTTCGCACATGACGGTTCCATTTTTTGAGACCTGTGAACGCACAGGTGTGCCCCGTCATGAATGCGACGTTATCCCCACGCTTCGAGGAGTTCATCGCGAAATACCCCGCGAAGTTAAACACGTAAAGCATCCGACAGATCACAGGGCGTCGGCGCCTCGAGTGGTATTGAAGAAGGGCAGAGAGCAATATGTGGCCCGTTCAGCATGTAGGTCATCGAGCCATGAATGTGCGCGAAAACCTTTTTACGTGGCTAATTGAATATCTGGAGACGACCTCAGTAAGGTAGAAAGTAGTAGTTGCTTGTTTTGGCTTCGACGCCATTCGCTGCTTGTTGAAGTTATCTCAGCACGGTGACTAGAAAAAATGTACCCAGTCATGGCAAAGCCGTGCATCCCGACCTGTCGTTATAGACTCGTGTGATTCAGGCGCACTTCAACCATCAAGCCTTAGAGCACATCCGTGAAGCGTTGTTGTTTAGGAGTATGGCGGCCTGGTTATTCAACGGCCACGTCTACTCAATACCTCCTTTCATGCTAGAATGTGTGCTTCTTGTCCTCGTAGATCGAAGTCAGAATGAGAAATGACTATCGGGCAACAATTTTTATACCTCATTCGTGCTTGATCTTTCAAAGGACCACTCCAACATTTAGAAAAGCTTGAAGATGGGATTCAGTGTATACAGAAAATACTTTAGATACTTTTAACGCAGTTGATAGAAGACGTTTAGTTGGAACATGGAGTATTTGACGAAACAGAAAATGTTTTGTGTAAGACAGAGCAGGAAATGTACGGCGTCCTTATTCTGAATCAATATTCGAGTGATTACAGCTGGGAAACTACTGAAGATCTCGTCAATTAAAAGTCCAACATCGTTGATTTGTGGATGTTTGAAACAACTATACTAACACCAATACAAAGCGCCATATCTGGACCACGGTAGCGCGATATCCCAAGCTTTCGAGCGCTTGCTTCCCTATCGCCACTCATTTACACACTCAAAATATGAGAGGCCTCAGCAATAACTCCAACATACAAAGGCGATGAGCGAGAGCGCTGAAAACCCCCTGCACGAATACCAGGTGAGCGACTCAGCTGAGTTCGCTTACAGGAGCAAGTTGGTGGCGACGTCGACTGACTATGTAACGCAGTACACAAGCTATGATTATTATTGGAATATTCTAGCTTTGCGGAATTACTTTCACGCACTTACTTTAAGACCAGCGTGATGGTGATCGATCTTATTGGTGGATACTGTTAGAATATTAGCCAATAAGAGATGTTGGGCTTTGAGAGCCAACCACATTTTAGTTGACTTAGCTTTAGTATTACAAACTTATATTTAGTGACTCACACCAAAGGGTGGAGTCCGCACAACCAACTAAAATGAACACTTGCGATTTTGACCAACTAAACTGTTGCGTTTATTATCTCTGTCGTAGCGTCTGGAATCATTGCGGAAGGTGTTCACACACGCTTCCTCGCAAAGGTGCTGCGTTACTCCGACGAGTAACGTTGCAAGCGACTGGCACCCCGACGATTTGTACGTGGCCATCGGGATCACGGACCGTCGTGAACAAACGGTGAAGGGCATCCAGACGCTGTTCTACCAGGTCAAGTTGTTCGAGCCCAACGGCAAGTGGAGCTACACCTGGGAGCCGTACGATCTCATCGTGGCGTCTCCGGGAATCAAGAAGCTTTGTGACCGCGTCGATCGGCTATTCAAGGCGCGAGAAGATGAAGAAGACTCAACGCTTACGTTCGCCGACTTCATCAAGTGCCCAGAAGTGCAAGATCGGATGAAGGCCGACGAAGACAACCAGTGCGTCTTCAACGCGGTTCGGAACGCACTCAAGCTCGCCAACATCCCAGCAGAGCTCTTCGAGGAAGGAAAAGCGGCATTCATCGACCAAGAGCGCCAACGTGGCCGCGACGTCACCAACGGCTACGGCCGCAGGGACCTCGTGGGAATCACCAAGCTCCTCGCTCGGCGGTTCAAGGTCGGCGTTTCGACAAGCGCGCTGGTGAACAAGGTCCACTCAAGTACACTCGGCGTCGACAAGCTCCTACAGATCAAGCTGAATGAAGGTGTGTACGTCGTTGGCGCGTACGACGGATCGTACCCGACTATCGGCCATTGCTTTGCTTTGGTCGTGCGAGAGTCCAAGTTCTTCATGATCCAGAGCTCCAAGAAGAAGGGTCTCGAGTTCCTCGAGCTTGACCCAACTACAACCATTGGGTTGTACGGCGGTTGGATCTGCCAAGTGCGCTTTGTTTTCACAATCATCCTCTTCACGTAGTAGAAAGGAGATCTACATATAGGACTTGCTTGCATAAGTGTGAATGAATTTGCTTTGCATCTGTCTCTAGCTTTGCTTGCTTTCGTTAAAAGCTAAACTCAATAGCGCTCGCAGTGCTTGAAACTGCTGTTTCTCCAGTGGGTTTTGTAAAGATATCTGCGACCATGTCGTTGGTGTTACAGTATGAGATTCGGAATTCATTTCTCTCCACCTTTTCTTACACAAAATGGTATCGGATGTTGATCTGCCGTGCAGTTCTGGGTTGTATGCCAGTTTAATGCCGCTCTGATTGTCCTCATAGATTTGAATCGCATTGTGTTGGTGCATACCAAGCTCTTTGAGCAAGTTCCGGAGGAACATAACTTCTTGGATCAATGACAAAGGGCAACGTACTCTGCCTCTGTTGTCGATAGCACACCACAACGGTGTGGTGCTTTCGCGATTGCCAAGATATTGGACTATTGCATAGCAGTGTAACGTAACCTCCAACTGATCGTCTAGTGTCTTTGCAGTTTGCATAGTCTGCGTCTGTATATGCAGAAAGAAACACTCTTGAATTGAGTAGTTTCAGGTTTTGACAGCCTCCGAGTGAAATGCCTAAGTGTGTTGTTCCTTTCAGATATTTGAGGCCTCGCTTGACTGCATCTCAGCGCTCTTCGCCAGGGTTGTCAAGGAACTGACTGACTTCACGAAGGAAGTATGCCAGGTCAGGCCGAGTACTCATCATGAGGTTCATGAAGCTTCCAACGGCTTCTCTGTAAGGGACATTGACCATTACATCCCACTCATGTTGAGTCATTGCTTTTGCGAGTATAGTGCTCTTGACTGTAGGTGTTGAAACCGAGCGTGAGTCCAAGTGGTTGAACCGACTTAGGACTGTGTTGGCATACTTTTCCAAACGGTCAATCCATATTCATCCTCCTGATGAATATGGATTGACCGTTTCGATCCGTCTCGAATGATTGACCACCCAAGTAGGTAGTGTGTCTTCCCCAAATCTGACATTGTAAACTTGTGTTTCAGTGCATATTTGACCTGATGCATGGGAATGAGGGATCGATGATCAGGAGATCGTCCACGTACACCGCAATGTAGCAAGGTTGATTTTCAACGTTACCAACGAACACCCACTGGTCTTTAATTAGCTACTTAAACCTATCGATTCTAGATGTGTTCGGAGTGTGTGGTACCAAATACGCGGTGCTTGCTTGAGTCCGTATATACTCTTTAGTAGTTTGCACACCAAGCGCTCTGTACCTGGTTGGACGTATCGTTCAGGTAGCTCCATGTATATCTCTTCGTCGAGCATGCCATTCAAGAATGCTGTCTTGACATCCATTTGGTGGATTTCATAGTCGAGCAGCGCTGCCAAAATATGCAATAGGCGGAGGACTAGTAGTAATGGTCAGGCACAAGTAGTAGTTAATTTTTTTTGCAACACATGTTTGTAACACCAAAGCGTCCGTCTGTGTCATTTAATAAAGCAAATTTCGAAAAGTGTCATTTCCTATAACGCAGCCCTCTGGTGTAAAGAAATTTATGTGCCACGTTGACGCTACTACAAAATGTATATTTCATAAAGGCGGGGCGATGAACCCCCTAAATCGCCCAGGGACTATGGAGTATCATTTGAAACGAAACGACCTGTCGAGACAACCACATGCAACAAATTGGAACGAATTAATTGAAGATTTTTGATTTTGATACTTCAATACTTAGTATATAAATACTAAAATGTGTAGCTACTTGATGAACACTGGTCGTTTCTGCCCGAAAGCTTTAGGGAAGGGTAGATGTGAGAGACATAGTGATTTAAATAAGTTTAAGCCACATGTTATCTGTCCGACTGTTTCAGAGTCGATGATGATGAAAGCAAACCAAGCATCACTCCCAGATGTTGTAGAATGTCCTTGTGGTACAACTGTCAAGCGATGGAATCTTGCTCACCATTGTAAATTTCCAAAACATATTGCATGGATGGAATTAATGCCAGAGCATAAGAATATTTCATGGTGGGGGCCGAAAATTGGATTTGGAAGTAATTTCAATGTAACTGAGAACATTGAAAGTGATTAAGGTGGTATAATATAAGATATAATAACCCTCCCCATACTCCTTTCCTAATTATTCGTATTTTTGTTTTTTTTGTTTTTTTCCTATGGGAGTAGAGGGGGAGGATTTTTGGTAATTTTCGTTTGTAACACTTCCGACGGTGTCAAATACGGTTCTTCGCAGATCCGGTATTTTACTAGTACTTCCACTTGATACCAGTATTGGGTGGTACCGTCCTTCGCAGGCGCCGGTACTGAATCGGTACGTCTACCGATAACCTCTGAAGATGCAATAGTCATGATTGAGAGGTCCGCTTGAAATGTTGTCCGCGGCGGGGTTTGAACCCACAACATCCCGATTGGAACTTTCAGCCAAGACCACTACACCAATTCAGAGGTCGAGAAAAATATGAAAACTATCCCTATTGATATCAATGTGATCCTGACACTTTCTTTTGAATAATATACAAGCACACGTGAAAATGGTATATGATCGTGAAAAATACATGCAACATCGAGAGCAGGCGTCAGAGGCTCGGAAGAAGTACTACCAGAAGAACCGAGAGCGTATCTTAGAGAAGCAACGACAGTACGACACTCTCCATCGAGACGAAAAGATTGAGAAAGCACGAGCGAGACGGATGAAGGAAAATAGTCGAGTAGAGCTACCAAACATTAATGAATTTTTTTCTCAAAAATTATCAACCTTAACATATAGAACAAAAGTTGGATTATACAAACATCCGAACTATCACATTCATAGTCATAGCTAAAAAGATTTGATCTTGATACATTTTTTACCAAATATATTATACAATCATGCAGAAATATTTGATCAAAGGATTTGAGCGTCTCAACATCAAACTAACACCATGGAACATGAAGAGTGGTGTAAAGTACCGCCTTCGAGTGAATGACAAGTTTCGTAAGAAATATATCTCCAACGTCACTCGTCCATCGAACATGAAGCTTATTGCTAAGACATACAACGTAAAGCTGACGGACCTTGAGAAGAACCTTTCTAAGAACTACAAGAAGGAAACAAAAATTACGAAAGAAAAGTCAAACAAGTATGACGAGTATCAGCTTTACGAGGATATCGATCAAAGTCAATTTTACCAAGCGCTTGAGAAAGCATTGAACAAGCAAACACGTGCTTTCAAAGTGAATATTCAACTTGGGTTCATTCTTAAAGATTATGAAACAAAAGAGGAAATTATTGGGATCCGCGAATGAATAGTCTTGTATTTAAAGATTATGTTGTTGTTGCGAGACGGTCAGATATCAAAGAGAAAGTAATTAATCAAATTCAAACAATGGATCTTGCTGATGGATTGCCTTACCCGAAAAGTGGGTTTAAGCTCAAATCAATCGTTTCATTTAGAACGTGTGTTCATTTTTTGAACCATACTCTTGGAGACAATGTTGAAATTCCTTCTTTCATCAAAGATAACCGCCATGTTATCAATTTTCCAAAGACTGAGAACAAATGTGTATTCTTTTGCATTCCTTACGCTCTTGTCGAGAAGAAGCCACAATATCGAAACATGTCTGGGCTTGTGAAGTTGGCAGTCCAGAAATATTGTGAGCACAAGAGATTGAACTACTCTGTGAAATTTTACAAAGACTTCCAACCAATCTACACTATGCAGTTCCACGAGCTCGAAGATATCTTTCAGATCAACATCAATGTATATACGTATAGCGACGAAACTAATGACCCCATTGTCATTCGAGTTAGCGAACATGAATACCCAACAACATTAAAGATGCTCAGGTACAAAGGTCACGCTATGTATATTACCAAAATCGACAACTTTCTTGTTAAACACCCTTGCAGTAAATGTGGTATGATTTTAATACTTCAAACAAGCTTAGAGACCACTTCAAGAACAAATGTGAGAACAAAAATATTGAAATGTTTTCTCGACATCCAAGAAAATATCGTCCAAGTGGGAATCCAATTCAGGGACTCATGAAAAAGTACAAAATTGAAGGTGATCACTATGTTGATAACTTTATTGTTTATGATTTTGAAGCAATCCTGAAGAAAATCGAAGTCAAGTCTGGGGAAAATACTTTCTTCAGTAGCCAGCATATTCCAGTTAGTGTGAGTGTGGGCGATAACCTAACCAATAAAGTCAAGTGCTTCGTCAATGAAGACCCACAGCAGTTATTTAACGATATGTTTGATTACATTTATGAGGTACGAACAATTATTGTTCGCAACAATACGCAAAAGTTTGCAAAACTGATTAACCGATTGGTTTAGCTATTTCTAATGCAGCAGAAGAAGAGACGCAACCACAGAAGGATATGAATAAGCTCGATGACATTATTGATACAGTACCCGTGGTTGGTTTCAATAGTAGCAAGTACGACATCAATATGGGTAAGCAATACCTTTTCAACTTGATTGGGAAAAGTATTGTTTTCGTTGTCAAGAATCCGAAATACATGTGTATAAAAACGGACAAAATCAAACTTATAGACATCACCAGTTACTTGCCTGCAGGTACAAGCTACAGCGACTATTTGAAAACGTACCTTGGTGAATGTAAATGTGACAATACAATTGAATGCACATGTGAGTTAGCAAAGGGGAAATTCTGCTACGAGTACTTAGATAACTTCGAAAAATTGAATGAAACAAAGCTTCCCTCCCAGAGTGACTTTGACTCCACTTTTAGAAACGAAACATGTTCAACAAAAGAATACCAGCGCCTACAATTCGTGTGGAAACATTACAAAATGAAGACGCTTCGGGATCTTTTGGTTTGGTACAATAATTTGGATGTTCAACCCTTTGTCAAGGCTATTATGGCTCAGAGAGAGTTATTTAAACAATTTGAACTTGATATTTTCATCGATGGGATTAGTTTGCCTGGAATTGCCGAAAAAGTGATGTACCAGACATGCTACAGCGAGCTACAATTACCAGAGCCAAAAGTAGGTGTTCCATTTGAGGTTAGCACTCGAAAGGTTGAAAGCTATCGATCTCAAGACAAGGAAGCTGGGCGAGAATTCAATTTTACGAAGAAACATTTCAATGAGGTTCTCAACACCCAGAAATACATCTGCTTCCATTGTAATTGCAATTTGAACTTGGTCAATGTCTCTGCAGACCGAATTGATAACTCTATTGGTCATGTTGATGGAAATATTGTTGCTTCATGTTTTAAATGCAATGTCGCTCGTAAAGATATGTCATTTGATCGATTCAAAGAACTTCTGATCACAAAGCTGAATGGAGATAAACTAATTTGGTCAATTGACGAAGAGTACAAACACATCTACCAAAAAATGAAAGACAATATTGTTGGTGGTCCAAGCATTATCTTCAACCGTTACGCCGAGAAGGACCAAACTTACATTAGAACCTTCTGCAACAAAGTCGCAAAAGTTATTGGTTACGATGCCAATGCTCTCTACCTTTGGTGTCTTGGTAATGTCATGCCTTGTGGCCGTCTAACCGACTTTGAACCATATGACGGAATTTTAGATGATATCAAAAATGATAAACTATTTGGTTTCTTGGAATGCGACATCGAGACTCCTGAGTATCTGAAAGAATATTTCAGCGAAATGACACCAATCTTTAAAAATGTTGAAATCCAACCAACTGCTGAAATTATTGGTACTCACATGCATGAGCAAGTGAAAAATAACTGTGCTATTTGTAAATCTGGCCGCAAAGTTAAAGCTGATCATGTGTGTGGAAAAGCGTCTAAAAAGTTGATTGGAAGTTACTTCGGTAAGAAAATACTACTTTACACACCGTTACTTAAATGGTATCTTTCACATGGCTTAGTAAAGTGCACGACAAAAGTCTTGGAAATTTTTTGTTTCATTTCAAATATTTTTGATTTTCATCGGACAGAGCTGCAATGAAGCTGGATTAATAGCGCAATTAAATACGGTTCGAATGCTATATGTCGATCATCGAAATACACAGTGTAGCCAGCACAATGGCAGAAAATGTCATTTTCGAAATATTTCAACGATGCGAGAATAAATGGAGAGGCGTGGTAAGATTGGTATTGAACGTGAGGACGCTGCGTTTGAAGCTTACGAACTAGTAATAAACGCTCCCTTGCGCTCGAGGACAGCTGCACAGCGCTTGGGCATCGATGCAACCAAGTTGGCAATGACTGAGTGGTCGAGATCGCGCCACGCTTGGGTGATGGCGGACTTGAGCTCTTGCTGCGATGAGAACTGGCGACCGTGCGCGTACACGGTTCTCGTCAGGATGCCCCAGAGGTGCTCGATCGGATTGAGATCCGGGGACATCGCTGGCCAGCTCATCGTCGTCACGTTGCTCGTCTGCAGCCATGCTTGAGTAAGTCGAGCGCGATGACACGGCGCGTTGTCATGCTGAAACACGTGCCCTTCTTCGTGGTGCGCGCGTAAGAACGGCAGCAAGTGCGTGACAAGCGTCTCTGTGTAGCATTGCGCGTCTTGGCCGCCCTCAATGAACTTGAGCTCCGACTTGCCGGCTGCAGAGAATGCGCCCCAGACCATGACCGATCCTCCACCGCTGTGACGCTTCACGGCGCATCGCTCTGGCTGCCCCGCGCGATGCCAGTAAAACTGCAAGCCATCCGGCCCATCCATGTTCCACTTCTTCTCGTCGCTAAACACGACACGCGACCACTCACTCGCGCCCCAAGCTGCTCTCTCGCTCGCCCATGCGACTCGTCCTTTTTGGTGCATCTTGGTCATCACCGTCGTCCGCTTCTTCTTCTTCCAAGACACGTCAGGGTGTGCATGGAGGACGCGCTGCACGGTGCGCACCGATGCGTCAACACCGACACTCGCTCGGGCTTGAGAGGCGCTCTCATTTCGCGTCGTGACCGCGCGCACCAGCCGCCGGCCCTCACGCTCAGACACTTTTCGAGGCCTTCCCGTGCGCTGTTTGGTCTTCGAGGCTCTCTCGCCGTTGATGACGCGTGACACAGTCGATACGCTGCGCTGCACACGCGTTGCAATCGCCTGCAGCCTCTCGCCTTGGCCTCGAAGGTCGAGGATAGTTGCGACGTCGCTCGCCGTCATCTCTTGCCACGCCGTCATCGCAAAACAGCTTCGGAGGCACTGGAAAATTGTTCGCTTGGTGTACGCAATGTGTTCTATCTAAATTACGTGTTTTCGAGCTCGTTTGACCACAATTACAATTTTGATACCAATCTTACCACGCCTCTCCATTTATTCTCGCATCGTTGAAATATTTCGAAAATGACATTTTCTGCCATTGTGCTGGCTACACTGTGTATTTCGATGATCGACATATAGCATTCGAACCGTATTTAATTGCGCTATTAATCCAGCTTCATTGCAGCTCTGTCCGATGAAAATCAAAAATATTTGAAATGAAACAAAAAATTTCCAAGACTTTTGTCGTGCACTTTACGAGAGTAAGCAACCATTAAAAGAACCACGAGAGCATTTGCGAGCTGAATTTGATAAGTTACGAGCTCAGATCATGATTGGCAATGACAATAAACATGCACTAAAAGAGTTGAAAACGCTTGCGGTAGATATGTTCGAGCAAGGGATGCTCAATAAAATACAATTCAAGGAAATTTCATCACTGTAAATATAGAGCAGATTCTCCAAACTAATTTATTGAAAACTACAATAAGTCGTGATGATTATTTCAAACCCATTGATGTTCAATGGTAAAGTCTATAAAAATGACAGCCAAACGAACGAAAAGAAACTAAAAGAGCTAATGAAGAAGCTCATACTTGAAGAAGATACGAAAATGACTGAGACTACCATAGAGCCATTAGGTGGAACGATATGGCGAGGGCAATTTCGAAAGCAACAGTCAAAAAAATTGAAGACGTTTAAGCTATAACCTTCTTCAGAAATAGTACTTCGTTTTGAAGCACTTCAATTTTTTTTGATTAATTGCTTGATCACAGACATGTTGATAATACTTATTTGGCTGTAATCTACATTCAGTTGAACACCGTCATCCAAATCTTCGTTTGGAATTAATTCAACAACTTCGAATGCGACTTCGGCTGCTTCTTGTGCAATTAGCCCGATCTTTTGCTTTTTTGTAGCATCGGATTTGTAATTGTATGACACAGGATTAAATTGCTTGTAACGTTCAATATCAATATCAACTGGTTTGATGTTTTCTTTTAATCTGCGATCACTCTGACTCCATATAGATTGACAGAATACTATTCCAGAAAATAGAGCAGAAACATTACTGAGAAAATACAGCCCTACTGCGCTTGCAACACTTTGACTTGCAATGGGAGCCCTATCGTATTGTGCTGATATAATTGATAACTCCCTCCTCCAGCAGCAAACGTTATTGATTCTCCATTAGCCACTTCTAGTGGGCATTTGGGGGTGGTTGTGTTGATACCTACACGGCTAGCTGCAGTTATGGACAGAACATTATCAGCTCCATAGAACCCGAGCGAGAGACGATTCAAAGGGTTATTTGCTCCAGCCCACGTAAAACCAATAATCCCACAATCAACATTTTGAAGCGTTCTACCAAATATCATCGTAGATTTATTTCCGGCTGTCATTGTTGATTGAAGAGATACTATTTTTCGTTCTGACAGAGATGTGCTTTCCATTGCTACATCTCCTAGCCAGATACCCTGACGACCACGAATAGATCCATTTACATCAAGGTTACTAAGACTATCAATTGTACTTGAATTAACCGATACTCGTCGATTCGCCAGATCAATGTTGAGACTTGGTGTCGTAGTCGAATCAGTTAATTGCCATGCGACTCTTCCTGGCGAAGCAGACGAGTCAATCCATAACCAATTTGAAGTTGATGTTGACCCGCCCTGAGATCGAAGTTGCAATTGATTTCGAAACACACCACTTCGTAGATCTGAAACCCAGGCTTGTTGAATAGAATTATAATTTGACGGTGAACTCGAACGGTCAGATATGTCTTGGATACAAAACGAACTTGAAGCTGTACGCACAACAATACTTCCAAGACCGTCTCCAGTGACGCCCGATCCAGTTTGAAAAAGCATTAGGTTTTGAGTTGTTGGGGAATTATCGAAAGCATACCAACACGTTGAGGACGTACCAGATTGATTTAAGGCAATTTTATCAACTAAGACATTGGTAAGAGTAGATGCAGATGGATTAAACAAAGTGTCTCCAATATACAGTTGAGTGCAATTTAAACTTCCTTGGACGTTTAGTTTGTACGTCCCGTTGCTACTCCCACCAATACTGACATTCCCTGCGCTCGAAATATATAATGCCCCTGAATTTGATGTTTGCAAACTAAAACCATGAGCCGTCGTAGGGCCAAAATAGCTGTAACCAGCTGAGTTTAGTTGAAGAGCAACGCTAGCTCCAGACACTTGAGTAGCTGTGATAGGAGTATATGCTGTCGAATTTGTAAAATACATTGAGCGAAAGCCTGTAACATCATTGTTAGTATCAACTGTAACTACTTTTCCTGCTGCAATACTCCCATTCGTAACACCGCTGAGTAAATTTGCTTGAGTTGATGTTAGTGAAATTCCACCCAACACCAATGTTGATGTATTTATTGAATTTAAGTTTCCAATATTTCTCGATGAATCCACAATAAGTGCCTTTGAAGCAGTAGCGGTTCCTACGGTTAATCCCGTAAGATAATTTACATGAACGTTGCTAAAACCCGCTCCGCCAATTGTCATATCGGTACAAGCAATACTATTGACGTTTGATATTGATCTGTTTGAATCAATGACAAGTGCCTTAGAAGCAGTAGCGATACGCGCTGTAATACCACTGATTAACGTTGTATCGGATTGTGTTAAATTGACTCCGTTTAGCTGAAGCGTACCAATAACATTCACAATCCCCGCCTCAGAAATAGTTAAACGATTGGTGTTTGCTGTCATAAGAGAAAACCCATGGGCGCTTGTGGTTCCCATACTTGAAAATGACGCAACACTGTTCAGTTGTAGAGCAAATTGAGCCGTGTTTTGGCTTGCTTCCCAGGCTGTATAAGGTGATGAATTAGAGCAACTGATCTTCATAATTCCAGATATGTCACGATTTGAATCTACAACCAATGCTGTGTTTGCAGTGGCAAATCCAGGTGTAACACCAGTGATAAACGTTGTATCCGGTTGTGTGAGATTAACTCCATTCAATTGAAGAGTCCCAATAATATTTACAACTCCGGTTTCACTGATTACAATACGATTGCTATTTGAGCTCATGATAGCAAAAGGATGGGCTGATGTAGTGCCTAGCGAATTTGTACCAAGCGAATTCATTTGTAACGCAACTTGAGCAGTGGATTGATTAGATTCAAAGCTTGTGTAAGGGGAGACATGACTTGTTGATATCTTTTTAAGAGTTGCTATGTCTCGATTAGAATCAACGACAAGAGCCTTTCCCGCGGTGGTAATACCTGCTGTAACACCGTCCAACAGAGTTAAACCAGAGGTCGCTACATTATTTATTGTCGCACAACCGATATTATTGATATTGGTTATTGATCTATTCACGTCGCAACATAACAAGCTGCTGGGGGTTGCAACGCCGATTGAAATGGAGGATAAGTAGCTAAGGCGATAGTCATTCTTTGATAGAAAGTACGTTTGAGCACTCTCTAAAGTCAATGCTTCTTCGTCGGCATACACAGATGGGTTATAGACGAAAGACATAATTTTGTGTTGTATTATTTATATTGAGCCAAATATAAGAAAACCAATACAATAAATATGACTATTCCAGACTATGGAGGATCGCTGCCTAAGCAATATCGCTCAGGTAGTGTTGGTGAAATTAAAGATTTAGCAATCAAGAAGCTGTTCCGAATGATCCTCGTGGGTCCCTCATTCTCAGGAAAGAACAATCTTGTTTTCCATATTCTCAAACACTCTCCAAATGTTTTCAGTCATTTGCACATTATTGCTCGTAACCCTGATCAGGAGTTGTACAATTATTTGAAAGATCAATTGAAAGGTTTTGTGTCTTTTTGGGGGCAAGATGAAGTCCCGAGGGTCGATGGAATCAGAAAATCAAAATCAATGGATGGGATTGAGCTTGTAATCATCGATGATTTTTCGAACGATATCAATCTACAAAAGAATGTGTTCAGTCATTACTTTACAAGAGGACGTCATTTCAAGCTTTCTACAATATTCTTAACACAATCTTTCTTTCAAGGAACGTATAAGCTTATCCGAAGCAATGCGGAATATTGTGCAATATTAAAGGCCAATAGCCGACGGGACTTAGCTCTGGTATTGAAAGATTTCAATATTGACATCAGCGAAGATGGGTTCTATGGAGCATATAAGAAAGCTACGAGTTCAAAAGGACAAATGCTTTTCATTGATTCAGTAAATTCGCACATTCGCTCAAATTTCGATATGGTATTTGACAATAGAACTTTAGAGCTCACACGCATTAATAAAACCGTCAGTAAAATGTAATACCACCTGAAGCAATTCAATTGGCGACTCGACAAACTTTGTTTGTCTCAATATAACTTCTTTCATATAAATAACCATGAGTTACTTAGTCTCCATCAACAGAGCACATATCGTTAGCAATGGACTCAACAATCAATTTGAATACTCACTACCGACGTCGAGTGCAAATCTCAAAGATATGGAAATGTGCATCAAGAAAATTTCTATGTACAATTCTGTGTTTAACATTGACGCTGAACGCTTCTCAAGTAACAATCAGTTCCAGATTGAATTCCCAACAGGCAGTACGGTTTCTAATCTAACTATTACACTCCCGAACGGATACTATGAATACAAAGACATCAACAAAATGATTCAGCGTGCATGTATCCAAGCTGGTGCATATTTAATCGATGCTAACGGTGAAAATGTATTTTACGTCGCTTTGTCTTCAAATAGCGTATATTACAGTGCTCAATTTGACTTGACACCATTACCAACGTCACTAGGAACTCTTACTCAACCAGCATTGGGTTTATATAGTACATCAGGCACTGGTTTGCCAAGTACGACCCGAACACCTCGTATTGTAATAAATAACGCTTCGTTTGGCTTAATTGTGGGTTTAACTACAGGTACGTACCCAGCTGCAGTTTCGAGTGTTGCAAATAGTGTGTTAAGTAACATTCCGCCAGAAATATCTCCTGTGTCTTCATATGCTCTCAGATGTTCATTGGTTGATAACTTCTTTAATATCCCGTCGGATTTGCTTTGCTCATTTGATACACAAGGTACAACTTCGGGCCAGCCGATTTCTTACGAACCAAATGAATACGCTTGGTTGACTGTCACTCCAGGCAATAGTCCATCCATCAAATTGACAATTACTGATCAGCTCGGTCGTTTTATCAAATTCAATGATCCCAATATTTTGATTGAAATTCTTTTCAGAGTCAAAAAAATTCTGAGTGAATGTAATTTACTTAGGATAAGCGAAAGCTTCCACCTCGGCGAGCTCGTAGCATTGCCATTTTTTCTTTCATTGCATCGCTACCTTTGAGCCGTTGGCTCGTTCTAGAACGAGTCGTCGGCGACTCCTCGCTCGTCGAGTTGCCAATTTTTTTCGTCGGCAGTCCGACCCCAGTGAGGCTTTTCACAGCCTGTCGAGCCGGTGCAACAACAGCACCATATGGACCAAGAGCAGTTGCCAAAGGAGCTACAGCATTGTCTAAACCCAAAGAAACTGCAGGTTTGATAGCTGGCCAGATATCTTTCTTAAATGTACCCCAAGCTTTCTTCAACCAATCACCTAGAGCACCGCCTTCAAGCTGGCTCGTAACCTGAAGACCCTCTGGACTAAGATGGACACGAGTACCAGTTCCTTTCTTTTTCGCCTTTGCAATTTTTGCAGCTACTTCTGGGTGGACATGGAGTTTGTAACCACTTCCCTGAAGTTGTTGTTTGCTTAGAGTAATTTGTTTGCCTTGAGCCGCTTTACGGATTTGCGGCTCAGTAATATCAATGGTAACACCTTTGTAAAACGTCATATCTATATTATGAGGTTAGAATAATACATAAATAAATTAAATAACGTTGATGTCCAGATTGTTGAACCCTTTCAGCAAATGCATTTTATTGTACTGCTTCGCATATAGCCATAGCAATACATATACACCGCAATAATCACTGTATGTACCTTGATATTGTATTGTATTGTACTTTAGGTTTCCTAATACAGAAGGTGGTCCTACAGACATGCTGTCAAAATATTCGTGATCATGCACAGCAACCCAATGCCCAATGCCAGTACCCCTTCGCAACAAAATAATGTACGACCCTTTAGGTAGGGGTTTCTTGATCTCTTGTATCGCCAATATTCCATCAACCTTAACGTTTAATCGTCTCGCTAGGTCCAATAATTCTCTGTCAGACGTCACCGCCTTGATATTGTTCATTATTTATTTTTCATTTACTATATCTATTGTAGTAATATAATATAACAATAACATAATCATGAGTGATACCACCCAACTCAGTGACCAATATTTGCTCCAGCAAGAGCTGAAGAACGATGTCAGTGTTCGCGTCAGCAATAACAAGCATCTCGTATATGTGCCAGATGGTAACCAAGGCTCGTACCAAAGCGGGTTAATTGATATTGATGCAACGACTGCACTTACAGGTGCTTCGGGTGCTGCTGCTATTTCTGACGGCTTTCTGATGATCCCGTACCCTGTAACCATGTCTATTGGTGGTACTATCCCGCCGGCTCCAGGTGTAGGCATTCGTAAGCCATTCACCCGTTTCAGTCTTGCTCCGAAATGCGGTATTTGGAATTTTATTTCTAGTATCCAACTTGAACTGAACGGAAAGAAAATCCTAACAGAAGACACCTACCGTTCATTTTGGAATAACTTACGAGCACAAAATGAATGCACCGCTGACTACGTCAAAAAGCATGGAGCTGAACTTTTCCTCGCCCCTGATGACTGGCAGAGTATTAACTTTAGTAAGCTTGCTACTACAGTTGGTGATGGATATTCTAACTCGAACTTAAGTGGGAATCTCACTTTTAAACTGGATAACAGTGAAACACAGTCGTCTGAAAACAACCCTTTTAACACTGGGTTTGCAGATCGCCTTCTCAACGCCCCAATGATAATTGACAAGGCCAATGCGACAGGATCCTTTGGCTGGGCTTCTTTTGGAACGACGGCTGGTCTGAACGTTGTTCAGCAAAGTGGTCGCAGTTGCTTCAAGGAGTATGATGTACCCGCAGCTGGTGGTGTATGTGGAGAGTGGTTCTACATGCTCCGAGTCAAACTAACCGACTTGCACCCGATTTTCAAAGAGCTTAACCTCCTTGGTAGTCCGCAGCTAAAGCTCCGCATTCGTATGAACGCCGGTCAATTCACAGTTTCGTCCGATGGAACTGGTATGAAGCTTGACTCTGTTACTATGACTAGTGGCGAGGTCAATCCTATCATGCTCGCCCCTATGGGTACAGACAATCCTCTTGGCCCTGGTGACAGCTCCTACAATCGACTCGTGACTGGAACAACTTTAACTGTCGCCTTCGGTCCGGTTCAAAACGCTCTTCAAACTATTAACACATCGAAGCAGTACTTCCCATTCAACACTCTCCGTCTCTATGTTCCGTTTTACGAGCTAGAAAATCCGATGGCACTAATTAACCATCCAACGAAGAAGGTCAGCTACCTTGATTGCTACTCTCAAATTTTCCGTGGCAAAGCTGGTGAATCGCTTGACAGCCCTGCGGGGCAACAGAACGCTTCATTTGCGTTACAAATTAGTGGTAACCACCGAAACGTTAAAGCTGTAGCCGTGTTACCATACGCTGACACACGCATTGGTCATTTTGCAACTGCACACAACACCCCACAATGGCAAAGTCCTTTTGACAGTGCTCCGTGGTCGGTTTGCCCTGGTGCATACATCCGTAACTTCAATGTTCAAATCGGTAATAAAAACGTATTTGCTTCGTCCCAAGATTACGACTTTGAAAGTTTTGCTCAAGAGTTTGCGAAGCTATCTGCAGTAAATGGAGATATCTCTCGTGTATTTACAAGTGGTCTTATTAGTCGCGATGCGTGGTCCATGGCTCACCGTGTCATGGTCGCAGATACTTCGCGTATTAGTGAGAAAGATGTTCCGGCTAGTATTACCATTTCGGGGATCAACAGTTCGGCTCAAGGCTTAGATTTAATTGTTCTCGTAATTTACGAGCGGGAGCTTGAATATGACCGCCTGACGAGTGAAGTGTATAGCTTTACTTAAGCGATAAAAAATATCGCATCGTATTTTTTCTAACCTTGAACTCGCTGGATCTCACTTAGAAGCTTTGGGCAGCTTTGAGTTACATATTCGTTTTTCGTTAGCCAGTCGAAATATTGAGAATCGTTTTCATAGATCCAACTGATAGTTGCATTTTTGTACTTACCCCATCCCATTCGATAAGCTAAATCCTCAGGTTCAATTTTCTGAATGAAGTCTTTGATTTCAGGGTTGGCATCAAGTAGCATTTTGTTTTGACTAAGCCATTTAATGTACGACTTGTCCTTCATAAAGATATCTTCAAGGTTGTTACCTTTGTATTTTCCGAATTTTGACATAATCATCTTTGTTGGGTGGAACCTATATACTACACCATACCAATATTTTGAAATATATTTAATTAATTCGTTCCAATTTGTTGCATGTGGTTGTCTCGACAGGTCGTTTCGTTTCAAATGATACTCCATAGTCCCTGGGCGATTTAGGGGGTTCATCGCCCCGCCTTTATGAAATATACATTTTGTAGTAGCGTCAACGTGGCACATAAATTTCTTTACACCAGAGGGCTGCGTTATAGGAAATGACACTTTTCGAAATTTGCTTTATTAAATGACACAGACGGACGCTTTGGTGTTACAAACATGTGTTGCAAAAAAAATTAACTACTACTTGTGCCTGACCATTACTACTAGGACTTCCATGCGGATGACTGGTACAAAGATCTCCGAGTAGTCAATCCCTTGGTGTTGTAAGAATCCTATGATCAAAAGACGCGTTTTGTATCGATCAAGTTTGCCATCACCACTACGTTTCCCTGTCTAAACTCATTCGCATCTAAGTGATTTTCGATTGGGAGGGAGTTTGGTCAAAATCCGAGTGTTGTTCGCCATAGGGGAATCGTATTCACTTTGAGCAGCTTTAGATCATTCATCTGACTGAGAAGACGACATGGCTTGTTTGTAAGACTGAGGTTAATCGTCGTGACCAAGAGTCGCGAACGATTGAAAGCCAAGGAGCTTAAATGAGTCCGGGACTTTGTCTACTTCGAGCGTGTTCAGCTCGTTCACTGCATGCTGGATTTGATCAACGTCGTAATCACGCTTCCGTTTTTGAGCGGTATGAGCATGGAAAGATTGTCGAGCAAGAGCCTCCCTTAAAGGTGACCACGAGCCAGGAGCTCGAGATAGAGGGATAGGAGTTTGGCTCTGCGGTGCGGATACATGAACCGATGGTTCGCGGAGGAAATCGAGTGTTGGGAACTGTTTCCCATTGAAGGATAAATCACGACTGTATACGATCAGCCTGGTCGACACGTCAGCAAGGCGATAACCCTTCTTCTAGGCTGGTACGCCAACATACATACATACACTTCTAGGCTCTCGGCTCGAGCTTTTGTCGATGCGGTTCAGGGACGTGAACGTATCCTGTGCATCCAAAGACTCACAAGTACTGCGCCGATGGTTTTCGACTGAACGATTTCTCATACGGCAAGACTTTGTCTGTGTTAGGGCTTGCTGTTATGTTCAAGAGGTGTGCGCCGTGCACAACACACTCACCCCAACGTTGTTTGGGCAGTAGTCCATCAATAAGAAGAGCTCTAGCCCGCTCTAACAGAGTACGCATGTGGCGTTCTGCAACACCGTATAGCTGAGGTGTATAAGCGTTTGTAAATTGAGCATGTGTGCCGTACTTTGCTTGCACTATCCGACCAAACTTTTCATACTCGCGGGCGTTGTCAGCTTGAAGTGTCTGAACTTCATCGCTATGCCAGTTTTGGCGAAACTCAAGAGTCCCAACGTCCTTACGAAATACGTTGAGCGCTTTGGTGCGGAAGTCCTCGTAGCAACCGTACAGATCAGACTTCTTCTTGATAACATAGATGAACATGAATCGTGTCGAGTCATCGATGAATGTCAGGAAGTATTGGCACCCAAACAATGTCGGTAGTGGCAAAGGGCCATTCATATCAGTGTGAACCTTTTGCAATGGGTACTTCGCTCGTTCAACAGGTTGTCTATTGAACGGTCGTCTGTGCGACTTAGCGTATATGCATGAAGGACACTGTTCTAGTGCTCTGATGTCGATGCTCTTGGCATCCACATCCTCGATGGCTTGCTGTTTAAGCATCGCCTGCATATACGTATAGTTAGGGTGACCCATCCGTTTGTGCCAAAGCATGGAAGAAGACTCAAGCGTACCTGCTGTCGTCAAGCTCTGAGACTCAGTAGTCTTCAGCGCTGCTTGGAACTGGTAGAGTACCGTAGGTGGCGCAGTTGTTGCGACAAGCTTGACGCGGTTGGCGTACCAGAGCGAGCACTTGCCGGTCTTGTCAAAGGCGACCTTGAAGTCGCACTTGGTTTCTTGAGCACCAGAGAAGAGGTTGAACTTGAGCTCGG
Source organism: Pythium guiyangense (assembly GCA_003730235.1). NCBI lineage: Eukaryota > Oomycota > Peronosporomycetes > Pythiales > Pythiaceae > Pythium > Pythium guiyangense. The sequence continues at coordinate 853,403 of QXDM01000027.1, forward strand.
AGGCGAACAGCACTTGATCAAGGACAATGTCCGAGACGTCGCCCTTGGCGCTCTAGCCGCGTAGTGTGACGCTATCGATACCTTCAATCGGGATCTTGTGCTAACCGCAGACCGTGATCGTGCTGCCGCTCGACGACATGACTGTGAACCAGTCGAGCTGGTAGGTAAAATAGCGAGTTCTGCCAGAGTCGACCATCCAAGTGCCGTCGAGCGTGCTCGCCGTGACAGCTGAGAGCGCGTGCTCGTCGGCGTCAGCAACGGCGAGGATACCGTACTCGCTCTTCCGCTCTTGGAATAGTTGCCAGCTTCCAGGCGCTTGGCCTCTTGAAGCTGCTGCGAGAGCTAGATGAGCACCTTGGGATCGAGGCGGTTGCCGTCCTTGTTGTAGATGCCATAGGCATCCGACGAAGCTGACTCGTTTGGCTTCGTGTTGCCGTTCCCTCGCGGCTTGCCGCTGTTGTAGGGCTCGAAGTGATTCGGATTCTTCTTGTTGTTGCCGTTGCCTTTGCTGGGCTTGGGTGGGCGGGAGGTGTCTTGACCTTGAAGTTCTCAGGGAGAACAGTGCCGTGTTTAACCCTGCCGGCGAGCAAGTCACGTTGTTCTTGGCCTCTTCGTCCCTGACCTTCAGGATAATTTTGGCCTTGAGCTCTTCGTACGGGATGACCTTGCTGTTTCCCTTCCAGATCACCAGCAGCGGCTGACAGGCCGCTGGCATGGCGTGGTGTACATACACCGACTTCTGGTCGTCGCTCATGGCGCTGCCGAATACCTAGGGCGTGGTCTTCATCGCTTGCTCGATGTCGAGGAGCACTGAGTCAAATCCTCACCCTCATGGTACTTGGTACTCAAGAGGTGTTCTTGGATGTAGCACGGGTCTCCGTGGAAGGAGGAACCCTCGTACCGATCGCATAGGGTTTTGTAGATCCCGTACGCTGCAGACTAGACACTGACGATGAGCACATGAGTGTCGTCGATCGTCTTGATATGAAAAGCGTGGGCTTGCGCCTCCATCAAACACAGTTTCTTCGAGCTCCGCTTCCGGCTCTTGGCCTTCGCTTTCGTCGCTCTCTCAATCTCGCGCTGCTTGGCAGCGAACGAGACGATCTTGGGCGGCGGCGCGATAGCGCTCTGCCCGCTTGCTTGATCGTCGGCGCTTGGGGCGCTTGGACCACTTGAGCCACTGGCTTGAGCGTCGGCGATCGGCTTGGATCCAGCAGGGTCGAGAGCGTCGGCCTCGCTGTCGACGTCCATCAAGCTGGGGTCGAGTGCGTTGTCGCTGGAGTCGCCTTCACCGTCTTCAGAGTCGCTGTCGGAGTCGCCATCGTAGTCGAGCTTCGTGACGATGCTAAGCAGTCCCTTGCCGTCGAGCGCCGCGGTGATGCGAACTTTCCAGATCGCAAAGTTGGGGCCGTTCAGGCGGTGGAGGTCTTCAGACGCTTGCATTGGGCTCATAACCTGTAGCGAGAGGTGACCCGGTCGATGATGTAGGACAGGAGGACCTAAGGAGGAGGAAGAGGGAGCCGTGGTGGACACGTGGCAAAAGGAGAAGCGAGCTGCTTCTCTCGTGTAGGTTGAATTTGAGTTATTTTTGAGAGCTTGGAGATATGCTTCACACAACACAGAGTCATATCTACTTATGAGACTGTTGCAAGCTAGTATTTGTTACTATCGGGTTTAATCACAAAATGTGACCAAAGGCACCTATCAGGTTTGAGATGTGTGGCTGAATGGCTGATTCATCCACCTTCAGCAGCTGAAGATGTTCAGCTCGGCAAGTCAGCAGTGGGAGCTGCTCATCAAGTGGGACGGGCTTGACCCAACCGAGGCTTCACGGAAGCCTGCACAAGTGATGCTTGAGGACGTCCCTCGACTCGTCGAGCGCTTTGTCGACATGCGCGGGGATGACGAAGAAGTGCGCGGATGTGGTCCGACTATGGTTCGGCGACTAAGTTGGCGAGACCAAGAGCGAAAGCGAAGGGAAGGTGATGATCCGCGCAGATGCAAGTAGCGCGAAGCAGTGCGATCGGGAAGCGGGAGGATGACTGTCTAGATGCTAGGTCCGTGAATTGTGTGTGCATGTGTGCGAGGGCGTGACAGGGTAGGTGAGAGAGCCAGTGCAGGGCGATCAGCATAGCGATCGATTGCACGTGTCTTCTTCAGCCGCTCCAGCACAGTTCGAGCTTTGCCAGCGACGGAGCAAGGCTGGCCGCCGGGACGTCGCGCCCCCAGTGGATCGAGATCATTTATGACACCAAATCATGATCCAAGTACGTGTGCACTTTTAAGTTCAGGGGATCGTGTGGAATTGTGTGGAATTGTAGAGTGAAGAAGAGTCTCGCAACCTTTGATTGACGGTGAAATGTCTTCGAAGTACTTGGCTCAAAAAACTCGAATGATATAGTATTGCAGTGTTATTTCGGATTGCGACACGCTATACTGTAGCAAATGTTTTCTTGCTTGTTTCCTATGTCTCAAGTGTGTTTTTGCTTGGTTGGTTATCGAATTGTTTCAATCGATGCGTTTCATTTGAGTGATTTGTTGGTTGCATATCCTTTTGTACTACGTTTTATCACTATCAACTGAAGAACTGGTGTCTCATCATGACTGCTTTTGGGCTCGCTTCTAGCCAGGTTGAGTAGACCCTCATCGATCTACAAGAGATACAAGGAAGCTGATCGCGTACTACTACAACGTGATCGCGTTGTTGGTTGTCTGGCAAAGTCGTTGAGGCAAACCTGGTCGGGCTAATGCAAAATCGAGTCGGAGGATCGGAGTGTGGCGGACTGAGATAGTCTTCGCATGCTCAGTCGATCGATCAAGACCGGCCGAGCGACAGACAGCATACAGCAACGTTCAAAGCAAAGCGTACGCGCTGCCTTTCGGCTGCTGATCCGTCCCGCACAACGCGTTCGTGCGTTCCTCGAGAACGCCCAGCGACTCCAGTTCGGCGTGAAAATCCACACACTCACGCAGTGAAGAGACGTCAAAGAGCAAAGAGCTTGAAGCTCCGTACACTCGTCGTCGCATTGCGCTGTACACGATCCTTTGTCGAGACGACGAGCTCGTTCACCCCCCCATCTCCCATCTCCTGGCGAGTAGTCACACACTGTTCGCTACGAGTCGTTGCCACATGATCCGTCGCGGCGTCCGAGGCGTCCAATGCTGTGCATGTGAATGGAGCTCGATGCGAGTGCAATGGAACGACCTCGTTCTCAACTTGATCAAGCTGTTAGTGCGAGCTAGTGCTGCGGCAACCTGGCTGGAGACAACAGCGGCCACACACACATACGCACCGCGCCGCCAAATATCGAAAGCGATTCCGCATCGAGTGCCACTCGATGCGCTCGTCCCTCAGCCAGCAACAACAGCAGCAGCAACGCTCGTGAAAGCCTTTCTCTTCGCCCATTGACTTCGCATGCCTTCGCGGGCCGCCTCGTTTCTCGCGACGACGCGTGGTCCCCGCGCTCGTTTGCTCACCATCATGGCGCGGTCGTGACAGCGAACATCATCGCACCTCTCAGCCACGGCGTGCTGTCGCGGCGGCGGCAGAGCGCGCTCGACCTCGCGTCCGCTGCCGGAACTGGATTCCTCCTACTCGGGGTGCTGCGTGTGTGGGCGATGCATCCTCTCTTCTCATCGTCCGCAGTTCCTGCTGCTCGTGCTGCATAGTGCGGTTGCTGTTGCTGTTGCTGTTGCTGCGACGAGTGCACACACAAGCACAAGCACTCAAGCAGCATGTTCAGGCTCAACCAGCATGCTGGAGACACCACGACTGCTGAGCAGCTGTGTTTACGATAAATCAGCAGGTCGCGCGCTGCTTGTGGTGGTCGGCAGTCGGTTCGTTGTCGACCTGGCTCGCTGCCGCCGCCGCGTATCTCGCCGATCGAAATGCGCTCCGAGCCCGGCCGGCACCAGCCGGTGCCCGGCTGTCAGTCACTCGGGCGATCGCGCACACCCTCGAACAAGAGAGCGAGCGGAGAAGCTTCAAGGGAGCACGCAGCAGCGGCGGCAGCAGGTGATCGTCGCCGGCTGTGTCGGCGCCTGCCAGATCGAGTGCCTACGGCCAGGTCTCAGCGCCAGGACTGCGCGCGCGTTTGCGCGACACGTCAAACGAAAAGCCCTCGCGTCGTTACACATCGATTGCTTGCTTGTTCGTGCGACGCCACTCTCGAGGTCACGAGGCGAGACGCGAGCGAGAACCGAAGCGCGAGGCGATCAAGCGCTCACTCCTCGAAGTGACCGTCTGATCAGACCGACCGAACCGACCAAGCGAGCGGCTACTCAGTCAGTCGCGCCACGCCACGCAGGACGTTAAGTCGATCCGCCACCAACAACACCCACCCACGCCGCACACTCTTGCGTTGTCCGCCATCTTAGCTCAGTACTTGCCAACGCCAACGCAGCAGTAGCAGGAGCGACCCACAGCGAGAACACCCCAGGCACACACACACAAGGTGCTAACAGCGTTTGACCGAGTGACGCACGCAACACACGCACACTCACGATGCGAGACAGCAGTGCGATCCAGCGCGAGCAGCAGCAGCACTTTGCTGGCGCTGCAGCAGGAACTGAGCACGCGCGCCACCACGTGTGGCACAGCGACGACGCAGCGCACCAGAGGAACGCGATTGCGTCGAGCGCGCCGCTTCAGGCGCCGCTCCCAGGCATTGCAGCGCTCTTTCCGCACCACGACAGCCACCACGGCAGCAGCAGCAGCAGTCACGGCCACCACAGTCGCCACCACAGCCACCACCATCAGCACCGTCATCACGACAACGGCGCGTACAACAGCAGCACGGAGCACCGGCATCACGCCGCAGTGCCGTCGTTCAACCAGTTGCTCTCGGCGTCGCAGTCTGCGTATGCGCACGCGAGCGACGTGAAGCGGCACTATGCGCGCGCGGACGAAGCGCCACGCGGCAGTTCGCCCGGACTCGACGCGTTCAAGCACATCGGGATCGCGTCGTCGTCGTCGGAAGCGTCAATGACGCCGCCACTTCGCCTCAATGCCGTCGTGTCGCCGCAGCCTCGGCATCATCCGCTGCACCCTGGAACGACTGACGCTGCTGCGCGGACGCACACGAGCTACAAGCTCAAGGCCGACAGCAGCAGCAGCAGCACGGCGGCGCATCACCATCGCCCCGTGCGCACGTCGCGGTACTTGCGAGAAGTCGACCGGCGCAACATCCTCCGGCGCATCGAGAGCGGCGAGAAGCAAGCGGACTTGGCCAAGGAGTACCAAGTCAGTCGCGCGGCGATCTCGAACCTCAAGCAGCGCCGCAGTCGCAAAGGGAACAACGCCGCGAGCGCAAGCAACCAGCACAGCGAAGAGGAAGCGAGCAGCGGCGCGAGTGTAGTTGGTGAGCGAACTCGCAGTGGCCACGCTCGCGACTCGCAGCAGCAGCAGCAGGGAGGACAGCACCACTACTACTCGGACAGCGAGCGCATGAGCTCAACGTCAGCATCGCCGGCGTCATCGCCACTGACGAGCGTCGCGCCGTCACCGCACGCGCCTGCGCTCGAGCCGCTCGAGGAGCGCTCGCTGTCGCCCGCAGCGAAAGCGCACGTCGTTGAACTCGATGCGACGATGCGAGAAGCGCTGTTTGCGCGGCTCATGGACCAAGGGACGGACACGCGCGTGCTCCAGGCGTCGGTGCTCCGCCTCGCGCGTCTGCTCTTGGAGCAAGCGCTCGGCCTCCTCTCGACGCGCGCGCTTACGATCCCAGTCCCAGTGCCACGGGATGCAGCGTCGCCATCGCGCGCGTACACGAGTGTCACGACGGCTCAACCTGTCTGCGCCGTTGCGGTCACGGAGCGCGCAGCGGCGCTGCTCCACGAGTTCCAATCGATGGAGCCGCAGCGCGAGATCGGGTACGTCTCGTTCGCGTCGAGCCTCCCTCCGACGTCGCCAGCGTCGGCGATGAAGACCGAAGACGACGGCATCGCGATGCAGCTCCCGCGCCACGTGCACGAGAGCAGCGTGTTTGTGCTCGACCCGCTCTGTTCGCACCGCTCGATCCACGAGCTAGTGATTGCTGTTCAGGTACGAGAGCATGTGTGTGTACGATCTCGATCGCCGCGGTAGACCAACCACTCACACTCACACGTTGTCTCTTTCGATGTGGTTCTCCTACTACTCCAGGCGCTTCTGAGCGCAGGCGTCGCACAAGAGAATGTCTACGTCGTGACGCTGTGCAGCCACGAGAGCGCACTCGCGCACTTGCTCGAGCAGTTCCCGCGCGTGCACGTGGTCACGGCCAAGCTCTTGCCAGCAGCAGCACAGGACAGCAGCAGCAACGATGTGCTCGAGTGGCTCTACTCGCGCCTCGTGCGATAGATAGACTTGATAGACTAGACGATGAACGGACGACGGATGGACGGATCGATAGATGGATAGCTCCAGTGTGTATAAGGAGTCTCGATAGACGCGGTCCTGCGACTCGTTCGCTAGCTTGTTGCCAGCTTGCTTGGTCGTTCGTTGCTTGCCTCGCCTCCACGTCTCGACCCATTTGCTGCAAGCAAGCAAGCCGTACTACGAACGTAAGGCGATCGTGCTCGTCCGTCCTGGAGCACTCGATCGAGCGGCGACACCGGCGTGCCAGACGCGTGTCAATCAACCGCGATGGACCGGCCAAACGAGCGAACGAACCAGACCCGTGCGCGTGCGAGCAGATCCTGTTGCCTCTCGAGCGTCAACAAGCGCGCACCTGCCAGGCTGGCTTCCACGGCGCCGCCAACGCCTCCAGATGGCCAAACGACCTGCTCGTTCACGCGCTTCTCAGCGACCACCAGGTGGCGTACACTGCGCGTCGTCATTTCGATGCGATACCAGCAAGCAACTGGCTCCTGCGCGTGTGGCTGTACACTGCGCAGTGCCTCGGATCGTCTCGCGTTCGTTTGCATTTCACGTGCGCGCGCTCTCGCTCTCACGACGATGCGCGCCGCCGCCGTCGTCGACAGAAGTACTGCACGATCGAACATGCGTCGTCGTCATAGCGGCGCTTTGTTGGTGTTGGTGTTGGTATTGGTGTTGGTGGCAGTGGTGGAGTCAGCACGCGTCGACGGATCGCCAGAGTGTGTACAAGCACACTCTGGCGACCAAGACTGCCGGGCCGTAGCGCGCACACCACACACATATCTCTCGTGCACTCCCGATGCATAACGCATCGCAGAGCAGCGTCGTGCTCTACGACGCGAGCTCGCTCGTGTGTGTGTGTGTGTGTTGAGTGTGTGCGACATCTCGGTACTTGACGATCGCGATGGCGGTCCAAGTCCAAATCGGCCAGCTCTCTTGCTCGCTTGTGTGTCGTGTCGCCAATCCGCGCTCAACACAACGGGTCGCACACGAGCATCCAAAGCGCCGAGCGAGAGCGAGAGCGAGAGCGGAAGCGCGTGTGCGCGTGCCGGGGGAGAGAGCGAGGCGTCCTGAAGGACGGCAGGTGCGCGCACATGCGAGGATTTGCAACACCAGCAAGACGCAGAGCAGCGCTGATGGGATGCACGTTTGATGAGATGCATGGCGCTGAGTCACGACCGAGCGCACAATCGCGCGTCAAGGTCAAGGTCGGTCCATGTGATTGATCGGGTCTTGCCGTGCTTTGCCTCTACGCGAGCGAGCTCAAGTCACGAGTGTGCAGATGTCAAGCTGCAGCGGACGAATGCGCAATGCGCGCCGAGCGTGTGCAACAGAGAGATGTCCCAGTTCACAGATCAGTCCACGCATTGGCGCGCCGAGACGCGAGTGTCGCGCTGTGTACAGCTATTGAGCCCCCTTGAACTCTCTCGAGCTCTACCGAGCTCTATTGAGCGCTTTAGAGGGCGCGGTCTTGAGCACGCGAGGCTGGTTTGGTCAGGTCAAGTCCAGGTTGCGCCTGCTTGGCTTTGCCTCCACCTCTGACTGCTTTAGCGATCGATCGATTGATACAATGATCCGGCTCGAGGGACACCAGCAGTAGCAACGTGAGCCGCAGTCCCTCATCGGACACTGATCCTGTAGGCTGAGACTTCATTGCGACGCCCGAGCAATCCATTTAGGTCAAGACACAGCATGCAGACAGCTTCAACTCGCACGCACAGTCGATGCGATGTCACTGAGAGAGTCGAGCAAGAGTGAGCAACAGCGGTGGCGAGTGAGCAAGAGGGTTCAAGTTGGAGTTACAAACAGCAGAGAATGGCGTCTCAAGTGGGTTTGTCTCAATGAATTATGATTGATACAATACTATGACAAGTATGCGACATCTTTGCGACACCATAAAATTCAGCTTAATCATTTAAGCGATTAATGTAGTGGATGTTGCAATTGTACAACTAACATTGTTTCAAAGCCTCTGTTTAAGTTGAAATATCAAAATGTCGCAAAACTGCGCGCTGTTTCAGACATACTAGTCTATTAATGTAGAAATACAGTACAGCACGATGAAGCCATTGACCTCAAACCCAACACAGCACGTTGCTGTCTTCGACACAACACCCTTGCTGCTCCTGATCGTCGTGTCCTCGATGGCGGTTCGCTGCTATGATCGTTCTCCAGCGAAAAGCACACTCGACCGGCCGTGATTTGCTTACGCGCACACCTCCAGGCAAGACAGGACGAAAGCAATTCGTTGTTTGCTTCCAGTCGTTCGCTCTTGTCGTCGCAGCGGACTTCGCATTGACCCGTGTGGCATGCTGCTCGGGTCCAAGAAGACGCAATGAGCTCTGAGACGCGAGGACAAGGCACTTGAGCTTGACTGGCAGCGAATATGCGGGACTTGCTGTCTGCCACGTTTGGATTCGCTCGCTCACTCGACTCTCGAGCAGATTGCTTCTTCACACGGCGGCTCTCTCAAGCGGCGGGCTTCAGCTCATGGTGACGTCTGAGGAGCACATCTATCTCGCGCTCTGTGAAATGGAGAGAAGGAGCCAATGCAAGCGAGTTTGCGAAGCAAGTGTTGATTTCAAGTGTTTGACAGCACGCGCACTCGCAGCTCTTGCAGCTCACTGTCGCTTCGTCGAGGAGCGAATCTTGCAGCCGCTCGCTCCTGGTGCGCTCTTCGTTGGCGTCGGGGTCTTCGTTGGCGTCGGGGTCTTTGTGACTGGGATTGGTGTCTTTACCAATGGCGTTGGTGCTGGGGCGATCGTGGTGCTGTTCTTGTCGATGGTTGGTGTTGTGGCGCCGGCAGCGAGTGGCACGCAGTTGACTGGCAAATGCGCAAGACCAAGCACGTAGGCGTCAGGACGTTGCACGGCTAGCCCATGCACCAGCATAGCGTAGTGATAGCAGCTCAAGGCATGAAACGTACTGTAGACTTGCCACTGCGGGTTGTCGACGCCGAGCCAGTAGAACGTGAGCTGCTTCTTGCCGACGCACTTGTCCTTGGCGTACGGCACGACACCACTCTTGTAATCGACCCAGCAGTTGCCGGTGTACGGCACCACGAGCTCGCTGTCGCACCAGGCTTCGCACGGTCCCGGGTGCACGAACTCGGCTGTCGTGCCCTTTGTTGGTTCGCCTGCATCGCCACACGAACACTCTCGTTAGTCTCTGCTTGCACGAGCCAAAGACTTGGCACCTCGACACTCGCATTCAGACATACACACTTGCCTTTCCACTTGAGCGCCTCGGGCAGTGGCTGCGGCGTGCCGCGCGGGTTCGAGTAGCCGCACGCAGCGGTCACTGGCAGCGACTCGGACTTCTTGGACGTGTCCTGGTACTTGAGGATGAAGTCTCGCAGCGTCATGCCCGTCGCTCGGAACGCCTTGTCGAACGGCGCTGCGTTCTCGTCGTCGTTCGCAAAGTGCTTCCCCGTCGCGTCCGTCAAGATCGACGTCGACGACTCAATGGTTGCGCTGAAGCCGCCGCCGTAGTCTGCGAACGTCGGCTTTGGTGCAGTGAGCGCGCCGTGTGCGTCGACATGGTTTGGAGGAACGAGCGCGAGCGCTGCGAGTGAGATAGCGATCAATGGACGCATGGCAAGGCGCTTATGTGTGTTCGAGTCGAGACGAGTTGGTTGCTGGTGGTGGCGCTCGTGTGTTTTGCGAGCGCAGATGAATAGTGCGTGAGGACTGAGAAAGCGAGCGAGTTACACAAGAGCTGTACGCTTGCAAGTGGATGTGTTGGCGCCGATGACGCTGCTCTCCAGCTGCATTTGCGGTGCAAAGTGAACGTCGCTCCGTACCGCATCGATCCACATGCGTGTTGAGTGTGCGCACATTGCTCGCCACTTCAGCAGCAGCTCCGATAGCGAAAGGCAAGCAGCCGCTTTCGCAGCGGTTGAGGCACTTCGCGTCGCCACCGCAAATGCATCAGGCTGCTTCGTTCTGCTCGACCGCATGGCGCTGCATCCGCACTGTGGGTCAGCACCAATCTGCGCTCAGGTGTCGTCAAGAGAGATCCGGTCGATGCAAGAGCAACACACGACAGTCGCAAGACGAAGAGAGCACGACGCAGCACAGCGATGAACGTGACAGATACGTTCATTCAACTTTACAAACACCAAGTCTGTCGATCGACTCCACTGACGTCGCCAGACAAGTTGCAAGCAGATAGACACAGGCTCTAGGTCGATACTCGCTCGTTCGCACAGACGCACATACTCACGCGTACAGAGCTCACTTGGTCATCTCGAGCTTCCGCTTGCACTTCTTGCCGGTCGATGGTGCCTTGGTCGTCGCAGCTGGCGCCTTCGTTGCATCCGACGCCACTGGTGCGTCCGTCGTCGCCGGCACACTCGTCGGCTTTGGCGTCTTGGTCGCCGGCGCCTTCGTCGTTGCGTTCGTCGGCTTGGAAGTCGCAGCTGGCGTCGTGTTCGACGAGCTGTCGTCGCTTCCACCCGACGCGCTCGCGCCGCTCAGCGGCACGCAGTTGATGTACACCTGCCATGGCGGGCTGTGCACCGCGAGCCAGTAGAACGTGAGCTGCTTCTTGCCGGCGCACTTGGCTTTCGAGTACGGCACGGCGCCAGTCGAGAATGTCTTCCAGCAGTTGGCGGTGTACGGCACGACGATCTCGTCGTCGCACCAGGCTTCGCACGGACCGGGGTGGATGAAGTTGCCGCCAGCCCACTGGATCTTGTCGGGCAGCGCTTGCGGCGTGCCCTTGGGGTTCGAGTACCCGCACTCTTTGCTCAGGATCGTCCCGGACGCCTGCGTCGTGTCCTGGTTCTTCAGGATGAAGTCCTTGAGCGACTGGCCGGTGGCTTTGAACGCCGTGTCAAAGGCATCGGCGTTCGAGTCGGGACCCCAGTTGAAGTGCATGCCGGTCGGCTCCTTGAGCACAGAGGACGGAACGATGGCGCTGAAGCCGCCGCCGTAGCCGTTGAATGTCGGAGCTGGGAGCGCGAGGTTCCCGTGTGCGCTCGCGGACGTCGCAAGTGCCGCAGCTGCGACCGAGACGAGCACGCAGTTCTTGGAGCTGAACATCGTTGTCGAGTGGAGTGTGGGTCGAGAGGAGCGAGTTGCTGGAAGAGATCGAGTGGAGTGGCTGTCGATGTGCGCTGGAGAGAGGCAAATCGGAACTGAGACTCGAGAAGACAGCGGCGCTCGTGCTGCTTGTGCTGCTGCAGTGACAGCGACCTCGAGTTGGCAGACGCAAGCAGCTCGGCTTGCTATGCCGCTCCAGATGGACAAGCGAGCGAGCGAGCGCGTGACGGATGACGGAGAGTGCTTGAGCGCTGACCGTGAGCATTTGGTATCAAGAGCACACCAGCTGGCAGTCAAGAAGCTCCAATGTTCACACGATCGCATCGTGGCGAGCTGTAAGCCTGGAGGAGGTTGTTGTAAAGAAGAGCTGCTCCGACTCGACTCACGTTGGCATGTTCTACTTGAGCAGCTGGCTTTTGCGATCCCAGCTGTCTGTTGGTTCGTGAGACGCGGTTGCCAACAGCACCACAGCAACAGCAACACAGCACCACCACCACAGCAGCAGCAGAGTTCGCTCTGCTTGTCGCTCACGCTCACACGAACAGCAACGGACACGAAAGGAGGTCTGGTGGCACTCAAGCGCGACGATGCTGCTGAAGCAACGTAGAACCAGCGAGCATGGCCTTGTTCCAAGAGTCTCCACCAGACACATCTCTGGCATTGCTTCCTCTCAGTGCTGAGTGTGCCCGCCACTTGTTGTCCATCCATCCATCCATCCATCCACTCGCTCTATCTACGATAGCACTTGTGACAGCGAGAAGCATCTCGGCTCGTAGCTCTTGACCACACACGAGCGTCTTTGCTACTAGCACTAGCACTGGCACGACACAGCATAGCCGCATGCAACGCACTACACGTCGAGCTGTTCGCGCTGGACCTCAAACTCGGCGCGCTTGGTCGGTCATTGCGCTTCGAGTCAACTGTCACTGCAGCGCATTCTGACTGATCACGCAGCGCTGCTCGAGCACATCGTGATCTTTGATCCGTAGAGGCTCGGCTCGCGCAAGTCCAAGAGCTCACTCTCGCACTCTCAGGCGCATCGATAGCAGCAGCAGGAGCCACCCACCGATCCTGCGTCGTTCATCACGATTAGCGCCAACGAGACCATGAGGGTGGCGTCGCTCGTCCAATTGACTCTCGCTCTTGCAGCGCTGCTCGCGACTGCGCACGGTCACGGGTTCCTCGTGAACCCGAAAGCGACGTTCAGTGCGTACGGCGGCGGGTACAGCGCGATCGTGCAGTCGAGCACGCTCACGCCACCAGAAGGGAAGAAGTTCATTTGGTACCAAGACCAGATCGTAGGCATCTTTGAGGCCGCGCTCAAGCCGACGCAGCAGTCGCTCAAGGACTTCATCCTCGCGCACCAGGACACGTCCGTGCAAGCAGAGGGTGCGCCAAAGCCACTGAGCGCAGCGTGCGGGTTCTCGGACCCACGCGGCGCACCACAAGCGCTGCCAGACACGCTCGAGTGGGAAATGAACTTCCAGCACCAGGACCGTGCGAGGTGTACTGCGACGACGAGCTCGTCGTGCCGTACACGACCGACTGCTGGGCGACGTACGCCGACGCGCGCATTCCGTACGACCGCGCCAAGTGCGTCGGCAAGAAGCAGCTCGCGCTCTACTTCCTTGCAGTGCACTACCCGCCGTGGCAAGTCTACAGTGCGTATGCGTGCCTGCGAGTCGCTGGCTCAGTCTTGCATCCTGCTGCGGCTGCTGCTTGGCAAGCCTCGATACTCACTCGCTGCTTCTTCGCCGTGTCTCGCTCTGTCGCTAGTCAACTGCGTCTCGCTCACTGGTGCGACGACCGCCAACAGCAGCACCAAGGCACAAGCGACTCCGACTCCGACCCTTACGCCATCACGCGCGCCAGTGGCGCCTGTGTCTCCGACTACAACAACGGCACCGAGCACAGATTCACTCATGTCGCCGCCGTCGCCGTCGCCAGCTCCAAGCCAAGACGCAACCGCGAGCGCTCCATCGTCTACAGCCTCACCATCGCTCGAGCCAAGACCCTCGACGTCGGCACCAGCGTCTCTGGAGCCAGCAACAGAGACGCCACGACCAAGCAGTGCCTCGCCACTCTGCAAAACCAAAGCGCGCCGTCGTTAGCTCTAGCGAACGACTCGAGTGCTGTGTTGCTTGAGTAGCTGCGCAACACGAACGCAACCACTGCGAGCCACACATTGACACCTACGCAACACTACGCACGCAGACTCGCTCACGTTCGCATCCAACGAACGCACTAGACGTCGAGCTGCTCGTACTGGACCTCGAACTCGGCGCTCGGGTGCCAGTGCAGCGACTTCCACAGCGCGTGGCGCTCGCCACTTGCGAGGCACGCGAGCGCACAGCCCGAGGCACTCGCGCTTGTGCTGTCGCTGGTGCTCACAGACGACGGATACGGCGCTTCGTCGATCTTGACCGATGCGAGCACGCGGTCGAACGCGTCGTCGCTTGTGTCGTCGGCGCCGCTGCTGGCGCGACTGGCAGGATCGGCAGCGTCCATCGCAGTCAGGATGCTGTTGGTCGCCAGCACGTCGCCTGCTGTTGACAACGGCGATGGCGATGGCTGCGACGTCCGACTCGCGCGCGCAGGCAGCAGCGTCAAGTGCACTGCGATGCACCGCGCGAGGCTCCCACTGTCACTGCTGCTGGGATGGCGACTATCGCTACTATCGCCACTCGGACCTGTGATGACAACGCGACCGTCTGGACGACGCTGCTGACGCCGCACGACAGCGTCGCGCCGGTACGCAAACAGCCAGAGCTTGATCGACACGGGGCTCTCGATGTAGCCAAAGTAGTCACCGTACGTCCAGCCGTGGCGCGCGACTGCGAGCGTCGAGAGTCCCGTCGGGAACGTCCGGAAGATGCGGTACTTGCCGTCGAGGCGCAAGTGCATGGGCGGAGGCGACGGAGAAGACGTGGATGGCGATGGCCCAAAGACGCTGTGGAGGCGCACGGCGGCCGACGTGTCCACTTGCAAGTCCACTGCGCCAAACATCCGGAGCGTCGAGAGGACCTCCCACGCACTCGCAGTCGCGGCAGACGCGAGCGAGCGCGCTGGTGTTGGTACCATCCGCTCCGAGCCTCGCGGCGTTGCTGCTGCTGCTGCTGCAGTCAACGGGACGTCGCGATGCGCAGACGACGGCGACGCGCGATGGACCGACAGATCGTGATCGTCGACGTGCACGCTGCGCACGAGCAGCGAGTCGGCCATGAGGAGCCAGCGGCGGCTCCAGCGTCCAGGCCGCTTTTGCCCACTGCCATCACTGCTGCTACTGGCGATGCTGCTGCTGACACCAGGACCGATGGACGGCGCCGACGCAACCGACACGTACGAGGACGAGACCAGAGACGACTGTGACGACTGCTGCTGCTGCTGGCGCCAGGTCAGCGCCTCGCGCGCCTGTGCGCAAAACGCCTCGAGCGCGCATGCGTCCGGCACGGCGCGCGCCTGTAGGAGCTCGCGCATCGGCTGCTGCATCCACCGCAGCCGCGGACTCTGGTGCGTGAGCGTCACGAAGTCGTCCACGAGGTCGCCCACGCTCGACCGCTTGCGCGCGAGCGTCGCACTCAGCAGCGCGTGGATCTCGTCCACGAGTCTAGCGAAGCGCGAGCGCAGCGCCAGCTTGTGCGGCGGCGCTGATGCGCTGACGGCGCTGCTGGCGCTTGCAGCGTCGAGGTCTGAGGCTGCGGCCGCCACGGCCAGCTGCACGGCGTCCTGGATCGCGCGCGACGCGACGAGCTCGACGGCGACGCCGGCGCACAGACCGAGCGCGGGCGGCGGCGCGAACAGACTCAGCGCCTCGTCCGCATCGCGCTCGTCGTGGCGATGGCGCCGGCCATGCGGCCCGATTGCCGGTAGCCGGAACTGCGCGAGCAGGCGCTGCGTGCGCGCGTCCGAGCGGCGACAACCGTGAGCGGCGAGCGGCGCGACCCACGCGCTCTGGACGCGCGCGTCCAAGCGGATGATCGGAGCCCAGAGGTCGTCGAGCGCCGCGTGCGCGAGGAAGTAGTGGAGCACTGCGAGCTCGCGCGCGCGCACGAGTGTCGAGGTGAACTGCGCCTGGCGCCAGTACAGCTCGCGCGCGAGGAGCGACCGTGAGTGACGGTCTCGCTCACCGCTAGGCTCCGCTGGCGCTGTATGTGGCGATGATGTTGGCGTCGCGTCGCGCCATCCTGCGTGTGCGCCGTAGCGGAGCCCGAGCAGCAGAATGCCCTCGGCACTGTCGGGCTCCTGCACGCGTTGCGAGGCGCCGCCTTCTCCGCGCGGCAGCTCGTACGCGCCGTCCGGCCGCTGCCGCTTGATCACGCGGTGCGAGTCCGCGACGCCGCTCTCCTGCTTGACGCGCACGGTCCGCCGCGACGACGCGCCTTCGTACTCGGACTCGGTCGAGCTCGCACCATCGGTAGCTGCAATGGCGACGGCGGCGGCTGGCGCGGCTTCGGTCTTGACGCGCTTCGCTTCGGTCGCGCGGCGGTACGAGATGAGCGTGAAGCTCGGCGACGCGTGGCGCGCGAGGACTGTCGCAACAGACGCACTTGGCGGCGCAGTCGACGCATCGAGCGCGCCGGGCGACTCGAGCTGCAGGACGTAGGCGCGGAGGTAGTGCTTCATCTCGCGCTGGCTCTTGGTCGCGCCGCTCTCGTAGCTGTAGTACCACTTGGGGAACCGGTAGTTGTTCATGACATAGAGCACTGCGTTCTAGCGCATGGGAGGCGCGTTGAGAGGCGAGAGACAGAGCGTCCGTCCGTCAGTCCAAGTTGACTCGTACGTACAGTGAGATGCAATACAATGCAATCCACCATACACAATACACAATACACAAGATGCACTTGAAATGACAATACAATACAATACGCACGCAATTGACAATCCACGGACACCACACACGCAATTGACAGCACAATACAATACAATCCAATACAATACAATACACAGACAACTCATACACAGCAACAGACAATACGATACACAATACAAAACAACGAGGTACGAACCGCTGGCACGCCCTGCTGCTTCACGTCGCTCTCGCGATACGCGCGGATCCAGCGCGACTCGACGCTCTCGTTCGGCATTGCGCGCAGCACCTCTGGCGGCAGCACGACCTGCTCACCGCGCGAGAGCTTCCGTGTCGCGTGGCTCTCGCTCTGTCGCTCGCCACAGTTGTCGCGCTGGCCATGATCTTGGCTGGTGTCCTGGTACTGGTCTTGGTGCTGGCTCGTGTAGTGGTCCTGACTCTGGTACTTGCTCTGATTGTGGTACTCGCTCTGGTTCTGGCTGCTACTACTGTGGGCTTGAGTGAACAACGCGCTCCCAAAGTCGTCGGCACCCGACGGCTCGAACCGCGCGCACACAATGACGTCGCTCTCCGACACGACCGACGCGTCGGCGAACGTCACGAGCACGTGGATCGCGCAGCCGCAGTAGCACCGCGGCGCGTGCTCTGGGCAGCAGTGGGGAAAGCACCGGAGGATCTACACGAGGCAGCGGCGTATCGTCGTCGAGACATCATAGACATCGGATACGAGCGAGTGAGTCGGTGGTCAGTGAGACTACACGAGTTCATGGCCAAGCGCATCTGTGTGGCAGCGCTGTGTACCTTGGTTTTGCGCTTCCGGTTGCTCCTGCGTAGTTGGTGGACACACGTACATAGCATTTGGTGTTTGTATGATGCATGGTCGGCCACGCACGAGCGATTGCGAGACGAGAGCGAGCGAGAGGTGCACACATACTGACGCACCGTGTGTACTCGCGATGGAAGACAGGGCGATCGCAGTTGTAGTGGAGGAACTCGCACGCAACGACCTGCGGTCGCGCGCGGTGTTCTTGCTGCTGCGAGTGTTGCTGCTGCTGGTGTTCTTCGTGTTGTGCGTTCTGTGTGTGCAGAGCGGACGCAGCGTCGTCTGTGCTCATTGTGAGACGGTGGCGGCGACTGTAAGCGCGGCACTTGCGCGTGCGTGCTCGATAGAGAGGAGCGCCGGCGCAAGAGCGCAAGAGCGCGACGGAGGGAGCGACGCGTGCGCACGCAGCAGACTAGCGATGTCGCGCGGTCTCTGCTATCGCTCGCTTGCGTGTCGTGGCTTGGACTTGTGGACAGCGGACTGTCCACATGAATCGTGTGGGCCACTCGAACTAACCGATCGAATCACGCATACAGTTGCTCATACAACCGAGAACACACGCTGTCCGACTTGACAATTGTATCGAAATCAGTCTGTACATGACAACCCCACAGTTGTGGGTCCCACACCTGCGTCTCGAGACCTGGAGTGCTCATGCTTGATGCTCGACTGCTATCGACGCTATCGACCTGGTGTCGCAGTAGAGTGCGAACACAGCACCGCGAGCCATTCGTTCATGTCGTCACGAACGCGACAGACAGTGCGTGGGGATGCATGAGCAGCATACTCGCGCAAGTGCTCTCGAGACATCGCGCGCATTGTTCGTGAGAAGCGGCGCGCGCCATACATCCATCGTGTGGTGTGTGGTGTCTCTCTCTGCGCGACCGTGAACAGCAGGACACTCGAGAACGAGAACCGGATGCTCTCTGTGCACCTCGTTTTCTTCACTATCAAATATGTAGCACCCAGCCGTTTCTTGTTTCGCGATCTCTTGAGCGTCCGACATGGCGAGTCAATGTCGTGAGCGAGCGAGGCAAGCGGTCAAGAGCAGGAGTGTCTGTCTCGCACTGCGCCGGTTGTCTCGCGAGTGCTGCTGCTGTGATGCTCACCGCCTCGCATTGTACTTACAGCACACAGAAAGCGGAGCTGTATGCTCGCTTTGTGAAGCACCTATCTTCATTCGAAATGCTACGAATACGACATTGTCGTAGTGCACCGCAACTGCCGTCAGCGCACAGTTAGCTGCTTTGCCAGCTCCAGCCAAACCAACCGAAACGAAGATGCAAGTGTCGCTGTCACCACCACGAGACCCAAGACGCCGCAGTCCTTGCCGCGATGTTCACCTGCACATGACCCTCGATGCTCGCGAAGAAGTTCCAGGTGAGACGCAATATCGACAAGCACCGTGACCAAGTGCTCTCAAGCCCGGCGGACAGTGAGGTACTCTTTGCAAATGATTTGATACCATGAGCTGAATGCGCTCACGACGGACATTGGCCCAGCGTTTGCGGTTCGCGCTGTTGTCATCGCACTGCTGACGCAAGAGAGACCGTCCAAGCGATTGACAATACCCTCGGACGGTGATACCGCCGTCGTAGCGACTGTCGGTCACACACTGTAGTGCTTTGTGTAGCGATCGCAACAAGTGGCGTGCGGAAGGGAGGCGCGGTCGTGGCGGCTGCCGCTTCACAAAGCGAGCATACAGCTCCGCTTTCTGTGTGCTGTAAGTACAATGCGAGGCGGTGAGCATCACAGCAGCAGCACTCGCGAGACAACCGGCGCAGTGCGAGACAGACACTCCTGCTCTTGACCGCTTGCCTCGCTCGCTCACGACATTGACTCGCCATGTCGGACGCTCAAGAGATCGCGAAACAAGAAACGGCTGGGTGCTACATATTTGATAGTGAAGAAAACGAGGTGCACAGAGAGCATCCGGTTCTCGTTCTCGAGTGTCCTGCTGTTCACGGTCGCGCAGAGAGAGACACCACACACCACACGATGGATGTATGGCGCGCGCCGCTTCTCACGAACAATGCGCGCGATGTCTCGAGAGCACTTGCGCGAGTATGCTGCTCATGCATCCCCACGCACTGTCTGTCGCGTTCGTGACGACATGAACGAATGGCTCGCGGTGCTGTGTTCGCACTCTACTGCGACACCAGGTCGATAGCGTCGATAGCAGTCGAGCATCAAGCATGAGCACTCCAGGTCTCGAGACGCAGGTGTGGGACCCACAACTGTGGGGTTGTCATGTACAGACTGATTTCGATACAATTGTCAAGTCGGACAGCGTGTGTTCTCGGTTGTATGAGCAACTGTATGCGTGATTCGATCGGTTAGTTCGAGTGGCCCACACGATTCATGTGGACAGTCCGCTGTCCACAAGTCCAAGCCACGACACGCAAGCGAGCGATAGCAGAGACCGCGCGACATCGCTAGTCTGCTGCGTGCGCACGCGTCGCTCCCTCCGTCGCGCTCTTGCGCTCTTGCGCCGGCGCTCCTCTCTATCGAGCACGCACGCGCAAGTGCCGCGCTTACAGTCGCCGCCACCGTCTCACAATGAGCACAGACGACGCTGCGTCCGCTCTGCACACACAGAACGCACAACACGAAGAACACCAGCAGCAGCAACACTCGCAGCAGCAAGAACACCGCGCGCGACCGCAGGTCGTTGCGTGCGAGTTCCTTCACTACAACTGCGATCGCCCTGTCTTCCATCGCGAGTACACACGGTGCGTCAGTATGTGTGCACCTCTCGCTCGCTCTCGTCTCGCAATCGCTCGTGCGTGGCCGACCATGCATCATACAAACACCAAATGCTATGTACGTGTGTCCACCAACTACGCAGGAGCAACCGGAAGCGCAAAACCAAGGTACACAGCGCTGCCACACAGATGCGCTTGGCCATGAACTCGTGTAGTCTCACTGACCACCGACTCACTCGCTCGTATCCGATGTCTATGATGTCTCGACGACGATACGCCGCTGCCTCGTGTAGATCCTCCGGTGCTTTCCCCACTGCTGCCCAGAGCACGCGCCGCGGTGCTACTGCGGCTGCGCGATCCACGTGCTCGTGACGTTCGCCGACGCGTCGGTCGTGTCGGAGAGCGACGTCATTGTGTGCGCGCGGTTCGAGCCGTCGGGTGCCGACGACTTTGGGAGCGCGTTGTTCACTCAAGCCCACAGTAGTAGCAGCCAGAACCAGAGCGAGTACCACAATCAGAGCAAGTACCAGAGTCAGGACCACTACACGAGCCAGCACCAAGACCAGTACCAGGACACCAGCCAAGATCATGGCCAGCGCGACAACTGTGGCGAGCGACAGAGCGAGAGCCACGCGACACGGAAGCTCTCGCGCGGTGAGCAGGTCGTGCTGCCGCCAGAGGTGCTGCGCGCAATGCCGAACGAGAGCGTCGAGTCGCGCTGGATCCGCGCGTATCGCGAGAGCGACGTGAAGCAGCAGGGCGTGCCAGCGGTTCGTACCTCGTTGTTTTGTATTGTGTATCGTATTGTCTGTTGCTGTGTATGAGTTGTCTGTGTATTGTATTGTATTGGATTGTATTGTATTGTGCTGTCAATTGCGTGTGTGGTGTCCGTGGATTGTCAATTGCGTGCGTATTGTATTGTATTGTCATTTCAAGTGCATCTTGTGTATTGTGTATTGTGTATGGTGGATTGCATTGTATTGCATCTCACTGTACGTACGAGTCAACTTGGACTGACGGACGGACGCTCTGTCTCTCGCCTCTCAACGCGCCTCCCATGCGCTAGAACGCAGTGCTCTATGTCATGAACAACTACCGGTTCCCCAAGTGGTACTACAGCTACGAGAGCGGCGCGACCAAGAGCCAGCGCGAGATGAAGCACTACCTCCGCGCCTACGTCCTGCAGCTCGAGTCGCCCGGCGCGCTCGATGCGTCGACTGCGCCGCCAAGTGCGTCTGTTGCGACAGTCCTCGCGCGCCACGCGTCGCCGAGCTTCACGCTCATCTCGTACCGCCGCGCGACCGAAGCGAAGCGCGTCAAGACCGAAGCCGCGCCAGCCGCCGCCGTCGCCATTGCAGCTACCGATGGTGCGAGCTCGACCGAGTCCGAGTACGAAGGCGCGTCGTCGCGGCGGACCGTGCGCGTCAAGCAGGAGAGCGGCGTCGCGGACTCGCACCGCGCGATCAAGCGGCAGCGGCCGGACGGCGCGTACGAGCTGCCGCGCGGAGAAGGCGGCGCCTCGCAACGCGTGCAGGAGCCCGACAGTGCCGAGGGCATTCTGCTGCTCGGGCTCCGCTACGGCGCACACGCAGGATGGCGCGACGCGACGCCAACATCATCGCCACATACAGCGCCAGCGGAGCCTAGCGGTGAGCGAGACCGTCACTCACGGTCGCTCCTCGCGCGCGAGCTGTACTGGCGCCAGGCGCAGTTCACCTCGACACTCGTGCGCGCGCGCGAGCTCGCAGTGCTCCACTACTTCCTCGCGCACGCGGCGCTCGACGACCTCTGGGCTCCGATCATCCGCTTGGACGCGCGCGTCCAGAGCGCGTGGGTCGCGCCGCTCGCCGCTCACGGTTGTCGCCGCTCGGACGCGCGCACGCAGCGCCTGCTCGCGCAGTTCCGGCTACCGGCAATCGGGCCGCATGGCCGGCGCCATCGCCACGACGAGCGCGATGCGGACGAGGCGCTGAGTCTGTTCGCGCCGCCGCCCGCGCTCGGTCTGTGCGCCGGCGTCGCCGTCGAGCTCGTCGCGTCGCGCGCGATCCAGGACGCCGTGCAGCTGGCCGTGGCGGCCGCAGCCTCAGACCTCGACGCTGCAAGCGCCAGCAGCGCCGTCAGCGCATCAGCGCCGCCGCACAAGCTGGCGCTGCGCTCGCGCTTCGCTAGACTCGTGGACGAGATCCACGCGCTGCTGAGTGCGACGCTCGCGCGCAAGCGGTCGAGCGTGGGCGACCTCGTGGACGACTTCGTGACGCTCACGCACCAGAGTCCGCGGCTGCGGTGGATGCAGCAGCCGATGCGCGAGCTCCTACAGGCGCGCGCCGTGCCGGACGCATGCGCGCTCGAGGCGTTTTGCGCACAGGCGCGCGAGGCGCTGACCTGGCGCCAGCAGCAGCAGCAGTCGTCACAGTCGTCTCTGGTCTCGTCCTCGTACGTGTCGGTTGCGTCGGCGCCGTCCATCGGTCCTGGTGTCAGCAGCAGCATCGCCAGTAGCAGCAGTGATGGCAGTGGGCAAAAGCGGCCTGGACGCTGGAGCCGCCGCTGGCTCCTCATGGCCGACTCGCTGCTCGTGCGCAGCGTGCACGTCGACGATCACGATCTGTCGGTCCATCGCGCGTCGCCGTCGTCTGCGCATCGCGACGTCCCGTTGACTGCAGCAGCAGCAGCAGCAACGCCGCGAGGCTCGGAGCGGATGGTACCAACACCAGCGCGCTCGCTCGCGTCTGCCGCGACTGCGAGTGCGTGGGAGGTCCTCTCGACGCTCCGGATGTTTGGCGCAGTGGACTTGCAAGTGGACACGTCGGCCGCCGTGCGCCTCCACAGCGTCTTTGGGCCATCGCCATCCACGTCTTCTCCGTCGCCTCCGCCCATGCACTTGCGCCTCGACGGCAAGTACCGCATCTTCCGGACGTTCCCGACGGGACTCTCGACGCTCGCAGTCGCGCGCCACGGCTGGACGTACGGTGACTACTTTGGCTACATCGAGAGCCCCGTGTCGATCAAGCTCTGGCTGTTTGCGTACCGGCGCGACGCTGTCGTGCGGCGTCAGCAGCGTCGTCCAGACGGTCGCGTTGTCATCACAGGTCCGAGTGGCGATAGTAGCGATAGTCGCCATCCCAGCAGCAGTGACAGTGGGAGCCTCGCGCGGTGCATCGCAGTGCACTTGACGCTGCTGCCTGCGCGCGCGAGTCGGACGTCGCAGCCATCGCCATCGCCGTTGTCAACAGCAGGCGACGTGCTGGCGACCAACAGCATCCTGACTGCGATGGACGCTGCCGATCCTGCCAGTCGCGCCAGCAGCGGCGCCGACGACACAAGCGACGACGCGTTCGACCGCGTGCTCGCATCGGTCAAGATCGACGAAGCGCCGTATCCGTCGTCTGTGAGCACCAGCGACAGCACAAGCGCGAGTGCCTCGGGCTGTGCGCTCGCGTGCCTCGCAAGTGGCGAGCGCCACGCGCTGTGGAAGTCGCTGCACTGGCACCCGAGCGCCGAGTTCGAGGTCCAGTACGAGCAGCTCGACGTCTAGTGCGTTCGTTGGATGCGAACGTGAGCGAGTCTGCGTGCGTAGTGTTGCGTAGGTGTCAATGTGTGGCTCGCAGTGGTTGCGTTCGTGTTGCGCAGCTACTCAAGCAACACAGCACTCGAGTCGTTCGCTAGAGCTAACGACGGCGCGCTTTGGTTTTGCAGAGTGGCGAGGCACTGCTTGGTCGTGGCGTCTCTGTTGCTGGCTCCAGAGACGCTGGTGCCGACGTCGAGGGTCTTGGCTCGAGCGATGGTGAGGCTGTAGACGATGGAGCGCTCGCGGTTGCGTCTTGGCTTGGAGCTGGCGACGGCGACGGCGGCGACATGAGTGAATCTGTGCTCGGTGCCGTTGTTGTAGTCGGAGACACAGGCGCCACTGGCGCGCGTGATGGCGTAAGGGTCGGAGTCGGAGTCGCTTGTGCCTTGGTGCTGCTGTTGGCGGTCGTCGCACCAGTGAGCGAGACGCAGTTGACTAGCGACAGAGCGAGACACGGCGAAGAAGCAGCGAGTGAGTATCGAGGCTTGCCAAGCAGCAGCCGCAGCAGGATGCAAGACTGAGCCAGCGACTCGCAGGCACGCATACGCACTGTAGACTTGCCACGGCGGGTAGTGCACTGCAAGGAAGTAGAGCGCGAGCTGCTTCTTGCCGACGCACTTGGCGCGGTCGTACGGAATGCGCGCGTCGGCGTACGTCGCCCAGCAGTCGGTCGTGTACGGCACGACGAGCTCGTCGTCGCAGTACACCTCGCACGGTCCTGGTGCTGGAAGTTCATTTCCCACTCGAGCGTGTCTGGCAGCGCTTGTGGTGCGCCGCGTGGGTCCGAGAACCCGCACGCTGCGCTCAGTGGCTTTGGCGCACCCTCTGCTTGCACGGACGTGTCCTGGTGCGCGAGGATGAAGTCCTTGAGCGACTGCTGCGTCGGCTTGAGCGCGGCCTCAAAGATGCCTACGATCTGGTCTTGGTACCAAATGAACTTCTTCCCTTCTGGTGGCGTGAGCGTGCTCGACTGCACGATCGCGCTGTACCCGCCGCCGTACGCACTGAACGTCGCTTTCGGGTTCACGAGGAACCCGTGACCGTGCGCAGTCGCGAGCAGCGCTGCAAGAGCGAGAGTCAATTGGACGAGCGACGCCACCCTCATGGTCTCGTTGGCGCTAATCGTGATGAACGACGCAGGATCGGTGGGTGGCTCCTGCTGCTGCTATCGATGCGCCTGAGAGTGCGAGAGTGAGCTCTTGGACTTGCGCGAGCCGAGCCTCTACGGATCAAAGATCACGATGTGCTCGAGCAGCGCTGCGTGATCAGTCAGAATGCGCTGCAGTGACAGTTGACTCGAAGCGCAATGACCGACCAAGCGCGCCGAGTTTGAGGTCCAGCGCGAACAGCTCGACGTGTAGTGCGTTGCATGCGGCTATGCTGTGTCGTGCCAGTGCTAGTGCTAGTAGCAAAGACGCTCGTGTGTGGTCAAGAGCTACGAGCCGAGATGCTTCTCGCTGTCACAAGTGCTATCGTAGATAGAGCGAGTGGATGGATGGATGGATGGATGGACAACAAGTGGCGGGCACACTCAGCACTGAGAGGAAGCAATGCCAGAGATGTGTCTGGTGGAGACTCTTGGAACAAGGCCATGCTCGCTGGTTCTACGTTGCTTCAGCAGCATCGTCGCGCTTGAGTGCCACCAGACCTCCTTTCGTGTCCGTTGCTGTTCGTGTGAGCGTGAGCGACAAGCAGAGCGAACTCTGCTGCTGCTGTGGTGGTGGTGCTGTGTTGCTGTTGCTGTGGTGCTGTTGGCAACCGCGTCTCACGAACCAACAGACAGCTGGGATCGCAAAAGCCAGCTGCTCAAGTAGAACATGCCAACGTGAGTCGAGTCGGAGCAGCTCTTCTTTACAACAACCTCCTCCAGGCTTACAGCTCGCCACGATGCGATCGTGTGAACATTGGAGCTTCTTGACTGCCAGCTGGTGTGCTCTTGATACCAAATGCTCACGGTCAGCGCTCAAGCACTCTCCGTCATCCGTCACGCGCTCGCTCGCTCGCTTGTCCATCTGGAGCGGCATAGCAAGCCGAGCTGCTTGCGTCTGCCAACTCGAGGTCGCTGTCACTGCAGCAGCACAAGCAGCACGAGCGCCGCTGTCTTCTCGAGTCTCAGTTCCGATTTGCCTCTCTCCAGCGCACATCGACAGCCACTCCACTCGATCTCTTCCAGCAACTCGCTCCTCTCGACCCACACTCCACTCGACAACGATGTTCAGCTCCAAGAACTGCGTGCTCGTCTCGGTCGCAGCTGCGGCACTTGCGACGTCCGCGAGCGCACACGGGAACCTCGCGCTCCCAGCTCCGACATTCAACGGCTACGGCGGCGGCTTCAGCGCCATCGTTCCGTCCTCTGTGCTCAAGGAGCCGACCGGCATGCACTTCAACTGGGGTCCCGACTCGAACGCCGATGCCTTTGACACGGCGTTCAAAGCCACCGGCCAGTCGCTCAAGGACTTCATCCTGAAGAACCAGGACACGACGCAGGCGTCCGGGACGATCCTGAGCAAAGAGTGCGGGTACTCGAACCCCAAGGGCACGCCGCAAGCGCTGCCCGACAAGATCCAGTGGGCTGGCGGCAACTTCATCCACCCCGGTCCGTGCGAAGCCTGGTGCGACGACGAGATCGTCGTGCCGTACACCGCCAACTGCTGGAAGACATTCTCGACTGGCGCCGTGCCGTACTCGAAAGCCAAGTGCGCCGGCAAGAAGCAGCTCACGTTCTACTGGCTCGCGGTGCACAGCCCGCCATGGCAGGTGTACATCAACTGCGTGCCGCTGAGCGGCGCGAGCGCGTCGGGTGGAAGCGACGACAGCTCGTCGAACACGACGCCAGCTGCGACTTCCAAGCCGACGAACGCAACGACGAAGGCGCCGGCGACCAAGACGCCAAAGCCGACGAGTGTGCCGGCGACGACGGACGCACCAGTGGCGTCGGATGCAACGAAGGCGCCAGCTGCGACGACCAAGGCACCATCGACCGGCAAGAAGTGCAAGCGGAAGCTCGAGATGACCAAGTGAGCTCTGTACGCGTGAGTATGTGCGTCTGTGCGAACGAGCGAGTATCGACCTAGAGCCTGTGTCTATCTGCTTGCAACTTGTCTGGCGACGTCAGTGGAGTCGATCGACAGACTTGGTGTTTGTAAAGTTGAATGAACGTATCTGTCACGTTCATCGCTGTGCTGCGTCGTGCTCTCTTCGTCTTGCGACTGTCGTGTGTTGCTCTTGCATCGACCGGATCTCTCTTGACGACACCTGAGCGCAGATTGGTGCTGACCCACAGTGCGGATGCAGCGCCATGCGGTCGAGCAGAACGAAGCAGCCTGATGCATTTGCGGTGGCGACGCGAAGTGCCTCAACCGCTGCGAAAGCGGCTGCTTGCCTTTCGCTATCGGAGCTGCTGCTGAAGTGGCGAGCAATGTGCGCACACTCAACACGCATGTGGATCGATGCGGTACGGAGCGACGTTCACTTTGCACCGCAAATGCAGCTGGAGAGCAGCGTCATCGGCGCCAACACATCCACTTGCAAGCGTACAGCTCTTGTGTAACTCGCTCGCTTTCTCAGTCCTCACGCACTATTCATCTGCGCTCGCAAAACACACGAGCGCCACCACCAGCAACCAACTCGTCTCGACTCGAACACACATAAGCGCCTTGCCATGCGTCCATTGATCGCTATCTCACTCGCAGCGCTCGCGCTCGTTCCTCCAAACCATGTCGACGCACACGGCGCGCTCACTGCACCAAAGCCGACGTTCGCAGACTACGGCGGCGGCTTCAGCGCAACCATTGAGTCGTCGACGTCGATCTTGACGGACGCGACGGGGAAGCACTTTGCGAACGACGACGAGAACGCAGCGCCGTTCGACAAGGCGTTCCGAGCGACGGGCATGACGCTGCGAGACTTCATCCTCAAGTACCAGGACACGTCCAAGAAGTCCGAGTCGCTGCCAGTGACCGCTGCGTGCGGCTACTCGAACCCGCGCGGCACGCCGCAGCCACTGCCCGAGGCGCTCAAGTGGAAAGGCAAGTGTGTATGTCTGAATGCGAGTGTCGAGGTGCCAAGTCTTTGGCTCGTGCAAGCAGAGACTAACGAGAGTGTTCGTGTGGCGATGCAGGCGAACCAACAAAGGGCACGACAGCCGAGTTCGTGCACCCGGGACCGTGCGAAGCCTGGTGCGACAGCGAGCTCGTGGTGCCGTACACCGGCAACTGCTGGGTCGATTACAAGAGTGGTGTCGTGCCGTACGCCAAGGACAAGTGCGTCGGCAAGAAGCAGCTCACGTTCTACTGGCTCGGCGTCGACAACCCGCAGTGGCAAGTCTACAGTACGTTTCATGCCTTGAGCTGCTATCACTACGCTATGCTGGTGCATGGGCTAGCCGTGCAACGTCCTGACGCCTACGTGCTTGGTCTTGCGCATTTGCCAGTCAACTGCGTGCCACTCGCTGCCGGCGCCACAACACCAACCATCGACAAGAACAGCACCACGATCGCCCCAGCACCAACGCCATTGGTAAAGACACCAATCCCAGTCACAAAGACCCCGACGCCAACGAAGACCCCGACGCCAACGAAGAGCGCACCAGGAGCGAGCGGCTGCAAGATTCGCTCCTCGACGAAGCGACAGTGAGCTGCAAGAGCTGCGAGTGCGCGTGCTGTCAAACACTTGAAATCAACACTTGCTTCGCAAACTCGCTTGCATTGGCTCCTTCTCTCCATTTCACAGAGCGCGAGATAGATGTGCTCCTCAGACGTCACCATGAGCTGAAGCCCGCCGCTTGAGAGAGCCGCCGTGTGAAGAAGCAATCTGCTCGAGAGTCGAGTGAGCGAGCGAATCCAAACGTGGCAGACAGCAAGTCCCGCATATTCGCTGCCAGTCAAGCTCAAGTGCCTTGTCCTCGCGTCTCAGAGCTCATTGCGTCTTCTTGGACCCGATCAGCATGCCACACGGGTCAATGCGAAGTCCGCTGCGACGACAAGAGCGAACGACTGGAAGCAAACAACGAATTGCTTTCGTCCTGTCTTGCCTGGAGGTGTGCGCGTAAGCAAATCACGGCCGGTCGAGTGTGCTTTTCGCTGGAGAACGATCATAGCAGCGAACCGCCATCGAGGACACGACGATCAGGAGCAGCAAGGGTGTTGTGTCGAAGACAGCAACGTGCTGTGTTGGGTTTGAGGTCAATGGCTTCATCGTGCTGTACTGTATTTCTACATTAATAGACTAGTATGTCTGAAACAGCGCGCAGTTTTGCGACATTTTGATATTTCAACTTAAACAGAGGCTTTGAAACAATGTTAGTTGTACAATTGCAACATCCACTACATTAATCGCTTAAATGATTAAGCTGAATTTTATGGTGTCGCAAAGATGTCGCATACTTGTCATAGTATTGTATCAATCATAATTCATTGAGACAAACCCACTTGAGACGCCATTCTCTGCTGTTTGTAACTCCAACTTGAACCCTCTTGCTCACTCGCCACCGCTGTTGCTCACTCTTGATCTTGACTTGAGCCGCAGACTGACTGTGGTGTGGTGGTGTGGTGTGGTGCGAATTTGAAGAATGACTGCGATTGTTTGCAATGTTTGTCTGTGGAATCTGTGCTCGTGAGCACACTTATTTCAAGATAATATGGATAGAATTCGCACCGGTTGATTTGCGACTCACTGATCTTGTGTTCGCAACGTGCCATTTCTCAATCGAACCACCACAGACGCTCATCTCATCGCACAACTCGCTTCTCGTCTACTGCGGCACGATGCGCACGCTCTTTGGTGCGCTGCAGCGGCCACACATGCACCGAGCACTTGCGCTCGTCGCTGCGGCAGTGCCACTGGCGTTCCATGTGCGCGAGAACGTGCTCGACACCGCGAGTCCTGTAATCGACCCGATCGCACCAAAGCAGCGCGTCGAGAAGCACTTGGTGCTCGAGAGCGACCGCGCGCACCGCATCCACACAATCAAGGTCTCTGCGCCAGGACTCACAGTCATCAGCGCTGCTCCAGCTGCCGCTGCTGCAGTAGCAACGACGACTGCGAGCAACAGTCACCACCGCATCGGCGCCGTCCGCGTCTCCGCCGATCAGCTCGAGCTGCTCGAGTGCCTCGAGGTCGTGCCGCTCGAACCGAGCGGACTCGAGATCCGCTTCAAGAAGGATGCACCAGCAGTGACTGGCCACGTCCTCACAGAGCTCACGCTCGCACAGTCTGCAGACGTGACTGCTGTTGACGCTCGTGGCGGCGGAGTCGTCGTTGTCGAGCAAGACGTGCTCGTCACTGACTGTGCGCACGCCGAGCTCAAGCTCGCGCTCCAGGGCCACGGCGAGCTGTACATCGCAGCGCCAGACACGAGCGTCAACGTAAAGCGTCTCAAGCTCTCGGTCGCTGGCACTGGTCGCCTTCAGTTTGACGCGAAAGCGATCACAGCGCGCGACGACGTGCTGCTCCAGGTCGCAGGCGCTGGCCACGCGCACGTGTTTGCGCGCGAGTCGCTCACTGCGTCGACGATCAAGTCGTCGATCGCTGGCTCTGGCCACACTGTCACGAAAGCGAGCGACCTCACTGCGCACAAGCTCAAGAGCTCGATCACTGGCTACGGCGACGTCAAGCACATTGGCGCTGGTCGAGCGCACACGCAGCGCGTCTCGATCACCGGCTCTGGGTCCGTGACGTCGAGCGCAGTCGTGAGCGACCACGCAACGGTCCGCGTCGCTGGCTCTGGAGACGCGACGCTCGATGTGACCGAGTCGCTGGCTGCAACTTGCCGCGGCTGGGGCGTGGTCCGGTACGTCCAGGCGCCGCCCAAGACGCTCAGTGTCCAGAGCGGACTGACGCTCGAGCGCGCTCGAGCTGCAGCACTGCGCGCACAGCGGCTCGACGATGCGTCTGTGCGCGCGTCGGACATCCCAGCGAGAGCCGACGCGTTCGACGACATTAGCGTCGCGTTCGACCCGAAAGCCGAGCGCAACGCGTCGTTCGATCTCTTTGGCGCGATCCGCAAAGTCAAGAGCGCGCTGTCAGACCGCACTATTGACGACGACGACGACGGTAGTGACGAGTCGGAGCCGCGTCGGCGCCACAGACGCCAGCGCGACGCGCGACGTAGCAAGAGCACTGCGAGCGAGCAGCAAAAGGATGAAGACGAGTAGTAGAGAGCGTAGCGCTTGCACTTGTGCGCTCCTCTTGGCACTTCTAGTTCGCAGCAGCAGTCGCTCACTCTGCGATTCGCTCGTTCGTACACACTCGCATCTGCCACAATGCTCCGCATTGCTCGAGTCGTGACACGCGCGTCGCCAGCTGCGCTACCTCGTGCGTGGACCAAGACACATGCAATGCAGTTCCACGTACACGCGAGCGCGATCAGCGCGTCCTCATACATCTTGACCACCCGTGCGCTCTATGAGCGAACGTGGACGCTCTCCGGCTCAAGCTCCGCGTCCCTGGCGTGACGTTCGTCTCGCTTGATGCAGCAGCAGCACTCGACAACTCGAACGACCCTGTCAGTCACGACGACGACGTTGTCGCGACAGTGCGTGTCACGAGCGACTCGTCCGCTGCGCTGGAGCGCATCGCTGTGGTCGCGCGCCGACCGAACCGCCTCGCTGTGAGGTTTGCGAACCCGTCCGTGCTCCCATGGTGCCGTGACGCGACTCTCGCATCACACGGTATCATGCGTACTGAAGTGCTCCTACGCACTTCCACGACGGAAGCCATCGGCGATGGCTCGCTGCGCAGTCTAGCAGTGAACGGCAACGGCGTCGTCATTGTCGATGACGGCCGCGTGTTTGCGCTCGAGACACCCGACACTGCGCTCGCGCTCGCAGCTGCACACAGCAGTCGCCTCGTCATTCAAGCGAAGCGCGACGTACGTGTCGACTTGCTGAAGGTCGCAAGTGCCCAGGACAGCCGCATTGACATCCACGCACTGAGCATCGAAGTCCAGACCAAGATCTCGATCGCAAGCGCCGGTGATGCCCGTGTGAGCGTTCACGCTTGTGGCCACGTGCGCGCGCAAGCGCTGAACACCGCCGCGGCTGGTCGATCGTCTGCTGTAGCTGTCCATAGTGACTCGATCACGCTCGACGACATGCAGCAGTCGCAGTCGCAGGCGATGGACGCGTCGCAGTCGACGCTCGTAACGAGCTCCAGGTCGCTGCGTTCGGGAACGCGCGAGTCACGTACCCGACGACCCCGCCACAGACGCTTCGAGCGAGCGAGCATAGTTCGTTTGGACCAAGTCGCGTCGTGCCAATGACTGAGACTGAGCGCTGTGAGTGGCGGACCACGCGAGTGTGAAGCGGACGAAGAGCTAAGAAAGACGCTCCCGACACGCGCATATCTGCACTAGACGCAGCGTAGTGCGTGCCGCTCACGACTGGCTCGTGGTTCGAACACACGAAGCGTGGACGCTTCATGCAGCGCTTTGGTTTGAACATGGCAGTTCGTATCATGAAGAGATCGTACATTGAACATGTTGTGGTTGGAAGTGGAGGTCGTGCTAGTGCGCACTCCCAGCAACTGATGCTGCTATACCTTGGGAACTTACATCGACGCAAAGACCGCCGCGATCGCAATCGCCGCTGGCGCCACAACGCTCACGAGCGTCGTCGCAGCACTCGTCGTTGGCGCAGGCGTCGACGAGGACGAGTTCGAGGCCGACGACGTCGAGTTCTTGGACGTCGAGCCGACCGTCGGCGCCGCGCTACCGCCAGCCGCCTTCGAGCCCGCCGAGCTGCCGCTCGTACCCGCAGCGCCACCGCCAAGCACGGCCTTGATCGACGCGAGCTGCGTCTCAACCTTCTTGTACGACGGGTCCGACTCGAGCGACGTGAGGAAGTCGCCGATGATCTTCTTCGCCGCGTCGAGCGTGATCGTAGTCTTGAGCGCCTCGTTCACCTTCGCCTCGAACGCCGTGAGCTTGGCCGTGAGCGTCGCTTCGCCGGCGAACGCCTTCTGGAGCACGGTCTTCGCCGCTGTCCACTGCGCGAGGATCGCCTGGTTTGCCGCCGGGATGTCACCGACCGCAGTGCTGCCGCCCACCGCCTTCGAGCCGGCGCTGCTGCCTGCCTCGGCCTCGAGCAGGCGCATCTCGTGCTGCACGAGCGAGCCGAACGATGCTGGCTGCTGCGCGGCTTCGACTGTCACCGAGACCGCGACGAGCGTGAGAGCGGCGAGGATGCGCGTGAACTGGACCATCTTGGAAGTGAAAGAGGAGTGCGTGAGAGGTAGCTGGAGGGGGCTTGCGATGCACGAGGCAAATCGAGGAGTGAGCAACTGGAGCAGCGCAGCAGCACCGCGGCAGGAGCAAGATCACCAGCGAGTGCGTGTGTGCCTGCTCACACAGACAACAACACACGCACAAACAATGTGCTCTCTCTCTCTCGCGTGGACGTGCACCTCACACGAGGTGCAACCGATCGTCTCGGTCGTGAGGTCGTCGTCTCGCGACGTCGCCGACATATGTATGGAAATTAGAGAGGTCATAAAGACCTCTATATTTACAGGATGAATGATTTTGATAATCATGAGTCTAGAAAACGAATTTTACATTGTTGTGAAAGTGCGTGACGCGTCGACGTCACCAATTTTTTTTCAAGTCGTTGACGGAGTTTTCTACAATAGAAACTCCAACACGGTTAGCTTTCATTTATAGCTTACTTGATCCGATACAGCGTCGAATGGAGTTTGCTATACGGAAACTCCGTATAGCTTCGCGCTGTAAAATTCGATGTGAATCATTGGATTTTCAATCTACACCAACTCAATCAGCAGACTCTACATCAATCACAGAGAAAACTCAGGAGAATCATCAGATAGATGAAGCCACTGGTGGCTTCATGAGCGCCTCGCTTGCTAACAAAGCTCAGCGAAGAACCAGGCACATCTGCTGCTGCTGATGATGATGGTCTGGATGTACATAATGCTTGTGTGTGTGCGAGAGCTTCTCGTGCTTGCTTTCGATCTGTGTCCATGTGGTTGAATATGCGCAGGTGCTCGCAACCTTGAGCTGGTCGGTGGTCGAGGCTGTTTGACTTGGGTTTTGTATGCAGTCGTGCGAGTATCTTCGACATTTCGCCTCGCGCTCTCTCTTGCACACGAAACACACGTGCCGTCGTCGCGACAACTACGCGACAACTACGCGACGGCACGACGATCGCTCGAGGACGACGACGACGACGACGAGTGTCGAGCGCACGTTGTACACGTTGAGCTCACCAACGAGAAGCGCTACGAGGAATGATGTGACTCTCACGTTCTCGATTGTTTGTGCTCGCCACCTCGAGCAAGTTCATCAAGCGCATGACTAGGATCGATCGTGGTTGGCTTCGCTCGACGATCTGGACGAACCGAGTTGTGCCCTTCAAGTTCGCGATAGGACAGGAGTGGTGCGCGGTGTGAGCGATCGATCGGAGTCAGGTCGCGTCGTGCGCTGAAGATCTGGGGTCTCGGAGTCGCAGCCGAATGCCTTGATCGAGTGACCGACTGGAGCACTGCTCTTCTGCGTGGTCGGCTTCTTCCTGCTGCTGCGCGAGTACTGCTCGACAGGACACGATGTGCGTGCATGATGAGGCAACACGCACTCGGAGTGATCGACTGAGTCGCTGGTCTATCGCGAGTACGCAACAGTACCATGGATAAGAACGAGGTTATCTTCGTGCTCGCTCATTCCTGTGAGTTGAGATGGTGCCGGCGCTTGCAGCGTCTGGTATCAAGCGCGTTCGACTGATCGATCGACTCGGTGAGCGGCATGCGCGTCGCGCCGACGTCCGAGACGCTTGAGCCGCGGCAACGCTCGAGCCTGGCGCGCAACTACGCACTCGAACCAGCAGCGCCGCTGCCGCTGCTCGATCTCTCGCTCTCGCTCCAGTCGCGCTTCCTCAGCCACAAAGCGCTCGGCTGCATGCACGCGTTCGTGCGCAAGCGTCGAGTCCTCGGCGGTGCGTCGTGGATCGCGCTGAACGCTCTCATCGTCGTGATCGCAGCGCCAGCGCCAGTCGGTCGAGTGTTTGCACTCGTGGCGTTCGTAACGTGGACGCCCGCAGCAGTCGCGTCGACTGCGTTGCTCCGGTACGACGTCGTGTGTCTCTTGATCAAGACGCACGACTTTTGGTTCAGCTCGTTCGTCGTAGTGTCTTCGTACGTGGCGCTCGGGCTGCTCTTTGACGACCTCCGCGCGCTTGCGCTCGTGCCCGCGTGGTCGTGCGTCCAGACGAACCTCCTCATCGACGCGAACATCCGCACGGTCGAGTTCTGGGTCGTGCTCACGCTCATGGGCGTCGTACTAGCGAGCGGTTCGTGGGTCGCAGTGCTCTTTGCGTTCATTGACGACGTCCGCGACTTTGTCCTCATCGCCTCGGCGACGCACGAGCTCGAAGCGTCCAAGTACGCAGCGAATGGACTGCTCACTGCTGCGGCGATCCTCGCGCGGAACTTCTATCGCAAGCACAGCGTCCTCAAGCGAGGCGCAGACCAGTCGATCGTTGAGTGCGCGAGCTACCGAATCGACCTTCGCTTGAGCCTGCGCGAATGCAAAGAGCCCAGCTTGACAGCGACTCCAAGCAACGCGCAGTCCGCTAGCGCCATCACCACTACGAGTCGACCCGAGTACCTCAAGGCGATGCAGTACGTCGAGCAGCTTGGACGCATTGACCCAGCGCACACGCTCATGCAGACGCCACTCGTGAGCGCGACCACAGCCAGATCGCCGCACTTCTCAGCTGCAGTCGAGTGTCTCGGAGCTGTTGCAGTCGTTGCGTGTGGCGTCTCTGTGCTGCTCGACATGGTGCTGCTATCGAGTCCAAGTCCAAGCGACGCCAGTGCCACGCAGCGCCAGATCAACGGTAGCACCAATAGCGCCACTGATGAGCGCATCGCTCTAGCCACTGCGCCAGCAGATCCAGTCTCGCCGAGTCTCGTCGTCGCGCTCGTCGCCACAACGCTCTACTGCCTGCTCTTTGCTGCACACTACCAGCGCGACGTGCTCCGTGCGCTCTGCGGCTCGTTCGACTTTGTCTTCCTGACGTCGCAGCTCGCCGTCTCGCACGCGTGCGTCTGCGACTTGTTTCGGTGGCGCGCGAGCTGCGTCCTGCGCACGCTCGTGTCGTGGCTCTGGGTCGAGTGGGCGCTCTGCGTCGACGCCGTCTCGCCTGCGATGCGGCAGAAGCTCGGACTGCGCACGCGCTTCGTCGCGCTCGTGCTCACACTGGTGATCGCATCTGGCGCCGCGCTGCTGTATGCGCTCGTGCTGGCGGACCGGTCGTCTGCGACTCCGATCTACGACCGCGTGCTGTGGGACCGCGAGACACTCGGCGTGCACATGGAGCTCCGCGTCGTGCCGCTGTTTTTCAACTGCAGCTGCACGGCGTGGTCGCTGCTGCTGCGTTTGCTCTGGCGCGCCGTCATGAACCCGAGCGACGTGCTCTTGGTGCTCGACGGCGCAGTCGTGTACGAGAACTACTTGCGCAGCAGTCGCAACGTGCAGCATCGACGTTCACGGCGCTGGGGCTCGCTCAAGCGCCGGTCACTTGAGTTACAGTCGCCCACTCACATCTTCCCAACATCCCCAGCGCGCTGACGAGGACTCTGGAGGTCAAACGAACGAGCATCGCTGCGTCGAATGGCTACGACGCCATCGGAAGAGAGCTGCCGACAGAGCGAGCGCACGCGCGAGTCCGCGCTCGCTCCGTGACGCCGCTGCAGCTCTGAACACGACAACAACGGCGACAAGCAGTGCGAGTTCGAGTATCCAGACCGCGTGGAACGCGTCGCTCCAGGTCCTGTGCGCCTCAGTCCAAAGCACCAGCGCTCTCAGCGCCAAAGTTGACGCCTTCGCTGCGACGACGGCTGCTGCTATCGAGCGCAATGCACCAGAGACTGAGCTCGCCGCGCTCGTGGACGCGTTCATGGCGACGCCCGAGCGCGACCCGAGCTACAAGGGACTTGCGACTGGCATCGACGCTCAGGTCGCTGCGACTGAGCAGGCGACCGAAGCGAATGCAAACGCCACGGCAGTCGGCGCGCGTCTCTCGAACACAAGCGAGTCGCCATCACCACGCAGCAGCAGCAGACGCGAAGCTCTGCCCAGCGCCATGAGTCTCCTCCTTGTACTCGTCGCGATCTGTAGTGTCCGAGTGAAGCACCGAGCCAAGACACTACAAGACGCACATACTCGCTTGGCTTTGTATCGGTCGTCGTCGCAGCTCTGTCGTCCGTCTACTCTGCTACTACTGCTACTGCTGCTGGCTCCACGACGCCAGACGCGCTCTATCCATCTCTCTCTCTCAGTCGCTTCACCTCTTACTCTTGTGCCTTCAGCGCACGCTGCTGTGCCTAGACAACTATTCGCTGGTACGCGCGCGGGGACTCGGCGCTCTGCTTCCCAGTCGCAAGCGCCACGGCAGCAGGCAGTCCACTGCCGCTCGGACGCGGACTCGCAGTAGCAGCGCTTGGCTCATACTGTTTGCCATTCCCGTTGCTCCGCAGCGGCGTCTGCTCGTCGCGGTCGTCAAAGTGCTTGCTCTGCTGCGACGAGAGCATCGACGCCGTGCGATGCGATGGCGAGAGCGGCATGAGTGCGCCAAAGTGACCGCTCGTGAGGTGCGCGCGCGACGACGCCATGTGCGAGTCTGAGCAGATGCTCCCAGTCGTGTCGAAGTCGTCTTCGCCGTGCTTCGAGAGCAAGTAGATCCCAAATATGATAACTACATAGACATACATTATAACGTTTGTGAGTCCGATCCCAGCAACACGTTACGACACGTCACGACACACACACACACACACACGTACACGCGAGTGCGATTGGGAGACAGACCCACTCGAACGTCGTGAACCGCGTGTACTTTTCGTAGAACACGACGCCGCCGACGACACTTGACTAGACACGTCACGACCCATTGAGACACGACTGTCAGTGCAACTTACAGGCACAAAAGCGAGCGAGCACCCAATCGACAGACAGACAGACAGACAGACAGACAGACAGACAGACAGACAGACAGACGTACGCCGATCCAGAAGCACTGGAACATTGGGAAGACGCTCAGTGTGTCGCCCGTCATGATCGCGCGGTTGAGCAAGTCGGTCTGGAGCACGAGCGTCGAGACCATGCCGAGCGTGAACAAGTACGTCGTGATGTACTTGAACTGGTTCTCGCCACTCAGCGTCAGGATCACGAGGATCGACGCGCACTTGGCGAGGAGCACAGAGAAGCTCCCAAAGATCCCGGACGCCGTGGCGTAGAAGAACGGCAGGAGGCGGTACTTGGCTTCGTTCTGCGCCTTTGGGAGGCGACCGATGCGCTCGATCTGCGCAAACATGCCAGCGAGGATCGCAGTCATGACAGTCAAGTACGCGACAAAGCCCGGCTGGTAGAACTGCCGCTCGAGCTCTTCGAGCGACATCTTGTCGTCCGGTTCGTTTACGACAGTGCTCAACACGACGCCAATGATGATCAAGAGCGTCCCAACGACGTCCGTCTTCGATAGGATCTGTTGATACATGCACAGTGTCTGTGTGAATACGACACCAGGGGTACAATTCTCTGACATCAGCGAGCGAGCGACGTACTTGACCGAGCCAGAGGTGCGCAAAGAAGACGTTCGCGAGCACCGTGCAGCCGCCTCCGACGGACGCCACGAGCGCCTGCG
Source organism: Pythium guiyangense (assembly GCA_003730235.1). Taxonomy (NCBI): domain Eukaryota; phylum Oomycota; class Peronosporomycetes; order Pythiales; family Pythiaceae; genus Pythium; species Pythium guiyangense. The sequence goes on from QXDM01000027.1 coordinate 891,357, forward strand.
GAGCAAAGCTACAGAGGTCCATCATCGCGTCCTGTGAGTCCCTTGCAGCAGCGACCGCTGTGTGGTTGGTTCATTAGAGCGAAGCAGACGACAACGCACCCGAGCGCTTCAAAGTCGCCGATCGCGCCGAGGACAATGAGGATCATGCCGATGATCCAGATCGGCCGCGTGTAGTACATCCGACGCGCAAACGGCGGTCGCTCCTCTTCCTGTTGTTTATGTGCACGCCCACATATACATACGAGCCATACGAGGGTCAGTACGACCGCTCCTTTGTCTGTGAGAGCGAGAAGAATCACAGAGGAGCGAAGAGAGAGAAAAGAGTCTGAGAGGCGGGACGTACGCGCACGTGCGAGAGCTTCTGGACGTTCACGCCGAGGTTCGAGAGGATCGCCGAGCCGACGACAATGCCGAGGCCGATCCAGTAGTAGAGCGAGTTGTTTGCGTCGCTCGCGTTGTCTGCGCTCTCGTTGTTGTTGTCGCCGCCGAGCAGCCCCGCGGCGCTGAACGCCTGGAGCGTCGCGTTCGCGTTCGCGCGCAGAGGGAGCATCATCGCGCTGTCTTGAGCGAGCGAGTCACGTGTGTGCAAGCAGCGAGGAGTGGCGTGGAGAGATAGAGAGAGAGACACACACGCGTGCAAGCAAGCAGGTCGAGCAGCGCAGCGCGAGCGGTGACGACGACGCCGACAATGAGCGGCAAGCAGCAACAAGCGCGAGCTCCAGCAAGCAGCGGTGCGATGGCCACGACCTGATCTTTCAAGCACGCGCAACCTCTCGAAATGGGCAGCGCCTGTGGCTTTCCACTCGCGTGGTCGTTTTTCTTGGTACATGTTGGAGATTCACTATAAGAAGGTATATGAACACAATACACAGGATGAGATGCTGTATGTAGCATAGAGAGGATTCATGAACAGCGTGTTTCGCTGGTGACGACAAGCAAGCAGCACGAGAGAAGATGCGCTCCGTGCAGGTGTGCATGTGTGCGCTCGGCACACACGTGCGCGCATGCGCACGCATAGCAGAAGGCGAGGGTCGTTGCCGCACGAGCGCTCGCGACAACTGGCACAAATCCAGGCAGACCAACGTCAACGACGACCTCGATCGCAGCAGATTGGCGATTTGGAGTATCGTATCGTTCGACATCAGACCGCAGCTCCGAGTAAGACTGTCGAATCTATTCATAGTCTCACCTTCAAGCTCCGCCGACAAGCCCCGCTCGACGACACACGACGCTCGCTCCGGACAGGACGCTCCTCGCGTGCTGCGACTCGATGCTCGGCGCACTCCGTCGCAACGTCGTGGACTCGTGGCGAGAAGCGTGGGAGCGCGAGCGCAAGCGCCAGCGTCTCGGCCGCATCCGCGTGCGCACGCGGTGGTTCCGATTGATCTGGCTCAGTGTCTTTGCGCTCCGCGCGATCATGCTCTGCTACTTGGTCGGCATGAGCATCGGGTACTCGTTCATGGCGTCGCCCGTGCTCGCGAACACGCGCAACGCGTACGACTTGCCGGCATCAAGCGAGCTCCAGACCATCAGCGGCTTTCTTGTCGCCGGCGCAGCCATCTACGCGCTCCAGCTCCTGCAGATGGTCCACTTCTCGCTCAAGCAGCGCCGCTTGGCGTTTCGACCCCGGCGCACAGCGCAGCGAACAGCGCCACCCTCGAGCACGTCGACCCACGCGCCACGTAGTCGACCGCCACTGCAGGCGCTGACAGTGTACGGCGCGATGCTGTACGACGACATCTTTGGTCCACGCGGGCTCTTGGGCCTCGAGCATCCGTACTTTTTCCAGCTCCTCGTGCTCCGTGAAGTCGCGGAGATTGGGCTCCAGAGCTACCAGACGTACTCGACGACGATGCTCGTGCCGCGGCGCTGGATCAGCGACTTGTCAGCTGCGCTGCTCGTGCTCAATTGCTGGTCCACGCTCTTGGTCCACGCGTTTGGACCGACGTCACTCGGCGCGCAGCGCGTGCTGTGTTTGGCAGTCGACATGGTCCTCGACTTTGGCTGGTCAGTTGTCGTGCCGCTGTGCATCGTTGGCCCGTACGTCTTCGCGTACGACCCAATGATCCGAGCGTTCCCCGACGCGCTCCTGGGAAACCATAGCTGGCAACTGAGCTGGGAGATGGAGATCCAGCACGTGTGCTTCACGTCGTGGCTCGACTTCCTCGCCGCCATGCTCCCGTGCATGAGCATCCTGTCCTCAAGCCGCTCGATCACAGGCATGATCGACGAAAAGCGTGCGTGCCGCGTCCACCCAACGCCATCGTCGTCTGCGCCATCAGGTCCAGTGCCAGTGCTGACGAAGCGCGAAGCGCTCAAGCACATCATCGCGCCTGGCAAGACAGACACGACACGCTCGCTCACGGCTTCACTCCAGCGCGCATCGAATCGCCACGGAACCGCAACGTCGCGCAACGCGAGCAGCCGCAACAGCAGCAGCGCGACGAACGCAAGCACCGCTGTGTCACGACGGCGTCGCGGGTGGCGCCGTCGCCTGCGCCGTGCGCTGAATGGCTACACGCTGCTGTTCTTTAGCGCGGGCATGCTCGTGATTGCAATCCACCTCTACGCGATCGTCATTGCGACGAAGCACAGCACGAGCGCTGGCTGCCTCGTCCAGATGCGGCCGTGGTTCACACGCGCCTATGCGTGCGCGTACGCAAACATCAACTGCTACGCTGGTCGAGTGCGCAGCGCATCGATCCGTCCTGACAGCAGCAGCACGAGCATCGTCACGTACGACGATGGCATGGAAGTGGCGGCGCGCCTCGCGACGTTTGAGTCCCAGACGCTGCGGTACCTCGTCATTGCGCACGCCACGCACTTGACAGTGCCGCCGATCCTAGCGCAGTTCAGCAACTTGCGCAAGCTGGAAGTGTTCAACGCGACGCTTACCGAGTGGCCAGCCACTGCAGCGATCACGACAGAGACGCACCCTGTGCTCCGGCGCTTTAGCCTCGTCTACACAAACGTCTCAAGCTTCCCGGCAGCTCTGTCGACCGACCGCGTGCCGTTTGTGTTTGTGCACCTCATCGCGACGAACCTCACGACGCTGCCTGCACACACTGCGACTGCGTGGCGCAGTGTCAAGTACTTGGACATGGAGCACGGCCAGCTGACAGCGATTCCGCCTGCTGCTGCTGCGCTCACAGGGCTCGAGCGCCTGTCAGTGTGCCACAACGCAATCACAGCGCTGCCCGAGTCGCTCCACGGCACGTACGTCGCGCTGAGTGTCACGCAGAACCCGATTGACGAGCTGTCCGTGCGTCTCGCCGACGTCTCGCGTCTCCGCGAGTTCCTGTTCGAGCGCACGCGCGTCTCGACGCTGCCGACGTGGCTCACTGCTGCGCTCGCAGCACAGTCATCCACATCACCATCGTCGTCAACGCGCTCGCTTGTTGTGTCGGGCACTGGAAGTCCCTACTGCGACGCACAGCAGCAAGCGCAACGCAATGGCTCGTCGCCGTCATCCTCGTCCCCTCGTGTCGAGTGCGCAGTGCCGAACTGGCGCGGAAGTGGGTACTTTCGCCTCGCACTCGTTGCGCACTACCAGCCACCAGCGTCTGCAATCTACTAGTAATGCACCCTCCTCGTACCTCGTCCTGCACGTGTGTCCGTGTCCGTATCGTCGCCGTCACCGTCGTGCACTGCTGCGCCTCCTGCAAGCAAGCAGAGGTGCCAGATCGCTAGTCAGCTGTCGCCTCGTCACACACACACACATGCGAGTACTGTTGCAAGATCAAGCATGACCATGAACATGAGCACGAGCACGAGCACGAGCACGAGCACGAGCACGAGCACATGATCATTGCCATGGTGGTCAAGTTGTTGGACGTTCTGGAGTGAGGCGGATCTGCGAACCGACGCGATGGTTGAAGTGACCATCACTCCGATCGCACGAAGCGGCACATTTTTCCGCGCGCGAAAAAGGGAAACGACTACTCATGACCGCGACTTGGCCTCGCCGACGCCGACGCCGACTTCGACGCCGAGCTCCTAGCGGGCTTTCCGCATTCGCAAACAGCAGCACGCCGCACACACGCACGCACACACACGAGCGCTAGCGCACGAGAGAGAGAGAGAGAGAGCTCACGTTCTTCGTGACGATCGCACGTAGCACAGCCACCACCAGCATTCGCACGACAACAACAACAACGACCGACGCTCCCATCGACGTTCGTTATCGGGTATTTATAAGCACGCGCGTGTGTGGGAAAGGGACTCGTTGCTCGCGCGTCGCCCACACGACTCTCGTTGCTCGCGCGTCGCCTGGTTGGCGCACACGCACAAAGACCTCACTTTGCAAGTCGAAGGCGCGCAGTCGATCTGCAGCAACGCAGCGCAGCACAGCACACACGCTTGGCGGCGACGACGACGACGACGACGAAACGGATGGCAAGCTGCACGAACATGGGCATGGAGATTCGCTCGTGGACGAAGCTCAACCCACAAGGCGACGCGTACAGCCCGCGCACAGGGCACACGGTCACGAGCAACGGTACGTCGACTACATACAACTGCTCGCTCGTCGCTGTGTACTGATGATGATCGCTGCTGTCAACATCCAGACGGCCGCGTGTACGTATTTGGCGGCACTGACCGCCGTCGCCGGCAGCAAGATCTCTTCCAGTTTGACATCGGTACGCGCATATTGCACTCGCGCGCTTTGTCGTCCGTTTCATCGAGACTCGCGTACAATGGACTGACGTGTACGTCTGCACGACTGTAGACTCGAGCTCGTGGTCGCAAGTGCAAACGCGCGGTGCGCTCCCGCCGCGCCGCTCAGGGGCGCTCGGCGTCGTGGACGACAACAAGATGTACATCTTTGGCGGCTACGACGGACGCGACGGGAACTACTTTAACGACTTGTTCTACTTCAACTTCGGTGCGTCTTGAGACTCGAACTCTTTTGGGTATAACACGAAGCTGACTGCGTCTGAATCTGTTGTTGCTGCGGGTTCTAGAGTCGCAGCGATGGGATGAAATGCCGAGCGTCGTGGGCGACCGACCGGAAGCGCGCACCGACCACATCATGGTGCTCCACGCGTCAAACATCTACATCTTTGGCGGGTACAACGGCTCGTGCCGGTTCAACGACCTGTGCGAGTACTCGGTCGCCCAGAAGCGCTGGAAGCGCGTCGACGCTGCTGGCACGACCCCGTCGCGACGCTTTGGCCACAGCGGTGTCGTGCACGCTGCGAGCAACCGGCTGATTGTGTTTGGCGGCTGGGACGGACGCGATACACTGAACGACTTGTTCGAGTTCAACTTTGTCACGAACGAGTGGAAGAAGATGGAGACGCATGGCGCGAGTCCGCCGCACCGGTACCGCCACACGGCCGTGATCTTTGGTGACAACATGTTTGTCTTTGGCGGCGTCGACAAAACGCACAGCCGCTTCAATGATCTCCAGCGCTTGGATCTGCGTACGTACTGACGTTGCTCGTGCGCTCGACGGTCGATCGACCCGGAGCTGTAATAACGACTCGAGCACGGAGTGCTGAGCTAACAAATGTCGTTGCTGCTGCCAATAGTCACGAACACGTGGAGCGAAGTGTGCACGACTGGGAATATCCCAAGCAGTCGGACGTTCCACCGCGCAGTCGTCGTGGGAAGCAAGATGTACTTGCTCGGCGGCTACGACGGAACGGACCGGCTCCAAGATCTGTACGCGATTGATGTTGGTACGTCCGCGTAATGACCGAGTCAACGCAAAAGGAGATCGCTGACAGAGCTATGCAATGGCACACGGTTGTCTCTAGGCGCGCTGTCTCCACCTTCGCTCGTCGACATCAGCTCCGAGTTCATTCGGCGGAACGTGAACACGATCCTTGATAAGACGACGTTCAAAGGCGTGCCAACCGGTGCGTGACTGACCACCAACCAGACTGATGAACGGCTTGCGAGTGCAAACGTGTGCACAAGTGCTAACTCGTATGTACGTGCTTGTTTGTGATGGCGCAGATGTGCTTGAGCACGTGATTTTCAAGCGCGACGGCGACGGCCACCTCCGCAGCAAGTGCAAGATGTGCCGCTCGGGGCGGTGCTGCGTCTACCGCGTGCGGAAAGACGAACCGAGTGCGCCTGAGGGTCCGTCGCGTAGCAGCGGCGCTGACAAGTCGAGCAGTGCGCCAGCGATCGAGCACGTGTGTCTCTGCGGCCACGGGAGCTTCCACCACGAGCTCATTGACGAGTCGAGTACGTTGCTCGTGTGTGACTGTTGTGAGCTGGTGAATGCGTGTGCTAGTGCTGACAACGCGCGACCTCGAACGCTTGTGTCTACAGAGCTCTACGGGAAGAAACCAGTCGACTCGACATCCACGAAAGGTGCGTCGCAAACTGCTTGTGCCTCGAATCGTATGCTGATCGCCGAGACACCTGGACTAACATACCATCACTGCTTGTTGCTGTTGTGGCAATGGACAATGGGATCGCGTCCTCTCTCAGTCTTGATGCTATGCGGATCGATCTACAAGCGGCTCTTTGACTCGAACGCGTCGTCGTCGGCGTACCTCTTGGGCTCGCCCACGAGCCGCTTCTCGGAAGACAGCACGCTGAGCAGCAAAGAGTGCTCGACGTAGAGCGATCACGTCTACGCGCTCGAAGTGGACGCGTTGACGCGCTGCTGCGACCGAAGTAGCCTGCGCGTCGTCGTCGTCTGGAGCGCCATCGCCTTCGACGCACCCGCTTCCCAGTCTGATTGTCTGCGACGACCGTGCTTTCGTACCAACTCCTCCTAGTAGCACCAGTCGCGCGCCAGACAGCTATCTCCACACACACACACCTCAATGCGTCGTCACTCATACACTAGCGATTACCAGCTAGCTCGCTGCCTTCGCGTCGTCATGCTCTTGCACTCTGTACGTCAAAGGATCGCTCACGTACTTGCACTCTGTACGTCAAAGGATCGCTCACGTACTTGCTCGACTCGCTGGTCTTCGGCAACAACGCGAGTGGCGAGCAGGAGCGCTCATATACTACACACCATCTGTCTCACGTTGTGTCTGGTAGTGAAAAAGAAAAGGTTAGCGAATCACAACACTCCCTCACTTCTTTCACTATTCACACACCACAGTCTTTTCCGCGGTGCTGAACGTTGAGTCTCATTCTTCGTTCCGACACGTCCAGCACGCTCGCTCGCTACCTTCGTCAGGTCCCTCCATCGTTGTGCTTCACGTATCGCCACCACAGCCACACCGCACTAGCAAGATGAACGCGCGCAAGCTCCTCGCACTCGCGCTCGCAGTCGCGTGCAGCACTGCGGCGGCGCAGACGACGACCGTGCGCCCGACCGACAGCTCGCTCAGCGGCGTCTCGCTCCTCCAGCTCGTGAACGAAGCGAAGGCCGCGGTCGCGACGAACGCTGACCTCGCTGCGCTCTTTGCCGACATCGGCGACGTCACGAAGCTCTCGGAGACCGAGCTCCAGAAGCTCGTGAAGAGTATCCTCGCAGTCACGAGCACCAAGTCGTCCGGCTCCGGCTCGCTCGACGTCGGCGCAGGCTCCAAGTCGGCGAGCAAGTCGATCACGACTGCTCCAGCGCCAGTCAAGACGGCCGCGGCGCCAGTGACAGCTCCGACTGGCGCTGCGTCGTCGCTTGCGCTCGCGCCTGCGGCAGCACTCGCGCTCGCTGCGAGCATCGTGTACACACTCCTGTAAGCGCGTAGCAGCAGCGTCCACGCCCGTGCGTCTTCGATCGTCGAGCGTAGCAAGAGGGATCGCACCTCTTGACCATCGAAACCTCCATCAATATTAGTGCGTCTGCGTGCCATGCTCGCTCGCGTTCCCGCACTCGCAGGCGCTCGCGTGCACTCCTGATCGATCGATCGACCGCCGCGTCTTCTCGTCCAGAAGCGATCAACCCAGAGGAATCACTCGCGCGTGTGATTTTTGACATAAAAGAGGGGGACGAATGGCAATGGCTCTGAGCGCGAGCGGCTCTGTGTGTGTGTGTCTGTGGGCTGATGGACTGCGCCGCGGTCACTCACACACGTCCATTTGCTCACCTGCAGTGACGCGAGCGAGACTCCTTCACACACAAACACCCACACAACGTCGCTCCGATCCTCAATGGTGCGCTCCATTGCTTGCGTTGGCGTCGCGCTCGCGCTCGTAGCGACGTCGGCGATCGCAGCAGACTCGACGACCTGGTCGAGCGACTACAAGGGTTGGATCGAGGACATCAAGACGTCGGTCGCTGGGAACGTAAACCTCGCGCCGAAAGCCGCGGTGCTCGAAGCGACGCTCGACGCTGCAGTCGCTGCCGGCGTCTCGGAAGCCGACCGCATGCATCTGCTCTATGACTTCCTCGCTGCAGCAGACAGCGACCCGACGTTCCAGGGCTTTGTCACGAAAGACGTCAGCACGGCTGCGAGCGCGACGACTGCGCCGAGCAGCGCTGCTGCTTCGAACGCTGCGTCGTCGATTGCCACGATCGCGACGATCGCAGTCGCAGTGCTCGGCTACGCGCTGCTGTAGGACGCGACACACGTGCGTGAGTGAGTGACTCAAGGAGACCACCACCATGTCATACAGTGTTCACCAGTCAATTCATCCTTCGTACGTCTGTGGTGCGCCAACATCGTCGCCAAGTTCATCGTCGTCGTATTCCTGGGCTGTTCACTCGTACGTCCTTATGAGTAGGTCTCCGATCTGACGACGCTGAGAAGGCTCGCGCGCCTGCCACTTGGACGAAGGCTAGTAGACGCACGAGCACAAGCACGAGCGCGCGCGATGGCAATGGCGCGCATTGCGCCAGTCACAGTCGCTGCAGCGCCGTGCGTGGTGAGCTACTACACGCTCGAGCCCGTGGCGCCGCTGCCGACGCTCGACCTCTCGCTCTCGCTCGCGTCGCGCGTCCTCAGTCGCCATCGACTCGACGCGATGCACGCGTTCGTGCGCAAGCGCAAGCGCATCAGCCTCGCAGCGTGGATCGCGATCAGCGCGCTCGTCGCAGTCATTGCAGCACCAGCGCCTGTTGGTCGTGCCTGTGGACTCGTGGCGCTTGTGATGTGGACACCAGCGGCTATTGCGTCGGCAGCGCTGCTTCGGTACGACGTCGTGTGTCTCTTGATCAAGACGTACGACTTCTGGTTCAGTACGTTCGTGGTCGTGTCGACGTACTCGACGCTCGGAGCGCTCTTTGGCGACCTCCGCGCCGCGGCACTCGGAACGGCGTGGGCTTCGGTCCAGACGAACCTCCTCATTGACGCCAACATCCGAACAGTGGCGTTCTGGGTCGTGCTCACGCTCGTGGGACTCGTGCTCGCAGCCGCGACGTGCGCACTCGTGCTCCTCGGACGCATCGACGACCTTCGCGACTTTGTGCTCATCGACTCGACGACGCACGAACTCGTCGCGTCCAAGTACGCGTCGAGCGGACTGCTCACGATCATGGCGATCCTCACACGCAACTTGTACCGCAAGCGCCGTGTCATCGGTCGCATCGCCGGCGCGCAAGCGATTATCGAGTGTGCGAGCTACCGCACGAACCTGCGCTTGCGTCTGAGCGACACGCGCCAGCTCAGTCCAATGGTCCGAGACGTTGCGCGACGACCGAGCACTGCGAGTCGACCCGAGTACCTCAAGGCGATGCAGTACGTCGAGCAGCTTGGACGCATTGACCCAGCGCACACGCTCATGCAGACGCCACTCGTGAGCGCGACCACAGCCAGATCGCCGCACTTCTCAGCTGCAGTCGAGTGTCTCGGAGCTGTTGCAGTCGTTGCGTGTGGCGTCTCTGTGCTGCTCGACATGGTGCTGCTATCGAGTCCAAGTCCAAGCGACGCCAGTGCCACGCAGCGCCAGATCAACGGTAGCACCAATAGCGCCACTGATGAGCGCATCGCTCTAGCCACTGCGCCAGCAGATCCAGTCTCGCCGAGTCTCGTCGTCGCGCTCGTCGCCACAACGCTCTACTGCCTGCTCTTTGCTGCACACTACCAGCGCGACGTGCTCCGTGCGCTCTGCGGCTCGTTCGACTTTGTCTTCCTGACGTCGCAGCTCGCCGTCTCGCACGCGTGCGTCTGCGACTTGTTTCGGTGGCGCGCGAGCTGCGTCCTGCGCACGCTCGTGTCGTGGCTCTGGGTCGAGTGGGCGCTCTGCGTCGACGCCGTCTCGCCTGCGATGCGGCAGAAGCTCGGACTGCGCACGCGCTTCGTCGCGCTCGTGCTCACACTGGTGATCGCATCTGGCGCCGCGCTGCTGTATGCGCTCGTGCTGGCGGACCGGTCGTCTGCGACTCCGATCTACGACCGCGTGCTGTGGGACCGCGAGACACTCGGCGTGCACATGGAGCTCCGCGTCGTGCCGCTGTTCTTCAACTGCAGCTGCACGGCGTGGTCGCTGCTGCTGCGTTTGCTCTGGCGCGCCGTCATGAACCCGAGCGACGTGCTCTTGGTGCTCGACGGCGCAGTCGTGTACGAGAACTACTTGCGCAGCAGTCGCAACGTGCAGCATCGACGTTCACGGCGCTGGGGCTCTGTGGCTCGCGATCGCGTCAAAGATAAAGTGCTGAAAGCTCCGGCATTCATCCACGTCCAGACACCATGAGAGCTAGTTCGTCAGAGTCACATGTGCTTCACTTCGCCTCGTCGGTAGTCCAAAAAAACAATCATGACATACGAACAATCATGATATCTACAAGAATCACAATCAAACCGCAGTCAGCTGTTGCCTCTTTTATTTCACTATCAAATTATATTTGAAAACTTGACAATTTCGACACTGTTCTCATCAGTTACTAATTGTAGCATTTCAAAGTTGATTTGTCACTCAAATCAGCGACCCAAGACACAGCTTTGAGTCGTGGATATAGTGAAGAAAGCAGAGTCGAGTAGCAAATCTGCAATGTGACCCAAAAACTGAACCCATGCACACATCGCAAGATTTTCACCATAAGAAGAGCAACTAGCGATGACTACGATGACACGGATGGCGCGCGTGCTCTCTTCGCTGCTGCTCGTAGCGATAGGCGCTGCACGTGCGAGTGCGCTCGGCAAGACAGTGCACGTGCACGTGGCGGCCGCGCCATCTCCAAGTGTCAGCAGCAACGCTATCGCGGCGACGACAAACAGCTCTCTCGTGTGCGGTGCGCCATTCAAGCGCAATCCACACCAGCCGATCCTATCGCTGGAGTGCCCGAGCGTCTGCGGCACGACGGGTGTCTGCGTCTACTACCCACCGCCAGCAAAAAGCAAGTGCGCGGAGCGGCCAGGACTGAGCGCGTGCTACGACGGCGACATCTGCACGTTCGAGTGCCTCTCGCCATGGGGCAGCATGAACTCGTGGTACATCACCGTGTTCGACAACGACGCCACGTTCGCAAAGCTCGACGCCACGAATGCTCCGCTTCCAGTTCGATCGGTGTTTGTGAACGCGAGCGCCGTGTCGAAGCTCGACGCCCTCGACAAACCGAGTGCGATCAGCCAACTGTACGTCACGCGCACGTATGTGCTTGTTGGTGCATCATATGCGCTTGTCCTGACGGCCTCGATGGTACCACCGCTTGCTACGCACCGACTCGCGATAGGATGATCACAGGCAACGAGCTCCCGTCCGCGGCGTTTGAGGTGAATGCGATCTACAGCGACGAGCCCAAGTCGCTCGGCAGCGTCGTGAACTTTACGCTCCCACCCAATCTGCTCCGACAGCTCCGGAACCTGGTCATCATGTACGGTCTTCTTCCCTTGACGCACTCGTCTGTCACCGCCGCACTCGCAGTCGGCTCGCGTCCTCACGCGCGCTGATCCAACTTCGCTGTTAGTCACATTGGGAACATCCGGCTCCCGTCTGCCGCTGGCATTGACGACGTCGTCTTTGACAAGCTCGATACGCTGTACGCCATCGCTACTGCGCTTGCCGCTCACACCATTCGAGCTCTAACGCCTGCGCGCTGTCGTGTCTGTTGCTCGCAGGAACGCTCCCAACACGCTCTTGCGCGCTGTGCCAATCCGCGCAAAGAGCTTGCCCGTCCTGACGCAGCTGTGCGCCGCAGCAAACGCACTGTGGATCGCTGCACCGCCTGGAGTCTGACACTGTCGCTGGCTTGTTTGGTGTAGGGACCTGTCGTTCAACTACATCAGTGCGATCAACAAGGGCGAGCTCCCGACAGCGACACTCATGTTCTTGTAAGGACACCGCCGCAGCGTGCGTCGCTCGCTTCCTTGCCCTCTGCCTCGAGCGACTGTCGTGACAGACTCCATCTTCTTCTCCTGTCTCGTGCGGCCACTGATAGGGACTTGTCAACGAACTTGCTCCGCGTCGTCCCAGAAGACGTCAAGGACATGACAAAGCTCCTCGGACTGTACGGCTGAGCGTGCAGTCGACAGCCACAAGGCTGAACAATGTCGGAAGAGCGGACGTCTCATACCAACTGAACGCCGTCGTTGTGTCACTGCGCAGGTCGCTGACGTCAAATCCGCTGCACCAAGTCGCGCTTGGCTCGCTCCCGCCGTCGACGTCGTACTTGTTCGTCCGCAACTGCTCGCTCGAGCAGATCCCGCCAGACGTTGCGCAGATGCGCAACCTCACGATGCTGTACGTCCCGAGCGCCGCGCTCAGTGTCGATCTGATGGACTGCGCGCCTCACGCGATCACACTCGCTTGTGTCTGGGACGCTGTGACCAGGGACTTGTCGCGGAACAACTTTACTGCGCTGAACGTCTCGGTGCTCCCGTCGACGCTCGAGAAGCTCGATCTCGGCGACCTTGGGCTCCAGGACGTCCCCGCGGGTCTCCAACACTTGACCAAGTTGAAGGACGTGTACGTACCGAGTCTCTCTCAAAAAGATAACAGCGATGTCGTATGGTGGACACAACTGACGGACGGACGAACGAACCGCGACTACGATGTTAGCTCGCTTTCAGAGAATCCGCTCAAAGACATGGACGCCGCGCGATTGCCACAGCAGCTCGAGGCGCTGTACGTTGCCTACCGAGTGCCTACTTGGGTAAATGGCTGGCTGGTGACATGCTCTGGCACTGACACCGAATGCGTGCTGCGTGATGTCTCTTGGCGCTCGTAGCTACATCGACAAGTGCCGCTTGACAAAGCTCCCATCGCGACTGAACGAGCACGCGAACCTCGTACGAATGTACGTCTCGTTCTCTCTCAGTCGGTCGATCGCACATGGCAGCTCGTGCTCATCTAGCACTGGCGCTCTCGTAGTGATGCAATGGACAACCCGATCACGGAGCTCCAGCCAGGGTCGTTGCCACTCAACTTGTCGAGACTTACACTCGTGAACGCCAAGATCCGGAAGATCCCGCTGAGTGTCTTGCCGCCGACGATGACAAAGCTGTGGGTACCGCAAACAAGCTGGAGTTGGGCAGCAGTGCCAGCAGTGACTCACGCGCTCTTGCGCACTCGTATGGCGACATCTACAGGTCCATCGAAGCGTCAGGTCTCGTTGAGACGCCGCCAGACCTCGCCAAGATGACGCAGCTCAGTCAATTGTACGTATCTGCTCCTTGTAGTCTGAACGATCGAGCTTCTGACGCGAGATGCTCTCTCCCTAACGTCACTCTCAGGACGCTCAAGGGCAACAGCCTCACAACTTGCGACTTGGGCGACAACCTCCAGACACTCACACTCCTGTACGCCCCTCTGCTACTGCTACATCCTGCCAATCGCGAGTGTCTCTAACTAACTGATTCAATTTGGTTATGCGGCTCCATGCGCCAGTGACTTGGCGAACAACTCGCTGACAAAGTTCGCTGCGCGCTTGCCTGCCGTGACGTACTTGTCGTTGAGCGACAACAAACTCAAGACGTTCGAAGTGACGAAGGCGGCAAATGTCAAGAGTCTCTACCTCGACAGCAACGCGCTCACTGCTGTGCCGCCGTCCGTGTTCAACATGACCAAGCTCAACGAACTGTACGTGTGTGGACGTGTGTGTGTGTGAACGTATTAGCGTGTGTGTGTGCAATTGTTGCAGCAGTCACAATTGTGATAGCTGGATCAATTGCCAGAACCTGACAACAACAGGTTACAATTGCGGCTGACGCAACTCACTCGCTGACGCTCGGTCTGTGTTTGTTGACTCTCTTCACCGGCTCCAGCGTGCTCTACGACAATCCGATCCGTGACTACATGCCGAACGTGGACGAGTACACGTTCCTGAGCAAGCTGAGTCTCTTGGCCATGGACCAGTCGCAGTTCGCGTCGACGTGCAAAGGCAACAAGTTCAAGACGCTGCAGGGCTATCGCATCTGCGAGCCGCGCAGCAGCGTCGACGCTGATACGAGCGCAGGCGGGAACGAGTCGAAAGGCAAGCTCCCGGCGCTATCGGTGCTGCTCAACGTCCTTCTTGTCGTCGTGCTTGCGCTCGTGTTCGTCGCGGCGTATCACAAGCGTAAGCTCCGGCAGAAGAAGCTCAAGGACATGGTCGAGAAAGGCATCGCGGCGTTCAAAGCCAAGGAGAGTAGCAACATCTGGGACGATGACGTGCTGCTCAAGCACCGACTCGACCGCGAGCGCGTGAAGCGCGTGAAGCTCCTGGGCAGTGGCATGTTTGGCGAAGTTTGGCTCGCGACGTACGAGAAGCAGAGAGTGGCGATGAAGAGCCTGAAGGAGCAGGACGCGACGCGCGAGCTCATCAGCACCTTTATCGAAGAGATCAAGCTCCACTCGACCTTCTCGCACCCAAAGGTCGTGCGCTTCATCGGTGTCGTCTGGACGAAGGAGTCGGACATCGCCGTCCTGACGGAGTTCATGACGCGCGGTGATCTCCGGACGTACCTCGACACGGTCGATAGCGACGTCATGAGCACGGGCGCGACGGATGTGAGTGGTATCAGCAACGGCGACCACCACGACAACTGGGACGCGAGTACGATTCGCATCGCGTTGGACGTGACCGAGGCGCTCGTGTACTTGCACTCGCTCGAGCCAAAGCTGATCCACCGCGACCTCAAGTCGCGCAACGTCTTGCTCGACAACGACTTGACTGCAAAGCTGAGCGACTTTGGCGTCTCGCGGTACAAGCTCGACGACGATGTCACGATGACGGCGTGCGTCGGGACCGTGCGGTGGGTCGCGCCAGAGGTCTTGGCCGGCGACCGGTACGACGAGTCGGTCGACATCTTCTCGCTCGGCGTGATCTTGAGCGAGATCGACACGCACCGCATCCCGTACGCAGACGCGCGCGGCGACGAAGGCGAAGCGCTCTCGGACATTGCGATCGCGAACCTCGTGCTCTCGAACTCGCTCGCGCTTAGCTTCACGGATTCGTGTCCCGATGCGATCCAAGCGCTCGCGATGCGCTGCTCTTCGCACGACCCAACGAAGCGACCGACAGCAGTGCAAGTGGCGTTCGAGCTCCGCGCCATTTTGCTCGAGAAGGAGAGCCACTCGCCACCAACGGCGTTCACAAACGCGACTCGGCCGCCTGGTAGTGGCGAAGGCGTTGCACTCGCAGCTGACGAAGCACAGGAAGCTGAGAGCTCAAGCGACGACGACGCTGTCGTGACTGTCAATGGCATGATCGCAGTCTAGAGAGCACCTCGTCAGAGCATACAGTTTTGAAACAAGTTGGAGCTGATCACAGCATGTGACTTTGGCTCAGGCGATGTGCTTTGCGTACTCGCCGTCGCCTCCATCGGCCAGAATGGACGTCTTGGCTTTCTCACCTGAGCACTCATAGTCAACGCTTGAAGACAGCGGCGCGCTGCCATACGAAACGTGCGCATCGAGCATCGCACAGTCGTCAGACCAGACTCGACCGACAAGACGGACCGATAGATGGATGCTCAAGTTGCTATGTGCAATACAGCGATTGCATCTTGTGTGCGCGGTCAGTAGAGCCGCAGCAGAGTCAGACGTTCACGTGCTCAGATCAGCAGAGAAGGAGCGCTGGATCAATGGCGTTCGAATGCTGGCTACTTTGCTGTGAGCCTCAAGGATGGTGCGCGACGTCTTGCAGCCTGTTGTTTCGCTTGAGTGCCACGCGCGAGCGAGGTGCGCATCGTGAAGCATAGCCACTGGCGAGTTAGCCTCGTACTCCAGCATTGACAGCGACTCGAAGCGATACAAGTATGCCTGCTTTCCTCACCGAGTCCGAGCTCTGTGTCGATCACGAGTCGGTGTTAGCATGCATATCATGACAGCGTCGATCGTGCCGTCTGGGCTGCAGCATCAATCCTTGATGCCAGCACGATGACACCTCGACCATCAAGTGGTATCGTCGGTCACAAGGTCAGACCACACGCGTCCTTCATTCATTCGTGAAAGCGTCGGACTAGGTCGTGCGCTGCTTGGAGAACGCAGTCTCACGCACGAGAAGACGAGTCATGTCGTGCGAAGACGTGGACTTGAGCTGGAAGCGAGTCGTCAAGCAGCTCGGCACTGGAAGCAATCTCGCTCGCTTGAGCGACTGACACTGACAGATCCATCCACGACTGCACACGGTGTTCGCGGCAGAGCAATGTGCTTGATGTGCACGCCGGACCGACAAGATCGCGCCAGACTCGGCGGACGGCGAACACAGCGCCGCGCGCCTCATGCAAAGGTCGCGAAAGATGCAGCAGATGCAATGCGCAAGTCGTGGCCGCTGTCGCGATTTGATGCACGAACTAGACGGCAGCTCGCCGACTCGCTCGCGTTTCGTAGACACTCTCCGTGCTCGTCATTCGACCTCGGACGACCGCGCCTCATGCACGCTCTGGTGTGGACCCACGCGTGCCGTACCACCCGAGGCTCGCGAGCGGACAACAGCAGCAGTGCTGCCGCGATTAGGTCGGCGACGACCGTGAACATACGCAATCGGCAAGGCAAGGCAGGACAGCTCGCTTGCATCGACGCTGGTGCGATGCCTGTCTATCTCTCTATCTGCTCGTTCGTGCGGCTGGAGATTTGACTGTCCACAGCCGTACTCGTGGACACGCAGAGCACACGATCGCACACAGTGTGATTGCTGCCGAGCGCAGGGACGCCGATGTGTACTTGAGCGCAATCACTTCGCGGCAAGACAAGTGCTGCCACGACTCGGTCGGTGTCGACGACCCGGAGCTACTCGATGCTCGCACTCACAATGCATCGCTGTGGTTCTGCTGGCAGCGTCGCTTTGGACACCTGCAGTCTCTTGCGAGTGTCGCTCTTGTGGTTGCAAGGGAGCTGCCTCAGCGCGTTCATGCATTCACTGGGGCTTGCACCGAGGCTGCTCGATTGTTTGCTGTGCGTCTGCAGAGGCTGATCTCTCACTGGCGCTCGCGCTGGCACGGACACTGACAAGCTCGATTTGGCCCCTCGTCGATCGATCGATCAGGACGTCACAGACAAGTGAGCGAGCGCGCTTACTGCGAGCGAGTGACCACCAGCAGCTGGCTTTCGTGCGAGTTTCGCTGTTTGGCAGCGCTGCTGCGGTCTTTGCATAGCAGGATGTGGTGGCGCCTGTCAGCGTGACGCTACACGAATGCACACCTCTGCACGCCAGACATGTCCTGCGCCGTCGGAGCGAGTCTGGATCTACGGTCGCAGCGCTCGCTCCACTGAGCCTCTGCTGCTTCACAACGGCAGCATATCCTCCATCTCGACTGGCACCCACGTCGCAGGGGCGAACGCAGGCAGTCAACAGCGCTGCTCAATGAATCGAGCGCTTCATCGTCGCACCGAGGCTCCTACACGCTCTAACAGGATATCGTTCTCGTTCTTGCTCGAGGGCTACTGCTCTCTCTCTCTCGCGCTTGCACCGACACCGACACACACACACACACACATACGACATGCTCGACACCAACGCCGCCGTCTTTCCCATGCTGCGTTTGAGCAACCACTATCGCCATCGCCATCGCCATCACCATCGCCATCGCCAGTGATTTCGCTGTCTGAGGACCTCTCACAGTAATCAAGGCGCTCGCAGTCTCGGTGCCAGCGCCAGCAGCCCGCAGCTTGCAGTTCACAGCGCGGCAACAGGACCAGCAACGCGAAGCTGCCACATACTAGTATGTCTAGTCTCGCGTCCACGCCGTGCAGTCTGCGCACGTACACCCGCGCGCCATCTGGAGGAGTGGGGTTGTCGCCGTCGATCGCGGCCAAGTAGTTTGCAACACTCGGTCCCTCTTGCCATGCACAGCAATCCGAAACAAACACCACGGTGCCCTCGACTCGGATACTTGAACAGCAGTCGCGACTCGCAGCGGTCCCAAGCAAGGTGCTCGTCGTCGTCGTTCACTCAAACTTTCCGATCGGCTGCTTTCGCTGATGCAGACGCGCGCGTCGACTGCGAGACAGCGCAATGGACAGTCAGAGGCGGCGACAAGCACGTCGCGATCATTTCCAAACCCGCGCTCTCCAGCTCACCACCATGCACACCTCTCCAGCTGCGCACTCGCCAGCGCTGTCTCCTGCACACACTGCATCCGATTCGACTCTACTGTCTTTCAGCCACGACGTCGCCATGTGCCTCGACGGTGTCAGCAGCCGCAGCGACGCAAACATCAGCGCCAGCAATGCTAGCAGCATCGTGAAGAACGACGCCAGTGAGAGCACAAGCAACTGCACCAGTGACAACGATCACCACGTCGCGAGTGCGGACGACCGCTATGTCGCGAGCGACTTTAGCGATAGCACCAGCGACACCAGTGAGAGCGCCAGCGAGTACGGTGTCGAGCACGGTGTCGACACCAGCACATGCACGAGTGACGACAACTCGTCGACTGATGCCAGCGCCACTGCTGCGCTCGGCGCCACTCGCGAGCGAACCTTCCTCTGTCCCGAGCCCGGCTGCAACGGACGCTTCCATCGCAAGTTCACGCTCCGCGAACACCTCAAGACGCACACTGGCGAGAAGCCGTACCAGTGTGCGATCAAGTCGTGCGGCAAGCTCTTCAGCACGTCGGGCAACCTGTCGCGCCACCGCCGTCTGCACATGCTCAAGCAGATTCGCTGTCCCGTGCTCGACTGCACGCGCATCTTCACCAAGCAGGAGAAGCTGCTGCGCCACCTCAAGGTCCACATGGGCAGCGCTGCGCACGCGTGCAGCTACCCGGGATGCCGAAAGACGTTCAGCACATCCGGCAACCTCAGTCGCCACGAGCGCACGCAGCATGACGACTGGCCGGACGGTCATCCCAGAGCGCCGAAGACACTGCGAGACCCGTCAGTCGCTTCAGCGGCACCTGTACGGCGTGCAGATGCGCGTAGCCCAAGTGCGATTGACGCCAGTGCGCAGCTTGACCACTTCTTGCTGTATCGACCGCACGTCTTCGCCACACATGAGCCAACCACAAGGCATCAGCAGCCGCATCAAGACATCTCAGACAGCGAGCTCGTAGACCTGCTCGAGTGTCTCTTTGACAGCAAGGACCACGTGCGCGTCGCTCAAGCTGGAACCTCAGAAGGCTTTTGTGCTCGGCGGCTCGACTGCGTCGATTGTCCGCGTGACGACGCGCAGCAGTCCGCGTCGTTCACGATGCAGCTCTGAGCCTTGTGTACGCACGATTACGTTAGACGAATGCACATACACTCATCATCATCATCATCGAGGCCATCGTGACCTTGCTGAGGTCGTCGCAGTCGCCATAGCAAGCAGGACGCGCACTTTGACGGAATCGAGCGCCGAGTGCGATCGATGCTCGACCACCTGGATGCATTGCGAAAGGAATCCAGCGCCGCGAGCGCCAAGACGGTCGAAGCGTCGGTGCTGATCATCGCTCAGCCGCTTATTGGCTTGTTGGTCGGTCTCGTCGAAGAGCCGTTCGCGAGGCGGAGTCGCTCTCTCTGTGTCTGTCTGTCTCTCGCCTTCGCGCGTGCCATTTGACACCAAGGTTTCACTTGTTGGCACCGACGTCGATCGCACGTGACGCGGCGATCCGTGGACAGCGACGACGCTGGCATTAGGTCGCCACTGTGCAATCCGGTTGGGACGTTGAAGTGCGCCTCGCGTGCGCCGCGCTCTTGTCCATCGGCGGCGGTACGGCGCAATCTCCATCCGTCGCCATGTGTCCGATTGCGCGTTGTGGCGATGCGCTTTCAACAGAGCAGCACCAGGCGACTTGGCGAGCGAACGCAAACGCACCAGGACCACGAGTCGAAGCTCTCTCGTCGACACTCCATGGCGGCTCTCACCAGCACTGTTGACCTGACCGGACGCTACTGCTACTGCAGGTGCTCGTGTCTCCGAGCAGTCGCGCTCGCGCATAGCTCACCCGCCACCATTGTCACCGCCCGCGTGTATTCGTCCATTGCATCCCACCGCCGTGTTCCAGCAGCCACGCGCGGTGTCGTGCACTTGCTCGAGTGTGGCTCATCCAAGAGTCGGCGTCATCGCCGCTGTGTGATCGCCTCTGTGTGGTCCAAATGCCACAGTTGTAATCTCGAGGCTCGGCGTCATGACGCTCGGTCGCGACATGCGCGCATGTATGTGCACACGAGAGAGAGACCGAGCTGCAAGTGGTGACGACTGCTGTTGCAGTCTTCGCATTTGCTCAAGACGCCTCTCAAACTTGGTCGAAACTCACTCAGAGACTCGATCACGAACGACATTGATCCTTCGATCATCTCCACACTCGTTGCGACTGCAGCATTCAAGCGATCACTTGCGCTGCTCACAGACGCACGCACTCGCGTCGTACGCTCATAGCTCGTAGCTCCTGATGTGGTTTGCTTGCTGGACGTAGACAAGTTGCTGTTTGATTTGTGTCAGCTCAACTCTGTGATTCACACTTGCAACGCAGTTGCGATTGAGACGAAAGCGCTTTATTTGTTGCCGCTTTTGAGAGTTGACCAGCACTCTGTCCATGCAAGTAAAGCTGTCCACACAAGCATATATCTTGACTGTCATCAACTCGACTCCATTCGTACCAAACCATCGTTGCAAATCAGCACACAAGCAAAGAAAGCAACACCACGTCAGTCACAAATCAGAACACCAGTTGCATCTGCATCGTCAGTGGTTTGTTCGTTCGAGTCGAGTCACCATGATGTGGCTCATGACGCTCCAGCTCCTCGCGCTTGCGGTGATCTGCTCGGCCTCGTCGAGCGTCTCCACAATCAGCGCTGCTGGTGCTACTGCAGCTGCTGCAGCCTCGATCCACACAGCTGCTCTTCTTGTTCCTGCGACTGCGGTGCTGCGCATTGACGCGTCGCCAGTCGAGGCGCTCGCAGTGCCATCGAGTCCAGACGCCACCACCACCAACGACACCAACGACAGCGATGACAGCGATGACAGCGATGACAGCAGCGATGGCAGCGACGATAGTGACGACAGCAGTGATGGCGGTCTGGGCTTGGACGTCCAAGACGACGGCGACGGTGGCTTTCGTATCCGTGTTGGCGTCAACGCGCCATCGACTGCGTCATTTGCGTTTGCGAAGCAGTGGCGCGTGTTCGCTGCGACTGGTCTCGAGCAACTGCAGCAGCAATGGCGCAACGGACCGAGCAACAACAACAACAGCAACAACGCCGGCAGCAGTAGCGATAGCAGTCGTGGCGACGCGAGTGGCTACGCACTCATGGTCGCAGTGCCAGCCCAAGTGTTTGTCCATAGACTGGAGGACGACCCCGACTTTGCGACAGAGCGCGCTGATGTCGAGACAACGAGCAGCAGTAGCAGTGCGCTCATGGCAAAGGTCGTTGCGATGACAAGCGACCGCGCGCTGCTCGACAGTGTGAACGTCATAGAGACTGCGCGTGGCTGGTCCATCGAAGCGAAGACCCTCCAGTCATCATCATCGCCACCGCCACCGCCACCCCAGCAGCAGCAGCAACAGCAGCAGCAGACATCGACCAGTCCAATGGTGTTCTACGTCTACCTAAGCACCACTGCTGCAGCACTGCCGCTCCAGACACTCGTAGCGACTGGATCGAGCGACGTCGTGCTCACAAAGCATGCGCTGCTGCCGTCGCTCACAGCGCTCTCGCTCGCTGCAAACGACGGCGCTGGCGTCTTTCTCCACACGAGCGCGTCATCGAGCTTCACGTCCCTTGCGCTCGACGCCACAGACTCGTCACGAATGTACGTACATCACACTGGCGCGCTCTCAGTCGCAAACGACTGGCGCATGCGCGTGAACGGCAGCGGCGCGATCGTCGTGCGCGCCAAGCGCGTCTCGGTGTCGCACATGGCGCTGTCAGTCGCGAGCGGCGGGTCGATTTGCGTCAAGGCGTCGCACTTGCAAGCGAGCGCTGTCGACGCGGCGGTCGCACGCAGCGGCTCGATCGCACTCGTCTCGGATGCCGCAACGAGCGCGACGCAGAACGTGCATGTCACTGGTAAGGGACGCGTCGACACTAGCGCGCTCGCGGCCGTGCAGACGTCCGTGACAATCCGCGACGGACCTGGCGACGTGACGCTCGGTGCGAGTGTCGAGCTCGAGTACTCGGCGCCGCCAAATGCGCACATTCGTTGCCGCGGTCGAGGACCTGCAGTCGTCGTCAGTGTGTCGCCAGGGTCGCCGCTGCTCGAGCAAGTGCCATCGTCATCATCGCCACCCTCGTTAGCAAGTACGTGCCGCGCACTTGCAGTCCCGATGGAGCCGACAGCAGTGGCGCTGGCTGGCGCGAGCGCACATCGCACGAGCACAAACGCAAACACGTCAGTGCCCGCGCCACTTGGAGAGCGGACGTCGCCTCTTCGTGACGGCAGTGGCAGGACGTACTCGACTCCAAGCGGCGACGACGGCGCTGCGGCGTATATGCCCGAGCCGCCACCGTACGATGTTGGCAAAGAAGGCGAGATGTGGTCCCCAGAGCACTCGTTGGACGCGACAGCGTGGCCATTCCCACCATCTTCTGTCGCCTCGACCCTCACGCCATCGTCGTGGCCGTCGTCGCCACCTTCCACAGCGTCCATTGACCTCCAGCCAGTGTCTCCAGCATCGCCACCTCTTGTCTCGGCGTCCACGCCGTCACCAGTCTTGCTACCATCGCCATCGCCATCGCTTTCGCCAGCATCAGCACAACCACCACCACCACCAGCAGCAGCAAGAGCAGAAGGTGCAACCACCAAGACACCGTCGTGGTCGTGGTCGTCATCCTCCAGTTTGCTACTCGTCCAACTCGGCGCCGGCGTGCTCGCGTTCCTCTGGCTGCTGCACCAAGTGCTCCAGTGCTGCGACCGACGCAGGCGCCGTCGCGCGTACCCGCCGATCAACAGCAGCAGCGCGATCCAGTTCAGCCGGCGCAACTCGTACGAGTCGATCAACAGCGACGACCTGCTCGACGCCAGCGACGACGACGCGCCTGTGCTCATCTGATCTGAACTGCGTCAGTCGTGTCAAGTGCAGACGACAACGCTCATCCGCCGCTCTCGAGCAGTCGCGTCGCTATTGTACCATTGTACAGCATACTCTTCCTACTACTACTACTGCACGCAACGAACTCACTCCTCAAGACGCCTCCTACGAATACAACTACAGCGACTACTACTACTGCTACTTCTCTTACAACAGCGCACGACTGGCCATGACAGGTCTCCTGTGTCACAACGACTGCGTCGCTGCCGCTACGAGTACTGCACCACAGTCGAGCAGCAGCACGAGACGACGCACTTGGCGACGTCGCCCATAAACCCGCGGCTGTGCAGGTACCGCGCGACTTCGAACCGGCCACTGCGGTACGCTGCGCGCAGCGCGTCTTCGCCGCAGCCCTCGGTCCGGTGCTCGAGCAAGAACCGCACGACGGGCGTGAAGCCGTTGCGCGCCGCCATCGACAGCGCGCGCTTCGTGCAGCCTTCGTGACGGTGTGTGTGCAAGAACGTGACAACGTCCAGGTATCCTGCGCTCGCGGCCAAGTTCATCGCTGCGCGCGTGCAGCCTTCGCGGCGATGTGCGTGGAGGAACCGCACGACGTCCAAGTGGCCGTTGTGCGCGGCAAGGTCCATCGCCTTTGTTGTGCAGCCTTCGCGGCGATGCGCGTGCAGGAACTGGACAATCGCGAGGTGGCCTGCACTCGCGGCGTTGTCCATTGCGAGCGCAGTGCACACGCCGTTGCCTGCTGCTCCTCGCACGCGGTGGAGATACGACACGACGTCCAAGTGGCCGCCGAGCGCCGCGCTGTCGAGCGCAGCGAACGTCCCGCACTCGCGCCGCTGCTCGTACAGGAACTGCACTACGGCGAGGTGGCCATTGCGCGCCGCTCGGTTCATCGCCGCAACGGTGCTGCCTTCTGCGCGATGCGCGTGCAAGAACTGCACAACGGCGAGGTGGCCGTTCGCCGCAGCCAAGTCCATGGCCTTCGTCGTTCCGCCTTCGTGGCGATGGCCATGCAGGAACCGCACGACGTCGAGGTGGCCGTTCGCTGCAGCGTCGTCCATCGCGGCGGTCGAGCAGCCTTCGCGGCGGCGCTTGTGCAGGAACGCGACGACGTCCAAGTGGCCTTCTCGCGCAGCGGCATCCATCGCGGCGTGCGAGAACACAGCTGGAGTGGTGCTGGCGATGCGATGCACAAACGCAAGCGCATCGAGACAACCGCGACACGCGAGCTCTGTCACGAGCGCCTCGGTCACGAACGACGCGTCGCCGAGCGCGGCGTAGAACCACTCGAAGACCGCGCACACGCGCGCGAGCGGCGTCTGCTGGAGCGCCGCGAGCGACACGCGGTGCGGTGCCGCCTCTGCAAAGCCGTGGCGCGCGAGCCACTGGAGCATCGCGACGTCGCCGTTCTGCACAGCAGCGTCCAGGAGCGCGTCCGGCGCAGCAGCCGTGAACGCTCGCACGCTCGCTGGTAGGCGCGGCATGAGCCACTCGAGCAGCTCGAACCGACCGAGCTCGACGCACCAGAGCACAGCCATCTCGAGTCGGAGCTTGCGCTTGCGGCGGTAGACTGGGAACGCGTGCAGCCGCAGGAGCATGCGCAGGACGCGGCGGCTGTCGCGCTCGACTGCGAGGCGCGCCACGAGACCGTTCGACGCCTGCGGGTCGTAGCACGCGTCCCAGCAGTCGTCGTCGTCGTCGTCTTGGCTGGAGTCGTGGCCGCGCTCGTTATCCGCTCGGTCTTCGTCATCCGGCGCTTCGTCGTTGTCATCGCCATCGCCGTTGTCGCTACTGTTGCTGGTGGTGGTGCGTCTGGGCGGATCCACAAACGGCGACAGCGGACGATCGACACTGCTGCTTGCGCTGTTGCTCATGTGGACAAACGTCGTCAAGAGACCTGGGACGCCGCGTGCAAAGTCTGTGATGTGCTCGAGGAGCTCGCGCGTCGCGAGGACGTGCAGCGCTGCGTGTGCGCTCTGCTGCGGCGGCGGCGCTTGTGCTGGTGCTGGTGTTTCTGGATGGGTGGCGCTCTCGTCGACAACGTTGCCATTGCCAGAGCTGGCGCTTGCGCCTGACAGCAGCAAGAGCGGCAGTACAGACGACGCAGTGGTGGGTGTGGCCACGCGCTTTGCGACCCACGCGCTGGTGCTGGCGATGTGCGCGTCATGAGGGAGCTCGTCGTGGTGTTTGGTGTGGAGCTGGCGGTACCGATCGAGCAGCACGAGCTGCTGGCGCTGGTGCTGGTGCTGGCGTGGATGATACAGATAGCAGAACGCGAGCGCTGCTGGCTGGCGAGGCAAGCGGTCGGAGCTCCAGACGCCGTTCGTGTGCGCGGATGGCGTGGCGAAGAGCATCGTTGCAGCACTTGAGGCAGTGGCGTTGGCGGTCGTGGCGCGTGTTGTGGTCGCGGTGGCGACAACTGGTGCAAATGGGGTCGGCGGCGGTGGCGCGCAGTAGATGGTGGCGGCGGTGCTGGAGTTGGTGCTTGCGCGGAACGGCGCTATTGCGGCAATACGCGTCCGTTGTTGTTGTTGTTGTTGTGTATGTGTGTGTTGCTTGTGCTAGTGCCGTTGCCAAATGACCGAGTGACCGAGTGATCGAGCGAGTGCTTGGCGGCTCTTTGCAGCGAAGAGGGATCTTTCACGCGTTGTATGGCGTTGTGGTGTGTCTAGTCTGTCGACAGGCGAGCGAGCAAGGAGTGAGTGAGCACCGCGCGCGCGTCTCGCACACACACACGCGCGCGCTGTTGCGTCCTTTGCCCGTAAAGCGAAGCGGTCAGAAGCAGACGAGTGAGCGCGTGCGCGGCGCTGGTCGATCGAGCAGTGCGGCATCGGCCGACGGACCGACGATGCGATCAGCGGAGCGGAGCGCGCGCATGGTCCTGCTCATGGTGCGTTGAGTCTTGCTTACTGTTGCTTGTTGCTCGCGCTTGATTGTGTTATTGTGGTGTTGGCCTCAGATGGAATGGATCAGCGTCCGCACAGCTGAGTCTCCTCTTTGTTTTGTTGCTCGCACACTACAAAGAAAGCCTCTGTAGTTGACGAAAGTCGGCAGCTTCCTGCTGCCTCGAGCGTCCCGAAAACCAAGTAGCTCGCGTTGCGTACAAAATCAAGTACAAAAGCCCAGCGCAACCGCTGCACGCAAAATCCGAGGCGCGCTACACGCCTCTGCAAATGCGGTGTTTGACTGTAAATCGCCAGCGTTGTTGTCGTCTGATGCTGATGATGATGATGCTGCCTGATGATCGAGTCGATGATGAGCTGCGTGGCAGAACCACGCGCGCGCACGGAACGAGTCGTGAACACACAGCGAGCGTTCGCACTCTCGATGGCGACCGATGGTTTGCCATCGGTTCTCTGGCTGCTCTGCTCTTGCCGTCGTTGCCGCCTGCATGCACTATGTCAACGGAAGTGCCGCCACTACTGCCTCGCCATTGCTCTTGTGCAATCGCTCTTGCACTCGCTTTGAGATGCACTTGCGTTTGGCGTTTAGCAGCAGACTTGGATACATCTCGTTCGCGCACACTCGTTGTTGTATGTGTCGATTGGTCGGTCCGAGTGTGATCGATCGCGCCAACGGTGTGCGATCATTCGCTCTGCGCGGTGTCTGTCCCCACGCGCTTACTCTCTCACACACAACGTCGCGAGCAAAGTGTCGAGCTGCTTGTTCTCGTGAAGTGATTGTTCGCTTCGCTCTCGCGCAAGTGCGATTGGTGCTCGCGCGCGTGCTCTGTGTGACTCGATCGCCAAGCGGCTGCGGTACTGATCAAGCTGCTGCCACTCTGCTGTTGTTGAGGGGATGGATGGATCGTTTGTAGCGCTCTTGCTCGCTTGCTTCCTAGCCTGTTTGCCTGCTTGATAAACTACCCAGCAGCAGCACACACACCAGAGCACACATGCGTGTGTGCTCACTGGCACCACGGCAGTGACAAAGCTCTTCGAGAGCACTGACGATCACTGGAGAAAGCAACATGTGGGTGTCTCTGTATCTCCTCCTCACGGTTCGCTCCGCCACTCGTCATCGCCACAAGCACAAGCATGATCAACCTGATCGGTGTGATTAGCGCCACTACAGCGCGCACACACTGAGCTGGGATCTCACTCACTGGTACGACATCCCAGTCCACCCGTGTGGACTCGGTGGACAGATAGATGGACGAACGGACTGACTGATGCATGCTCAAGCAAGTACGCAAGCTCATGCCGCGGACACTGTCACAGACGCTCGCTTTCTTTGTACGGATCGGCATGCCGAGTCCCGTGATCCATCGCGCCTCATTCGCGATGCCAGTTGCCAGTCGACCAGTCGACCTATCCACCAGTCGATCAAATGATCCTGAGCAGAGTCTCTGCGGTCCTTGCGCCACCTTCCGCCTTGTTGTCCGCATCGAAGCCGACAGGATACATGCTCAAAGCGACGCACTGCAACGCCCGCGACGCCATCCGATTGCATAGGCATAGCAACGAGACACGATTGAAGCAGATCTTGGCTCTATCTCAACGATTGCATTTGCACTTGCACTTGTCTTGCCACTCGCTCACTTGCTCAGGCAAGCCATGCAAGCTGTGCGAATCATGTGCGAGATCCTTGCATGCTTCATTGCCTCTTTGCACGCAACATTGTAGGCAACCGATAACAGACAACAAGTTGGTCCTATGGTCGGTCGTTCAGGCCTTGGCAACCT
The DNA here is from genome assembly GCA_003730235.1 of Pythium guiyangense. Classification (NCBI taxonomy): domain Eukaryota; phylum Oomycota; class Peronosporomycetes; order Pythiales; family Pythiaceae; genus Pythium; species Pythium guiyangense. The sequence continues at coordinate 919,230 of QXDM01000027.1, forward strand.
TCACATACGCGGTCCCCAGACTGCGACTCGTTGCGATCCAGAGCGGCGACCTGCTGCGATGCAGTGTGGTGGTGTGGTGCGTACCGTAGACCTGCGTTCTCGATGCTCGATGCTCGACGCTTGATGCGCGCTAGTGCCCACGCTCGCGCTTACATACGTAGTGCAGTGCACACTACATGTACTAGTACACAGTGCGCAAAAGCCAGTCGGCCGACTCGAGCGCAGCACGAGCACGAATCACAAAGTGCTCGGTCGTTCGCTGCTGCCCTCATTGACAGCCGACACCCGCCGAGGCGCCTCGACCACACACACGCACTTGACGAGCGAGCGAGCGTCCCACGCTTTGCGGTCGATCTGATCGAGCACCACTCTTGAGTCCATCCACGACGACAACAGTGATCGTTATATACAGCCAGCCAGTCAGTCAGTCAGTCAGTCAGTTGGTCGGTTGGTCAATCGAATCGTACTACAGCCCTGCTCGCCCGCTACAGTACCTATCGCACACCATCACGCACACACGCACACAGTGGCAGACTGCCCGACCGCTTCTGGCTCTTGCCGAAAACAATCCACTTGGTCGCCTGTGCAAACAAGCAACAGCAACAACAAACAAGCAGCTCGCTTGCCTTTGGCCTTTGGCTGAGCTCCATGGCAGCAAACGTCTTTTCGCGACACTGGGCAGTCGTCACATCCCCTCGCTCGCTCGCTCACTCTCCAACTCGCTGCGTCTTAGCGACACCAAACGCAGACTTAGGCAATTGACGGATGGATCCGAGTCGAGCCGCCGTGCAACGAGGTCCGATGCCACACACTCACCACCGACAAGCACCACGCCGCGAGAAGCGGTTCGCTTGCTCCGAGCTCGGCTGCAACGCGCGCTTTCGACGCAAGTTCACTCTGCGCGAGCACCTCAAGACGCACACGGGTGAGAAGCCATACCAGTGCCCCGTCCCCACGTGCGCCAAGCTCTTCAGTACATCGAGCAACCTGACGCGGCACCAGCGTGTGCACACCGTGGCGCGCATCAAGTGCCTCATTGTTGAGTGCACGCGCGAGTTCACGCGGCACGAGAACTTGCTGCGCCACTTGCGTGTGCACATGGGGAACGCGGCGCACCCGTGCTGCTTCCCCGGCTGTCCAAAGTCGTTCAGCACGTCTGGGAACCTGAGCCGGCACAAGCGAACACAGCACGGCGTGAGCGCGTTTCGCTTGTCAGCAGACGCGAAAGCTTTGGCGACAGCATCTCCGCAGTCGCAATCGCCGCTGCGATCCGCAAGAGCAATAGCCGCAGCCGCAGCCGCAGCTGTCGCGACGCCGACATCGGTCACTTCAGTCGACGTCGTCTCGCTTCCAATCGAAGCATCGGCCATGGCTCTTACCTCGAAAGCCGATACTGCAACCAACAGCCCGAGTCCGGCATCGACGCAACTACCATCGTTGTGGCTGACGTCCGCTTCAGCTTCGTGGTCGCAGCTGCTGCAGTCGACACAGTCGCAGCATTCGCTGTATAGCGCACCATCACTTCTGCCGCCAACTTGCGCAGCACCGACGCCGTGCTTGCCGTCTCGACCGGTGGCAGTTGGTTTCGACAACTCCGCGCCGTGGACACACTCACAGCCACTGATGCAACGACTGAGCACGTCGCTGCCGAGCTCGGCGCTAGCACTAGCGTCTACCACAGCCCTCGAATGCGCGTTCGTCGAGCCGCGACGTGAGGACCAGGTCCACCGCCATCACCATCACCACCGAGCGTTCGCGCCGTTCAGCGATGTCTCCAGTCCAACAACTGAGCTATCGGAGCGTGACGTCGCGCACCTGCTCGACTGCTTGCTTGACGGCGAGGCGAAGAAATATGTCGAGGAGCGAGCGCAGGGCGACGCTCCGTTCGCGCTCTATCGAGATATCGATGCGCCTCGACACCAGCAGCCGTTCACCGTGTACTTTTGAGGCGTGCGGATGCGAGCACGTGACCCAGGTCATCCGCGCGTCTCGGTCTGTGTGCATTCATGTTGTCGTTGTGAGTGAGTCGCAGTGGAGTAGGTAGGTCGTTGTGTAAAGGCTGTCAATACGAAGCGCAATCAGTGGCCAGTGTTGGAATGCAATCATCTGTCATAGCGTCTTGGAGCATACGCGCAACGGATCTGGTGGTGGTGGTGGCAGTGCGAGTGAGAGAGATTGAGCATTGCGTGACACCAGAGTGTAGCCATGTGTCGATTCATGTGGACGCTCTTTGTGAGAGTGACTAAGATACGGCGTCTGAGCAACGGCACAACCACGCCATGGCCACGATCTCAACCAATGTTTGCTCAACGCAGTCGAAAGTCCTACGTGCACATGAACTCTCATGATCTACGATCGTGTTACTGCATTTGCTCGGACCCCACGCCATCACAGAGTTGTTGGACGCTGGCGCCGGCGTTGGTCTAACAGCCAACGCCGAGTGCGCGTCGCACGACCATGGCGCCGATCGTCGCACCACGATCGGGACGTGCGCACTACGTCTGGCGGTTGAATGCGTGCTCATGAGCTAGCGGCAGTTGTGCGCTAGCGTGTGGTAGCATGTGTGTGTGCATGTGTGGCAGCTCAGTGAGGACGAGCTGCTTGCCTAAGTGAGAGGGTGGGTTTTGCCATGCATGGCTTTCCCATCCTCAATCCCAAACTTGCTCAGTGGAGCTCAAGTGTCCTCGTCTACCTCTCTACGATCGAGCCTCACAGCTCGGCCAGTACTTCCAAGCGCAAGTGCCACAGCAGAGCGCTCGACCCATACGCGTTCTGCTGATAAGAGTCACTCTCACAAAGAGCGTCCACATGAATCGACACATGGCTACACTCTGGTGTCACGCAATGCTCAATCTCTCTCACTCGCACTGCCACCACCACCACCAGATCCGTTGCGCGTATGCTCCAAGACGCTATGACAGATGATTGCATTCCAACACTGGCCACTGATTGCGCTTCGTATTGACAGCCTTTACACAACGACCTACCTACTCCACTGCGACTCACTCACAACGACAACATGAATGCACACAGACCGAGACGCGCGGATGACCTGGGTCACGTGCTCGCATCCGCACGCCTCAAAAGTACACGGTGAACGGCTGCTGGTGTCGAGGCGCATCGATATCTCGATAGAGCGCGAACGGAGCGTCGCCCTGCGCTCGCTCCTCGACATATTTCTTCGCCTCGCCGTCAAGCAAGCAGTCGAGCAGGTGCGCGACGTCACGCTCCGATAGCTCAGTTGTTGGACTGGAGACATCGCTGAACGGCGCGAACGCTCGGTGGTGATGGTGATGGCGGTGGACCTGGTCCTCACGTCGCGGCTCGACGAACGCGCATTCGAGGGCTGTGGTAGACGCTAGTGCTAGCGCCGAGCTCGGCAGCGACGTGCTCAGTCGTTGCATCAGTGGCTGTGAGTGTGTCCACGGCGCGGAGTTGTCGAAACCAACTGCCACCGGTCGAGACGGCAAGCACGGCGTCGGTGCTGCGCAAGTTGGCGGCAGAAGTGATGGTGCGCTATACAGCGAATGCTGCGACTGTGTCGACTGCAGCAGCTGCGACCACGAAGCTGAAGCGGACGTCAGCCACAACGATGGTAGTTGCGTCGATGCCGGACTCGGGCTGTTGGTTGCAGTATCGGCTTTCGAGGTAAGAGCCATGGCCGATGCTTCGATTGGAAGCGAGACGACGTCGACTGAAGTGACCGATGTCGGCGTCGCGACAGCTGCGGCTGCGGCTGCGGCTATTGCTCTTGCGGATCGCAGCGGCGATTGCGACTGCGGAGATGCTGTCGCCAAAGCTTTCGCGTCTGCTGACAAGCGAAACGCGCTCACGCCGTGCTGTGTTCGCTTGTGCCGGCTCAGGTTCCCAGACGTGCTGAACGACTTTGGACAGCCGGGGAAGCAGCACGGGTGCGCCGCGTTCCCCATGTGCACACGCAAGTGGCGCAGCAAGTTCTCGTGCCGCGTGAACTCGCGCGTGCACTCAACAATGAGGCACTTGATGCGCGCCACGGTGTGCACACGCTGGTGCCGCGTCAGGTTGCTCGATGTACTGAAGAGCTTGGCGCACGTGGGGACGGGGCACTGGTATGGCTTCTCACCCGTGTGCGTCTTGAGGTGCTCGCGCAGAGTGAACTTGCGTCGAAAGCGCGCGTTGCAGCCGAGCTCGGAGCAAGCGAACCGCTTCTCGCGGCGTGGTGCTTGTCGGTGGTGAGTGTGTGGCATCGGACCTCGTTGCACGGCGGCTCGACTCGGATCCATCCGTCAATTGCCTAAGTCTGCGTTTGGTGTCGCTAAGACGCAGCGAGTTGGAGAGTGAGCGAGCGAGCGAGGGGATGTGACGACTGCCCAGTGTCGCGAAAAGACGTTTGCTGCCATGGAGCTCAGCCAAAGGCCAAAGGCAAGCGAGCTGCTTGTTTGTTGTTGCTGTTGCTTGTTTGCACAGGCGACCAAGTGGATTGTTTTCGGCAAGAGCCAGAAGCGGTCGGGCAGTCTGCCACTGTGTGCGTGTGTGCGTGATGGTGTGCGATAGGTACTGTAGCGGGCGAGCAGGGCTGTAGTACGATTCGATTGACCAACCGACCAACTGACTGACTGACTGACTGACTGGCTGGCTGTATATAACGATCACTGTTGTCGTCGTGGATGGACTCAAGAGTGGTGCTCGATCAGATCGACCGCAAAGCGTGGGACGCTCGCTCGCTCGTCAAGTGCGTGTGTGTGGTCGAGGCGCCTCGGCGGGTGTCGGCTGTCAATGAGGGCAGCAGCGAACGACCGAGCACTTTGTGATTCGTGCTCGTGCTGCGCTCGAGTCGGCCGACTGGCTTTTGCGCACTGTGTACTAGTACATGTAGTGTGCACTGCACTACGTATGTAAGCGCGAGCGTGGGCACTAGCGCGCATCAAGCGTCGAGCATCGAGCATCGAGAACGCAGGTCTACGGTACGCACCACACCACCACACTGCATCGCAGCAGGTCGCCGCTCTGGATCGCAACGAGTCGCAGTCTGGGGACCGCGTATGTGAAGGTTGCCAAGGCCTGAACGACCGACCATAGGACCAACTTGTTGTCTGTTATCGGTTGCCTACAATGTTGCGTGCAAAGAGGCAATGAAGCATGCAAGGATCTCGCACATGATTCGCACAGCTTGCATGGCTTGCCTGAGCAAGTGAGCGAGTGGCAAGACAAGTGCAAGTGCAAATGCAATCGTTGAGATAGAGCCAAGATCTGCTTCAATCGTGTCTCGTTGCTATGCCTATGCAATCGGATGGCGTCGCGGGCGTTGCAGTGCGTCGCTTTGAGCATGTATCCTGTCGGCTTCGATGCGGACAACAAGGCGGAAGGTGGCGCAAGGACCGCAGAGACTCTGCTCAGGATCATTTGATCGACTGGTGGATAGGTCGACTGGTCGACTGGCAACTGGCATCGCGAATGAGGCGCGATGGATCACGGGACTCGGCATGCCGATCCGTACAAAGAAAGCGAGCGTCTGTGACAGTGTCCGCGGCATGAGCTTGCGTACTTGCTTGAGCATGCATCAGTCAGTCCGTTCGTCCATCTATCTGTCCACCGAGTCCACACGGGTGGACTGGGATGTCGTACCAGTGAGTGAGATCCCAGCTCAGTGTGTGCGCGCTGTAGTGGCGCTAATCACACCGATCAGGTTGATCATGCTTGTGCTTGTGGCGATGACGAGTGGCGGAGCGAACCGTGAGGAGGAGATACAGAGACACCCACATGTTGCTTTCTCCAGTGATCGTCAGTGCTCTCGAAGAGCTTTGTCACTGCCGTGGTGCCAGTGAGCACACACGCATGTGTGCTCTGGTGTGTGTGCTGCTGCTGGGTAGTTTATCAAGCAGGCAAACAGGCTAGGAAGCAAGCGAGCAAGAGCGCTACAAACGATCCATCCATCCCCTCAACAACAGCAGAGTGGCAGCAGCTTGATCAGTACCGCAGCCGCTTGGCGATCGAGTCACACAGAGCACGCGCGCGAGCACCAATCGCACTTGCGCGAGAGCGAAGCGAACAATCACTTCACGAGAACAAGCAGCTCGACACTTTGCTCGCGACGTTGTGTGTGAGAGAGTAAGCGCGTGGGGACAGACACCGCGCAGAGCGAATGATCGCACACCGTTGGCGCGATCGATCACACTCGGACCGACCAATCGACACATACAACAACGAGTGTGCGCGAACGAGATGTATCCAAGTCTGCTGCTAAACGCCAAACGCAAGTGCATCTCAAAGCGAGTGCAAGAGCGATTGCACAAGAGCAATGGCGAGGCAGTAGTGGCGGCACTTCCGTTGACATAGTGCATGCAGGCGGCAACGACGGCAAGAGCAGAGCAGCCAGAGAACCGATGGCAAACCATCGGTCGCCATCGAGAGTGCGAACGCTCGCTGTGTGTTCACGACTCGTTCCGTGCGCGCGCGTGGTTCTGCCACGCAGCTCATCATCGACTCGATCATCAGGCAGCATCATCATCATCAGCATCAGACGACAACAACGCTGGCGATTTACAGTCAAACACCGCATTTGCAGAGGCGTGTAGCGCGCCTCGGATTTTGCGTGCAGCGGTTGCGCTGGGCTTTTGTACTTGATTTTGTACGCAACGCGAGCTACTTGGTTTTCGGGACGCTCGAGGCAGCAGGAAGCTGCCGACTTTCGTCAACTACAGAGGCTTTCTTTGTAGTGTGCGAGCAACAAAACAAAGAGGAGACTCAGCTGTGCGGACGCTGATCCATTCCATCTGAGGCCAACACCACAATAACACAATCAAGCGCGAGCAACAAGCAACAGTAAGCAAGACTCAACGCACCATGAGCAGGACCATGCGCGCGCTCCGCTCCGCTGATCGCATCGTCGGTCCGTCGGCCGATGCCGCACTGCTCGATCGACCAGCGCCGCGCACGCGCTCACTCGTCTGCTTCTGACCGCTTCGCTTTACGGGCAAAGGACGCAACAGCGCGCGCGTGTGTGTGTGCGAGACGCGCGCGCGGTGCTCACTCACTCCTTGCTCGCTCGCCTGTCGACAGACTAGACACACCACAACGCCATACAACGCGTGAAAGATCCCTCTTCGCTGCAAAGAGCCGCCAAGCACTCGCTCGATCACTCGGTCACTCGGTCATTTGGCAACGGCACTAGCACAAGCAACACACACATACACAACAACAACAACAACAACGGACGCGTATTGCCGCAATAGCGCCGTTCCGCGCAAGCACCAACTCCAGCACCGCCGCCACCATCTACTGCGCGCCACCGCCGCCGACCCCATTTGCACCAGTTGTCGCCACCGCGACCACAACACGCGCCACGACCGCCAACGCCACTGCCTCAAGTGCTGCAACGATGCTCTTCGCCACGCCATCCGCGCACACGAACGGCGTCTGGAGCTCCGACCGCTTGCCTCGCCAGCCAGCAGCGCTCGCGTTCTGCTATCTGTATCATCCACGCCAGCACCAGCACCAGCGCCAGCAGCTCGTGCTGCTCGATCGGTACCGCCAGCTCCACACCAAACACCACGACGAGCTCCCTCATGACGCGCACATCGCCAGCACCAGCGCGTGGGTCGCAAAGCGCGTGGCCACACCCACCACTGCGTCGTCTGTACTGCCGCTCTTGCTGCTGTCAGGCGCAAGCGCCAGCTCTGGCAATGGCAACGTTGTCGACGAGAGCGCCACCCATCCAGAAACACCAGCACCAGCACAAGCGCCGCCGCCGCAGCAGAGCGCACACGCAGCGCTGCACGTCCTCGCGACGCGCGAGCTCCTCGAGCACATCACAGACTTTGCACGCGGCGTCCCAGGTCTCTTGACGACGTTTGTCCACATGAGCAACAGCGCAAGCAGCAGTGTCGATCGTCCGCTGTCGCCGTTTGTGGATCCGCCCAGACGCACCACCACCAGCAACAGTAGCGACAACGGCGATGGCGATGACAACGACGAAGCGCCGGATGACGAAGACCGAGCGGATAACGAGCGCGGCCACGACTCCAGCCAAGACGACGACGACGACGACTGCTGGGACGCGTGCTACGACCCGCAGGCGTCGAACGGTCTCGTGGCGCGCCTCGCAGTCGAGCGCGACAGCCGCCGCGTCCTGCGCATGCTCCTGCGGCTGCACGCGTTCCCAGTCTACCGCCGCAAGCGCAAGCTCCGACTCGAGATGGCTGTGCTCTGGTGCGTCGAGCTCGGTCGGTTCGAGCTGCTCGAGTGGCTCATGCCGCGCCTACCAGCGAGCGTGCGAGCGTTCACGGCTGCTGCGCCGGACGCGCTCCTGGACGCTGCTGTGCAGAACGGCGACGTCGCGATGCTCCAGTGGCTCGCGCGCCACGGCTTTGCAGAGGCGGCACCGCACCGCGTGTCGCTCGCGGCGCTCCAGCAGACGCCGCTCGCGCGCGTGTGCGCGGTCTTCGAGTGGTTCTACGCCGCGCTCGGCGACGCGTCGTTCGTGACCGAGGCGCTCGTGACAGAGCTCGCGTGTCGCGGTTGTCTCGATGCGCTTGCGTTTGTGCATCGCATCGCCAGCACCACTCCAGCTGTGTTCTCGCACGCCGCGATGGATGCCGCTGCGCGAGAAGGCCACTTGGACGTCGTCGCGTTCCTGCACAAGCGCCGCCGCGAAGGCTGCTCGACCGCCGCGATGGACGACGCTGCAGCGAACGGCCACCTCGACGTCGTGCGGTTCCTGCATGGCCATCGCCACGAAGGCGGAACGACGAAGGCCATGGACTTGGCTGCGGCGAACGGCCACCTCGCCGTTGTGCAGTTCTTGCACGCGCATCGCGCAGAAGGCAGCACCGTTGCGGCGATGAACCGAGCGGCGCGCAATGGCCACCTCGCCGTAGTGCAGTTCCTGTACGAGCAGCGGCGCGAGTGCGGGACGTTCGCTGCGCTCGACAGCGCGGCGCTCGGCGGCCACTTGGACGTCGTGTCGTATCTCCACCGCGTGCGAGGAGCAGCAGGCAACGGCGTGTGCACTGCGCTCGCAATGGACAACGCCGCGAGTGCAGGCCACCTCGCGATTGTCCAGTTCCTGCACGCGCATCGCCGCGAAGGCTGCACAACAAAGGCGATGGACCTTGCCGCGCACAACGGCCACTTGGACGTCGTGCGGTTCCTCCACGCACATCGCCGCGAAGGCTGCACGCGCGCAGCGATGAACTTGGCCGCGAGCGCAGGATACCTGGACGTTGTCACGTTCTTGCACACACACCGTCACGAAGGCTGCACGAAGCGCGCGCTGTCGATGGCGGCGCGCAACGGCTTCACGCCCGTCGTGCGGTTCTTGCTCGAGCACCGGACCGAGGGCTGCGGCGAAGACGCGCTGCGCGCAGCGTACCGCAGTGGCCGGTTCGAAGTCGCGCGGTACCTGCACAGCCGCGGGTTTATGGGCGACGTCGCCAAGTGCGTCGTCTCGTGCTGCTGCTCGACTGTGGTGCAGTACTCGTAGCGGCAGCGACGCAGTCGTTGTGACACAGGAGACCTGTCATGGCCAGTCGTGCGCTGTTGTAAGAGAAGTAGCAGTAGTAGTAGTCGCTGTAGTTGTATTCGTAGGAGGCGTCTTGAGGAGTGAGTTCGTTGCGTGCAGTAGTAGTAGTAGGAAGAGTATGCTGTACAATGGTACAATAGCGACGCGACTGCTCGAGAGCGGCGGATGAGCGTTGTCGTCTGCACTTGACACGACTGACGCAGTTCAGATCAGATGAGCACAGGCGCGTCGTCGTCGCTGGCGTCGAGCAGGTCGTCGCTGTTGATCGACTCGTACGAGTTGCGCCGGCTGAACTGGATCGCGCTGCTGCTGTTGATCGGCGGGTACGCGCGACGGCGCCTGCGTCGGTCGCAGCACTGGAGCACTTGGTGCAGCAGCCAGAGGAACGCGAGCACGCCGGCGCCGAGTTGGACGAGTAGCAAACTGGAGGATGACGACCACGACCACGACGGTGTCTTGGTGGTTGCACCTTCTGCTCTTGCTGCTGCTGGTGGTGGTGGTGGTTGTGCTGATGCTGGCGAAAGCGATGGCGATGGCGATGGTAGCAAGACTGGTGACGGCGTGGACGCCGAGACAAGAGGTGGCGATGCTGGAGACACTGGCTGGAGGTCAATGGACGCTGTGGAAGGTGGCGACGACGGCCACGACGATGGCGTGAGGGTCGAGGCGACAGAAGATGGTGGGAATGGCCACGCTGTCGCGTCCAACGAGTGCTCTGGGGACCACATCTCGCCTTCTTTGCCAACATCGTACGGTGGCGGCTCGGGCATATACGCCGCAGCGCCGTCGTCGCCGCTTGGAGTCGAGTACGTCCTGCCACTGCCGTCACGAAGAGGCGACGTCCGCTCTCCAAGTGGCGCGGGCACTGACGTGTTTGCGTTTGTGCTCGTGCGATGTGCGCTCGCGCCAGCCAGCGCCACTGCTGTCGGCTCCATCGGGACTGCAAGTGCGCGGCACGTACTTGCTAACGAGGGTGGCGATGATGACGATGGCACTTGCTCGAGCAGCGGCGACCCTGGCGACACACTGACGACGACTGCAGGTCCTCGACCGCGGCAACGAATGTGCGCATTTGGCGGCGCCGAGTACTCGAGCTCGACACTCGCACCGAGCGTCACGTCGCCAGGTCCGTCGCGGATTGTCACGGACGTCTGCACGGCCGCGAGCGCGCTAGTGTCGACGCGTCCCTTACCAGTGACATGCACGTTCTGCGTCGCGCTCGTTGCGGCATCCGAGACGAGTGCGATCGAGCCGCTGCGTGCGACCGCCGCGTCGACAGCGCTCGCTTGCAAGTGCGACGCCTTGACGCAAATCGACCCGCCGCTCGCGACTGACAGCGCCATGTGCGACACCGAGACGCGCTTGGCGCGCACGACGATCGCGCCGCTGCCGTTCACGCGCATGCGCCAGTCGTTTGCGACTGAGAGCGCGCCAGTGTGATGTACGTACATTCGTGACGAGTCTGTGGCGTCGAGCGCAAGGGACGTGAAGCTCGATGACGCGCTCGTGTGGAGAAAGACGCCAGCGCCGTCGTTTGCAGCGAGCGAGAGCGCTGTGAGCGACGGCAGCAGCGCATGCTTTGTGAGCACGACGTCGCTCGATCCAGTCGCTACGAGTGTCTGGAGCGGCAGTGCTGCAGCAGTGGTGCTTAGGTAGACGTAGAACACCATTGGACTGGTCGATGTCTGCTGCTGCTGTTGCTGCTGCTGCTGGGGTGGCGGTGGCGGTGGCGATGATGATGACTGGAGGGTCTTCGCTTCGATGGACCAGCCACGCGCAGTCTCTATGACGTTCACACTGTCGAGCAGCGCGCGGTCGCTTGTCATCGCAACGACCTTTGCCATGAGCGCACTGCTACTGCTGCTCGTTGTCTCGACATCAGCGCGCTCTGTCGCAAAGTCGGGGTCGTCCTCCAGTCTATGGACAAACACTTGGGCTGGCACTGCGACCATGAGTGCGTAGCCACTCGCGTCGCCACGACTGCTATCGCTACTGCTGCCGGCGTTGTTGCTGTTGTTGTTGTTGCTCGGTCCGTTGCGCCATTGCTGCTGCAGTTGCTCGAGACCAGTCGCAGCGAACACGCGCCACTGCTTCGCAAACGCAAATGACGCAGTCGATGGCGCGTTGACGCCAACACGGATACGAAAGCCACCGTCGCCGTCGTCTTGGACGTCCAAGCCCAGACCGCCATCACTGCTGTCGTCACTATCGTCGCTGCCATCGCTGCTGTCATCGCTGTCATCGCTGTCATCGCTGTCGTTGGTGTCGTTGGTGGTGGTGGCGTCTGGACTCGATGGCACTGCGAGCGCCTCGACTGGCGACGCGTCAATGCGCAGCACCGCAGTCGCAGGAACAAGAAGAGCAGCTGTGTGGATCGAGGCTGCAGCAGCTGCAGTAGCACCAGCAGCGCTGATTGTGGAGACGCTCGACGAGGCCGAGCAGATCACCGCAAGCGCGAGGAGCTGGAGCGTCATGAGCCACATCATGGTGACTCGACTCGAACGAACAAACCACTGACGATGCAGATGCAACTGGTGTTCTGATTTGTGACTGACGTGGTGTTGCTTTCTTTGCTTGTGTGCTGATTTGCAACGATGGTTTGGTACGAATGGAGTCGAGTTGATGACAGTCAAGATATATGCTTGTGTGGACAGCTTTACTTGCATGGACAGAGTGCTGGTCAACTCTCAAAAGCGGCAACAAATAAAGCGCTTTCGTCTCAATCGCAACTGCGTTGCAAGTGTGAATCACAGAGTTGAGCTGACACAAATCAAACAGCAACTTGTCTACGTCCAGCAAGCAAACCACATCAGGAGCTACGAGCTATGAGCGTACGACGCGAGTGCGTGCGTCTGTGAGCAGCGCAAGTGATCGCTTGAATGCTGCAGTCGCAACGAGTGTGGAGATGATCGAAGGATCAATGTCGTTCGTGATCGAGTCTCTGAGTGAGTTTCGACCAAGTTTGAGAGGCGTCTTGAGCAAATGCGAAGACTGCAACAGCAGTCGTCACCACTTGCAGCTCGGTCTCTCTCTCGTGTGCACATACATGCGCGCATGTCGCGACCGAGCGTCATGACGCCGAGCCTCGAGATTACAACTGTGGCATTTGGACCACACAGAGGCGATCACACAGCGGCGATGACGCCGACTCTTGGATGAGCCACACTCGAGCAAGTGCACGACACCGCGCGTGGCTGCTGGAACACGGCGGTGGGATGCAATGGACGAATACACGCGGGCGGTGACAATGGTGGCGGGTGAGCTATGCGCGAGCGCGACTGCTCGGAGACACGAGCACCTGCAGTAGCAGTAGCGTCCGGTCAGGTCAACAGTGCTGGTGAGAGCCGCCATGGAGTGTCGACGAGAGAGCTTCGACTCGTGGTCCTGGTGCGTTTGCGTTCGCTCGCCAAGTCGCCTGGTGCTGCTCTGTTGAAAGCGCATCGCCACAACGCGCAATCGGACACATGGCGACGGATGGAGATTGCGCCGTACCGCCGCCGATGGACAAGAGCGCGGCGCACGCGAGGCGCACTTCAACGTCCCAACCGGATTGCACAGTGGCGACCTAATGCCAGCGTCGTCGCTGTCCACGGATCGCCGCGTCACGTGCGATCGACGTCGGTGCCAACAAGTGAAACCTTGGTGTCAACTGGCACGCGCGAAGGCGAGAGACAGACAGACACAGAGAGAGCGACTCCGCCTCGCGAACGGCTCTTCGACGAGACCGACCAACAAGCCAATAAGCGGCTGAGCGATGATCAGCACCGACGCTTCGACCGTCTTGGCGCTCGCGGCGCTGGATTCCTTTCGCAATGCATCCAGGTGGTCGAGCATCGATCGCACTCGGCGCTCGATTCCGTCAAAGTGCGCGTCCTGCTTGCTATGGCGACTGCGACGACCTCAGCAAGGTCACGATGGCCTCGATGATGATGATGATGAGTGTATGTGCATTCGTCTAACGTAATCGTGCGTACACAAGGCTCAGAGCTGCATCGTGAACGACGCGGACTGCTGCGCGTCGTCACGCGGACAATCGACGCAGTCGAGCCGCCGAGCACAAAAGCCTTCTGAGGTTCCAGCTTGAGCGACGCGCACGTGGTCCTTGCTGTCAAAGAGACACTCGAGCAGGTCTACGAGCTCGCTGTCTGAGATGTCTTGATGCGGCTGCTGATGCCTTGTGGTTGGCTCATGTGTGGCGAAGACGTGCGGTCGATACAGCAAGAAGTGGTCAAGCTGCGCACTGGCGTCAATCGCACTTGGGCTACGCGCATCTGCACGCCGTACAGGTGCCGCTGAAGCGACTGACGGGTCTCGCAGTGTCTTCGGCGCTCTGGGATGACCGTCCGGCCAGTCGTCATGCTGCGTGCGCTCGTGGCGACTGAGGTTGCCGGATGTGCTGAACGTCTTTCGGCATCCCGGGTAGCTGCACGCGTGCGCAGCGCTGCCCATGTGGACCTTGAGGTGGCGCAGCAGCTTCTCCTGCTTGGTGAAGATGCGCGTGCAGTCGAGCACGGGACAGCGAATCTGCTTGAGCATGTGCAGACGGCGGTGGCGCGACAGGTTGCCCGACGTGCTGAAGAGCTTGCCGCACGACTTGATCGCACACTGGTACGGCTTCTCGCCAGTGTGCGTCTTGAGGTGTTCGCGGAGCGTGAACTTGCGATGGAAGCGTCCGTTGCAGCCGGGCTCGGGACAGAGGAAGGTTCGCTCGCGAGTGGCGCCGAGCGCAGCAGTGGCGCTGGCATCAGTCGACGAGTTGTCGTCACTCGTGCATGTGCTGGTGTCGACACCGTGCTCGACACCGTACTCGCTGGCGCTCTCACTGGTGTCGCTGGTGCTATCGCTAAAGTCGCTCGCGACATAGCGGTCGTCCGCACTCGCGACGTGGTGATCGTTGTCACTGGTGCAGTTGCTTGTGCTCTCACTGGCGTCGTTCTTCACGATGCTGCTAGCATTGCTGGCGCTGATGTTTGCGTCGCTGCGGCTGCTGACACCGTCGAGGCACATGGCGACGTCGTGGCTGAAAGACAGTAGAGTCGAATCGGATGCAGTGTGTGCAGGAGACAGCGCTGGCGAGTGCGCAGCTGGAGAGGTGTGCATGGTGGTGAGCTGGAGAGCGCGGGTTTGGAAATGATCGCGACGTGCTTGTCGCCGCCTCTGACTGTCCATTGCGCTGTCTCGCAGTCGACGCGCGCGTCTGCATCAGCGAAAGCAGCCGATCGGAAAGTTTGAGTGAACGACGACGACGAGCACCTTGCTTGGGACCGCTGCGAGTCGCGACTGCTGTTCAAGTATCCGAGTCGAGGGCACCGTGGTGTTTGTTTCGGATTGCTGTGCATGGCAAGAGGGACCGAGTGTTGCAAACTACTTGGCCGCGATCGACGGCGACAACCCCACTCCTCCAGATGGCGCGCGGGTGTACGTGCGCAGACTGCACGGCGTGGACGCGAGACTAGACATACTAGTATGTGGCAGCTTCGCGTTGCTGGTCCTGTTGCCGCGCTGTGAACTGCAAGCTGCGGGCTGCTGGCGCTGGCACCGAGACTGCGAGCGCCTTGATTACTGTGAGAGGTCCTCAGACAGCGAAATCACTGGCGATGGCGATGGTGATGGCGATGGCGATGGCGATAGTGGTTGCTCAAACGCAGCATGGGAAAGACGGCGGCGTTGGTGTCGAGCATGTCGTATGTGTGTGTGTGTGTGTGTCGGTGTCGGTGCAAGCGCGAGAGAGAGAGAGCAGTAGCCCTCGAGCAAGAACGAGAACGATATCCTGTTAGAGCGTGTAGGAGCCTCGGTGCGACGATGAAGCGCTCGATTCATTGAGCAGCGCTGTTGACTGCCTGCGTTCGCCCCTGCGACGTGGGTGCCAGTCGAGATGGAGGATATGCTGCCGTT
Source organism: Pythium guiyangense (assembly GCA_003730235.1). NCBI lineage: Eukaryota > Oomycota > Peronosporomycetes > Pythiales > Pythiaceae > Pythium > Pythium guiyangense. Next base: position 934,624 of record QXDM01000027.1, read on the forward strand.
GTGAAGCAGCAGAGGCTCAGTGGAGCGAGCGCTGCGACCGTAGATCCAGACTCGCTCCGACGGCGCAGGACATGTCTGGCGTGCAGAGGTGTGCATTCGTGTAGCGTCACGCTGACAGGCGCCACCACATCCTGCTATGCAAAGACCGCAGCAGCGCTGCCAAACAGCGAAACTCGCACGAAAGCCAGCTGCTGGTGGTCACTCGCTCGCAGTAAGCGCGCTCGCTCACTTGTCTGTGACGTCCTGATCGATCGATCGACGAGGGGCCAAATCGAGCTTGTCAGTGTCCGTGCCAGCGCGAGCGCCAGTGAGAGATCAGCCTCTGCAGACGCACAGCAAACAATCGAGCAGCCTCGGTGCAAGCCCCAGTGAATGCATGAACGCGCTGAGGCAGCTCCCTTGCAACCACAAGAGCGACACTCGCAAGAGACTGCAGGTGTCCAAAGCGACGCTGCCAGCAGAACCACAGCGATGCATTGTGAGTGCGAGCATCGAGTAGCTCCGGGTCGTCGACACCGACCGAGTCGTGGCAGCACTTGTCTTGCCGCGAAGTGATTGCGCTCAAGTACACATCGGCGTCCCTGCGCTCGGCAGCAATCACACTGTGTGCGATCGTGTGCTCTGCGTGTCCACGAGTACGGCTGTGGACAGTCAAATCTCCAGCCGCACGAACGAGCAGATAGAGAGATAGACAGGCATCGCACCAGCGTCGATGCAAGCGAGCTGTCCTGCCTTGCCTTGCCGATTGCGTATGTTCACGGTCGTCGCCGACCTAATCGCGGCAGCACTGCTGCTGTTGTCCGCTCGCGAGCCTCGGGTGGTACGGCACGCGTGGGTCCACACCAGAGCGTGCATGAGGCGCGGTCGTCCGAGGTCGAATGACGAGCACGGAGAGTGTCTACGAAACGCGAGCGAGTCGGCGAGCTGCCGTCTAGTTCGTGCATCAAATCGCGACAGCGGCCACGACTTGCGCATTGCATCTGCTGCATCTTTCGCGACCTTTGCATGAGGCGCGCGGCGCTGTGTTCGCCGTCCGCCGAGTCTGGCGCGATCTTGTCGGTCCGGCGTGCACATCAAGCACATTGCTCTGCCGCGAACACCGTGTGCAGTCGTGGATGGATCTGTCAGTGTCAGTCGCTCAAGCGAGCGAGATTGCTTCCAGTGCCGAGCTGCTTGACGACTCGCTTCCAGCTCAAGTCCACGTCTTCGCACGACATGACTCGTCTTCTCGTGCGTGAGACTGCGTTCTCCAAGCAGCGCACGACCTAGTCCGACGCTTTCACGAATGAATGAAGGACGCGTGTGGTCTGACCTTGTGACCGACGATACCACTTGATGGTCGAGGTGTCATCGTGCTGGCATCAAGGATTGATGCTGCAGCCCAGACGGCACGATCGACGCTGTCATGATATGCATGCTAACACCGACTCGTGATCGACACAGAGCTCGGACTCGGTGAGGAAAGCAGGCATACTTGTATCGCTTCGAGTCGCTGTCAATGCTGGAGTACGAGGCTAACTCGCCAGTGGCTATGCTTCACGATGCGCACCTCGCTCGCGCGTGGCACTCAAGCGAAACAACAGGCTGCAAGACGTCGCGCACCATCCTTGAGGCTCACAGCAAAGTAGCCAGCATTCGAACGCCATTGATCCAGCGCTCCTTCTCTGCTGATCTGAGCACGTGAACGTCTGACTCTGCTGCGGCTCTACTGACCGCGCACACAAGATGCAATCGCTGTATTGCACATAGCAACTTGAGCATCCATCTATCGGCCCGTCTTGTCGGTCGAGTCTGGTCTGACGACTGTGCGATGCTCGATGCTCGAGGCACAGCACTTGTTTGCATCCCGTCGAGAGCCAACGATCTCTTGACGCATGGGATTCAATCTCTTATAGCGACTGCTCATGAAACCTGGTGCTCCACATGTATGCTCGTCCGCTCATGTCAACGCACTCGTCGCTACTGTCGTCGCCGTGCTTGCTCGTAGATCGCTGACGATAGTCTGGACGCACAAACTGCTCCTTGTTTGCTCGTCGGCGCAGTCAAATAGGCAGTCAAGGAGAGCCGCGACTTCGCTGTCAGAGATGTCGTCCGAGAGACGTGTACTTGGGCATCTGTCGTCCTGAATCGGCAGCGAGTGCACATGGGCGACAGTGGTGCCGGTCGTGCCCGTCGACGAAAGCGACGGCGAGTACGCAAGGTACATCGGCCAAACTGGCGGGGGCGGAGTACTAGATACGTAGTGGCGCTGAGTTCTACGGTGGCGGGTAAGGTTGCCGGATGTGCTGAACGTCTTTCGGCATCCCGGGTAGCTGCACGCGTGCGCAGCGCTGCCCATGTGGACCTTGAGGTGGCGCAGCAGCTTCTCCTGCTTGGTGAAGATGCGCGTGCAGTCGAGCACGGGACAGCGAATCTGCTTGAGCATGTGCAGACGGCGGTGGCGCGACAGGTTGCCCGACGTGCTGAAGAGCTTGCCGCACGACTTGATCGCACACTGGTACGGCTTCTCGCCAGTGTGCGTCTTGAGGTGTTCGCGGAGCGTGAACTTGCGATGGAAGCGTCCGTTGCAGCCGGGCTCGGGACAGAGGAAGGTTCGCTCGCGAGTGGCGCCGAGCGCAGCAGTGGCGCTGGCATCAGTCGACGAGTTGTCGTCACTCGTGCATGTGCTGGTGTCGACACCGTGCTCGACACCGTACTCGCTGGCGCTCTCACTGGTGTCGCTGGTGCTATCGCTAAAGTCGCTCGCGACATAGCGGTCGTCCGCACTCGCGACGTGGTGATCGTTGTCACTGGTGCAGTTGCTTGTGCTCTCACTGGCGTCGTTCTTCACGATGCTGCTAGCATTGCTGGCGCTGATGTTTGCGTCGCTGCGGCTGCTGACACCGTCGAGGCACATGGCGACGTCGTGGCTGAAAGACAGTAGAGTCGAATCGGATGCAAGTGGAATGGTGAGCATGGTGCGCTGTTGAGTGCTGGTTTGCGAATGAACTCAAGTGTCCGCTAGTTAAGCAACACTACTTTGCTGCCGCCGCCAATGTGGCCCTTTCAGTCGCGAGGTGAGCATGTTTCGCAGGGCGCGATCGCCGGAGCTGTCGTGGATTCGATTCTGCCAATCGATGAGGATCGCCGCTTCCTGCTAGGACACAGATGGGCCGAAGATCAGGTTCGTGTGCGCTCCGGGTGTCGAGTGCGTGATCGTCGTTGTTGAGATGTGGACCACACGCATACCTGATCAACGTGATATCACACACCTTCACAATGTAATGTGATGTACACATCACACCAAATGATGTACAGTTGTGTAAATGGTGTTGGCCACACCAATAACAGACTCATATGGAGAATAGTATCTTATACGAACTTCAAGTAAATATCCTGACGTCCACACACGTCCGCAGCATGCCCACGCGCTAGCAGAAGAGCAGCGCACCCGCAGCAACATGACACTCAATACACACTTTTGGTTTTACCATCTTTCAAACTCATAGTCGTCGGACGCAGGACTTGAGGTGGAACTCAGGTCTACGGTATGTTCGCGGTTGTTGTCGTCAATGTTTGTTCGAGCGGGTGCGCGTCTGCCCTTCCACAAGCATCACGCCTGACTCGTGACGGACATTGCGAAGCCAACAGCACTTGCGTTGCTGTGCCTACTCCGACCTTGCACGATCGGAACCAGCACTTGCTCGAATCGCAGATAGGTACGCAATGGTACATTTCTCTTGAGTCCGTGCTCGTGGCCTTGAAAGTCGCCAACGCGACCGAGCAGCCAGTCTCGGCGTCCACTTCGCCAGTGTCTCGCTCCGTCTTGCGTCTTGGCGCAGTAGAGGCATCCGATCGACCGATTTGCTGGTGATCGCGTGAGATTAGTACTGTCGACAGCGATCGCGATGCAAAGCGAAGTGGTAAACGACCGAGAAGCGATGAGAGCACCGGTTCAATCTAATCCAGCGCCTCACCACGTCAAAGCGAACGAGCGAACGTCGCTCGTCTGCGAGCCAGGGTCGACACAAGCGTACGCAGCTCCGAGCCAACGCGTCTCGCTTGGCAGTCTTGGCATCAATGTCAGACATCTGACGATACCAACAAACGACGACAGCAGCCCATATCCGACCTATAGATCGGTTGTCGCGACTCCCTTAGCGACGATCATGACCAGAAGTTGACCACATGCACAAGCACTTCGTGTGCGACGCTACGCAACAGCTAACCAGCGATGTTGGTGCAAGGCTGAGCGCGTCAGTGTGTAGCCATTTCGATCAACCTGCACAAACAAACGCGGTACTCGCTCGTCGCGAAAGCAGGCGAGCACCGAGACTCGCAGACGACCTAGCGCCAGCGACGCATCACTGATTGCCCTAACGTCCTGATAGCACAAGACTCCAGTCGTTCATTCTTTTGTCGCTGGTGTCGTCGCGCCGCTCAACGTGGGTGCAGTCGCTGGCACAATCGAGCCCCAGCGCCGTGAGCGCCGATGCTGCACGTTGCGACTGCTGCGCAAGTAGTTCTCGTACACGACTGCGCCGTCGAGCACCAAGAGCACGTCGCTCGGGTTCATGACGGCGCGCCAGAGCAAACGCAGCAGCAGCGACCACGCCGTGCAGCTGCAGTTGAAGAACAGCGGCACGACGCGGAGCTCCATGTGCACGCCGAGCGTCTCGCGGTCCCACAGCACGCGGTCGTAGATCGGAGTCGCAGACGACCGGTCCGCCAGCACGAGCGCATACAGCAGCGCGGCGCCAGATGCGATCACCAGTGTGAGCACGAGCGCGACAAAGCGCATGCGCAGTCCGAGCTTCTGCCGCATCGCAGGCGAGACGGCGTCGACGCAGAGCGCCCACTCGACCCAGAGCCACGACACGAGCGTGCGCAGGACGCAGCTCGCGCGCCACCGAAACAAGTCGCAGACGCACGCGTGCGAGACTGCGAGCTGCGACGCCAGGAAGACAAAGTCGAACGAGCCGCAGAGCGCGCGGAGCACGTCGCGCTGGTAGTGTGCAGCAAAGAGCAGGCAGTAGAGCGTTGTGGCGACGAGCGCGACGACGAGACTCGGCGAGACTGGATCTGCTGGCGCAGTGGCTAGAGCGATGCGCTCATCAGTGGCGCTATTGGTGCTACCGTTGATCTGGCGCTGCGTGGCACTGGCGTCGCTTGGACTTGGACTCGATAGCAGCACCATGTCGAGCAGCACAGAGACGCCACACGCAACGACTGCAACAGCTCCGAGACACTCGACTGCAGCTGAGAAGTGCGGCGATCTGGCTGTGGTCGCGCTCACGAGTGGCGTCTGCACGAGCGTGTACGCTGGGTCAATGCGTCCAAGCTGCTCGACGTACTGCATCGTCTTGAGGTACTCAGGTCGACTGTCACTGGGTATGGCGCTCGTTCCCTGTGCGTCGGCGTCTCGAGTCGTAGCACTGAGCTGGTGAGTATCGCACGCGCGCAAGCAGAGATTCGTGCGGTAGCTCGCGCACTCGATGATGGCCTTGTCTGCAGTCTTTTGAAACACGCGGCGCTTGCGGAACAAGTTGCGCGCGAGGATCGCAACGATTGTGAGGAGCCCTGTGGACGTGAACTTGGACCCGAGCATCTCGTGCGTCGACGAGCCCACGAGCACGAACTCGTGCATGTCATCGAGCACCGCGAGCGACACGACGGCCCAAGCGATCAAGAAGTTTACGATTGCAGTGACTGTGAGCGCGACCCAGATCTTGACTGTGCGGATGTTGGCGTCGATCATCACGCTGTTCTGTATGCCCATCCACGCAGCGACGAGCGCCACGGCGCGGACTCGCGTAAGAGCAGACCCAGCGTCACGTACGTCGACAGGATCATGAGCGACCCGAACCAGAAGTCGTACGTCCAAACGAGCAAGCACAGGACGTTGTACCGGAGCATCGCAGTCGACGCCACAGCCGCTGGGATCCAGAGCACAAGCGCCGGGACAGCGCACACGCGACCGATCCTTGCTGGCACCACGAGCGTCGCAATGAGCAGGAGCACAGCGACTGCTGCCGTACCACTGATCGGTGCGCGCTTGCGCACAAACACGTGCATGTAGTTGAGTCGCCGACGGCTGAGGAAGCGCGACTGGAGCGAGATCGACAGGTCCAGGGTCGGCAGCGGCTCTGTGGGTTGGAGCCTGTAGTACCACACGCAAGACGCAGTGTTCAAAGCACCACGCGTCGCGACACTTGGTGCTTCTGCTTGTGCTGGTACTGCAGCAATCGGTGCAGCGTCGACGGCAGCAGCATGCGCCATGGCGCAGCACTCTCACGCGTGATTGAGAATGGAGAGCAGCAGCTCTCAGTCGTTGTTGTTCATCGGTTGGTCGGCACATATACGAACGACTGTCAATGACGCGTTGGCACTAAAGCTGAGCTTGGCTCACACCGGTTTCAAAGCAGTCATGGCAGGATGCAAGACAGAGCGCATACACGGCTACTGAGTAGGAAGCGGATGCAAGACAGACAGAGCGCAGTACACGCCTTTGCAATGGCGTCAAGGAAGCTGGTGTCGATCGAGGATTCGACATCAGCACCATAGCATCCAGTGTAGTGATGTCTCCAGTGAAGTACGCTGAACAAAAGAGGTGATCGTATAACGACAGACTTCGCGAGGTTGGTGCTCGCTCGGTGCTGTCTTGCTTCATCCAGGACGTGGCGATTGTGCCGACACCGGAAGCGATATTATCGAGGGAGCGCTATCATGCAAATCGGCACTGCTCTTCTGCATCCAAGTCGACGTAAGCCCTCACGTTGACGCAGGCAGTCACCATCAACACTTGCAGCTTACCTTCCAGTCGCTTGTGGCGTCTCGCACCGACTCTTATGCGCTCGATCAGTGCTGCTTGTATGTACTTGTATGCACTGGCTGGTCGCCGCTCAGATCATTCTCACATTGGCGGCGTCGCGTGCACTACTTCGACGTCATCTCGAGCAAACTCTAGCGCAGTGTAAGCACACGACTCCGCTTTATTCATCGCGTCAACGCCCAGACAAGATGGCGATCGGTATCTCGCCTCACGCGTCCGAGGCATTCGAGACAGCACCAAGTGGCGGTCGGTACTTTGCAGACGAGCACGCAGTGGCGCAGTACCAAGCAAACAGCGGCACGGAGATAGTGATGAAGCAGTTCCTGAACGCTAGCGACAGCGAAGCCTTCGACGCGTGGCTGGAGCACATCTGGGTCACAGGCTCTGGCGCGCAAGAGGTTACGCCCGGCGAAGGGCGTGGACTCGTGCACCACACGCGCTTGATCCCGTCCTTGCGCATCAAGGAACAGATCGTGAGTGTGGCGCTGCCGAATGAAGCCGACACGCTCGCTGTGCCATCAGTGCTCTACAAAGTGCGCGAGCCTGGGCTGTTTCCGATCGACGACCACATCGCGTTCGTGCGGTTCATCCAAGACCACGCGCACGCAACGCCGCGGACCGAGGTCGTGTGGACGATCAAGCTCACACCGTCTGCACCCGGCAACGAGTTCCTCCCAGACAGCGCCGCAGTCGTGCCATTTCTCCAGAACGCAGTCGTCCGTGCACTCGCCGGTCTTGCAAAGACCGTGGACGAGCAACAACAGAGGACCAGTGAGCTCTAGACTGACCGAGAGAACAAGAAGTTGACAGTGTGGCACACTGTGAGCACGCTGTTATAGCCACCACCAAGTCCACCAAACGCAATACAAACTCTGTCGTTGTTGTTGTTGCTTGACTCTCCCCTACTGTTTCGTATGCAGTGAACGAGGAGGTCCAGCAGCACCGATAGCGCCGGGAGCTTGCCTTTCGACTCGTTCCCGCCTGCGCTCGTATCAGCGTCGACGCTGCTGCGCGGCTCGCAGATGCGATAGCCCTGCAGCGTCTTGAACTTGTTGCCTTTGCACGTCGACGCGAACTGCGACTGGTCCATGGCCAAGAGACTCAGCTTGCTCAGGAACGTGTACTCGTCCACGTTCGGCATGTAGTCACGGATCGGATTGTCGTAGAGCACGCTGGAGCCGGTGAAGAGAGACAACAAACACAGACCGAGCGTCAGCGAGTGAGTTGCGTCAGCCGCAATTGTAACCTGTTGTTGTCAGGTTCTGGCAATTGATCCAGCTATCACAATTGTGACTGCTGCAACAATTGCACACACACACGCTAATACGTTCACACACACACACGTCCACACACGTACAGGACTTTGAGCTTGGTCATGTTGAACACGGACGGCGGCACAGCAGTGAGCGCGTTGCTGTCGAGGTAGAGACTCTTGACATTTGCCGCCTTCGTCACTTCGAACGTCTTGAGTTTGTTGTCGCTCAACGACAAGTACGTCACGGCAGGCAAGCGCGCAGCGAACTTTGTCAGCGAGTTGTTCGCCAAGTCACTGGCACATGGAGCAGGACATACCAGCCACAAATGAGTCGACCGAAAGCCATGTGAGTTGTGAACGGTGGTGTTGTTGTTGCTGGACTCCCATTCCTACTGCTGCTGTGTATGTATGACGCATGGCCTTTTGGCTGTTCAGCTTACGCCGCAACTTGATGAGTTCAGACTGCGATCATGCCGCCGTGACTCACAAGTGATCGACTGTCGTCCTCGACACCGTCTGTGCCACTGCTGCTGTCGTCGCCGTCGCCGTCGTGACGGTCGTTGCTCGCGAGCGAGATCGTCGAGCTACTGTGGCCTTGGAGCAGGATGGCGCGGAGCTCGAACGCCACTTGCACTGCTGTCGGTCGCTTCGTTGGGTCGTGCGAAGAGCAGCGCATCGCGAGCGCTTGGATCGCATCGGGACACGAATCCGTGAAGCTAAGCGCGAGCGAGTTCGAGAGCACGAGGTTCGCGATCGCAATGTCCGAGAGCGCTTCGCCTTCGTCGCCGCGCGCGTCTGCGTACGGGATGCGGTGCGTGTCGATCTCGCTCAAGATCACGCCGAGCGAGAAGATGTCGACCGACTCGTCGTACCGGTTGCCGGCCAAGACCTCTGGCGCGACCCACCGCACGGTCCCGACGCACGCCGTCATCGTGACATCGTCGTCGAGCTTGTACCGCGAGACGCCAAAGTCGCTCAGCTTTGCAGTCAAGTCGTTGTCAAGCAAGACGTTGCGCGACTTGAGGTCGCGGTGGATCAGCTTTGGCTCGAGCGAGTGCAAGTACACGAGCGCCTCGGTCACGTCCAACGCGATGCGAATCGTGCTCGCGTCCCAGTTGTCGTGGTGGTCGCCGTTGCTGATACCACTCACATCCGTCGCGCCCGTGCTCATGACGTCGCTATCGACCGTGTCGAGGTACGTCCGGAGATCACCGCGCGTCATGAACTCCGTCAGGACGGCGATGTCCGACTCCTTCGTCCAGACGACACCGATGAAGCGCACGACCTTTGGGTGCGAGAAGGTCGAGTGGAGCTTGATCTCTTCGATAAAGGTGCTGATGAGCTCGCGCGTCGCGTCCTGCTCCTTCAGGCTCTTCATCGCCACTCTCTGCTTCTCGTACGTCGCGAGCCAGACTTCGCCAAACATGCCACTGCCCAGGAGCCTCACGCGCTTCACGCGCTCGCGGTCGAGTCGGTGCTTGAGCAGCACGTCATCGTCCCAGATGTTGCTACTCTCCTTGGCTTTGAACGCCGCGATGCCTTTCTCGACCATGTCCTTGAGCTTCTTCTGCCGGAGCTTACGCTTGTGATACGCCGCGACGAACACGAGCGCAAGCACGACGACAAGAAGGACGTTGAGCAGCACCGATAGTGCCGGGAGCTTGCCTTTCGACTCGTTCCCGCCTGCGCTCGTATCAGCGTCGACGCTGCTGCGCGGCTCGCAGATGCGATAGCCCTGCAGCGTCTTGAACTTGTTGCCTTTGCACGTCGACGCGAACTGCGACTGGTCCATGGCCAAGAGACTCAGCTTGCTCAGGAACGTGTACTCGTCCACGTTCGGCATGTAGTCACGGATCGGATTGTCGTAGAGCACGCTGGAGCCGGTGAAGAGAGACAACAAACACAGACCGAGCGTCAGCGAGTGAGTTGCGTCAGCCGCAATTGTAACCTGTTGTTGTCAGGTTCTGGCAATTGATCCAGCTATCACAATTGTGACTGCTGCAACAATTGCACACACACACGTCCACACACGTACAGGACTTTGAGCTTGGTCATGTTGAACACGGACGGCGGCACAGCAGTGAGCGCGTTGCTGTCGAGGTAGAGACTCTTGACATTTGCCGCCTTCGTCACTTCGAACGTCTTGAGTTTGTTGTCGCTCAACGACAAGTACGTCACGGCAGGCAAGCGCGCAGCGAACTTTGTCAGCGAGTTGTTCGCCAAGTCACTGGCGCATGGAGCCGCATAACCAAATTGAATCAGTTAGTTAGAGACACTCGCGATTGGCAGGATGTAGCAGTAGCAGAGGGGCGTACAGGAGTGTGAGTGTCTGGAGGTTGTCGCCCACGTCGCAGGCCGTGAGGCGGTTGTCCTTGAGCGATCTGCACGAGTGACCAAGAGATCAATGTGTGCGTCAGTCCGTCAAGCCAGTGGACGACCTCGATCAAAACACGCGTGGAGCACGTACAGTCGACTAAGGCGTGTCATCTTGGCAAGGTCTGGCGGCATCTCGACGAGGCCCGACTCTTCGATGTCTCTGTGAGACGCCACAACGATATCAAGCGAATGTAAGCCACGTTCAGCACCAGTCTTTCACGGTGCCAGTTGGCCACGTACACGGTGTCCATCGTTGGTGGCAAGACGCCAGACGCGATCTTTGGGAGCTTGGCGCTGTCAAGCCCGAGAGTCACCAGCGTTGGTGGCAGCGACCCCGGCTGGAGCTCTGTGACTGGGTTGTACTTTGCCTCACTGCAAACGCACGCCAGAAGCAACAGCAACAGTGTGTTGTCACATCGAAACAAGATGTCAGTGAAGGCGCTTGCACTACGTGCGAGTCGGTATTGACTGCAGAGAACACTAGGCGAGACGTACATCGCCGTGAGGTTCGCCATCTCGTTCAGGCGCGCTGGGAGCTTGGTCAACTGACAGTCATCAACGTAGCTGCGCGGTCGAGTACGCACAACCAAGATCGCATCACACGTCGCGGCGTCTCCTGTCAGTCGCTCGTGATCATGTGCTACCGATCGATCGTCTCATGCGCATCCGCCGACAACGTACAGTTTCTGGAGCTGCTGCGGCAGACGCGTGACGTCCATGGCTTTGAACGCGTTTCCATTGAACGAGCTGGTGGCATGCAGTGTAGCGTTAGGTCCTTATAAACACAGCCATCTCACGAGCACCCACAGTCTCTCACGCGGACGCAGTGACGGGCGCACATTTCTTTCAGCTTGGTCAAGTGCTGGAGACTCGAGGGGATGTCGTGCAAGCCGAGTGAGTCGAGTGCGAGCGTCTCGAGCGTCGCTGGGAGCATGGTGAGGTTGAGTGTTGCGACTGTGAAGTTGTTCTCCGACAGGTCCCTGCTCCGAGACGCGTCTGTGAGAGACCGTGCCATCGGTACGTAGAGCCCATGGAGTAAGCGAGTGCGGAGCGAGAGGCACGTACAGGTTCGTGAGGTTTCTCATGCGCTCAACGTCCAGTGGGATCTGTGTCAGTGAGCAGTTGCGCATGAACAGGTCCACGAGAGCAGTCGGCAACGCGCCGCTCGGGATCTGTCGCAACGGATTCGACGACAGCAGTCTGCACGTCGTGTACGGTCAGTCGATGAGGCTCGAGTCGCGTATGTGCGTATGTACAGTGCCGTTCGTACAATGACTCGAGGCGCGCCATGGTCTTGACGTCTTCAGGGACCTCTCGCAGCAAGTTCATGTCCAAGTTTCTAGGACACCACAAGGCATAGAGAGAGAGAACGAGTGACGCGTCAGGTCTGTCGGCCACCGAGTGCACGCGTGAGCGTTGTCTGGCTGTACGTACAGCGTCTCGAGTTGTGCGGGGAGCTCGCCCTTGTTGATCTTCTCGATGTAGTTGTACCCAACGTCCCTTCAGCCATCACCGCCACGTCACGTCAGAGCAGCAACGATCACAATCAGAGCAAGTGGCGTTCGCTCTGCCGTCAGTCAAGCGCCTTCGCCACGAGGTACGCGCAACGCACAAGTCGGTCAGGAGCGGCATGTTCTTGGTCGGGATTGGCAAGCTCTTCAGGAGCGTGTTGGCTGCAGCACTGTTCGCAGCAGTCGAGACGTCGTAGTGTCAGAGGCGATGCCGTTCGCCATGCTCGAGTACACAAGAAGGGCGAGCGTACAGCAGCTCGAGCTTGGGGAACACGACGTCATCGACGCCTGCGGTCGACGGGAACGCCAGATTCTCGATGCGCCTGCGCACATCCGAGCGACGCATCGTGAGCAAGCAGTAGGTGCGAAGCGCGTTGGCGACGACACAGCCAGGATGGACGTACATGTAGCTCACGCCTCGGAACTGACGGAGGAAGTTGCTCGGGAGCCCAAAGCGCACGACTTCTCCACGCGGGATGAGTTTGTCAGCGCCGCCGACGTTCTCTTCTTGGAGCGCTGACGCGAGCTCGTTACCCGTCACGGTCCTGTTCGACATGGCGTGCGAGGTAATAGAGTCCTCAGCCGCTACGATCGATCATCTGCCACATCACATCGCACACCCACGCCCACAAGAACACAATGCAAAGACGCACAGCTGAGCGATGCCAGTCGGCTGGTCAAACGCGTCGAACTTGGTCACGACGCTTGCGTTCACGAGCACAGACGGGATCTTGTATGCCGAGTTCTCGGCGTCCATTTCCATGAACGAGTCGTCGTTGTCGTAGACCGTGATGAACCACGTATCAGCGTTGCCCCATGTCGTGAGGCACTCAAACGTGCACACGTCGCCGTCGTAGCACGAGCTGAGACCGTAGCGCTCGGTGCAGTTGCCCTTTGATGCCGGCGGGTAGAAGACACAGAAGTTTGTCGCGCCGCACACGCTCGGGCAGTCGACCGAGAGCGCAGACGGCTGCTGCGGATCGCGCTTGAATGCAGCACCGCACGAGAGCGAGTTGTTGCTCGCTGAAGTTGGCTGCGGCGTCGTTGCTGGTGCTGCAGCTGTGTGAACGCGCACGTGCACAGTCGTTCTGCCTGCAGCGACTGCCGTTGCAGGCGACGTGGTCGAGGCTACAAGCAGCAGCAGCGCTGCCGCTGAGATGCGTCGCACCATCGCTCTCGTACAAGCTCTCGACGTTCTTGTAGCCGTTCGTTCGTCCGTGTACTCACACTGTCGTTACCGAGCTCGTCGTTGTCGTCTGCTGTCTGCTGTCTGCTGTCTGCTGTCTGCTGTCTGCTGTCTGCTGTCTGCTGTCTGCTGTCTGCTGTCTGCTGTCTGCTGTCTGCTTCGTCCTCGTGTTTGTGCTCGTGTGAAGAACTCAGAGCCAATTTGACAAGCGTCGATAAGTGTCATAGGGGGGTTGTGATGGGTACAACGTGTCGCACAGTGTCGAAACATATTGTAATGTGCTAAAAAAAATGAGTACCGTGATTTTCAAAGTCATATTGAAATCAAGTCATTTTTTCAATACATTCTATTCAAAAAAATTCACTGTGACAAATGATATACTGGAAATATGGAGTTGTTATATTTACACACTCTTTTTCGCTGTTGACTTTGTAACGCAAAATCGCTCAAAAGCGTGTCCAGTTTCGAGGTCGACACAGACTGGGCATTCTTGAACAGCAAATGGCACGGCAATGCGCTCACGCATCGACACCAGTTTCCGACCAATGAAAACGATGATGACGATACACATTTTGACCAATCAAAACGCTCTCGAAATGCACAAAACATCTTCATTTCAGTATGATGTTGAAAATCACTCGCGCCGCGTTTCTTGCACTCAAGCAAGGTCGCGCGCGTCCACGCGTGACTACTTGCAAAGGTACACTTTACATGTTACCTTGTTCTGTCTCTACAATTTTTGTACTTCGAATACAACATCGTACATTTTTGTATGCAAAAGTATACTCATTCTTGATTCTACCCTTCTAAATACAATAAAGCCTCTTTTCAAAAATTGACTTTGTGTGAACGTCGAGTCGAATTGGCCCAGTGTTTTGTCTTTGCTAATTATAATATTGGCACTCATATACTCAAAGGTAGCGCAAATTCGATCACTCCCGAACGCACTTAATGAGAACGACTCAGAACACATATTCGAGCGAAAGGTCGAATTCGTCATGGGTACTGTTTCTAACATATACACTTGTTTCTAACATATACACTTCAGATACTCCAAAATCAACATCGTACATTTTCGATTAAATATATACCTGCGTCTATTGATTTGTATGGAGTCGCGCAAATCAGAATTGATAGCTGCGACAAATGCACTGACATTATCATTACACTTAATTCTACCTCTTCAGATGTAATAAACCTCTTATCAAAAACTAACTTTGGTTTGGTTTGCAGTTTCTAACATTTACACTCACATACTCCAAAGTATTTACAGAAAAATACTTAATGACGCGACACTGAAGTTAGTAAAAAAAGGTTTTCATAATCACTCAAATGACCATGGCATGAACGGCTAAATAACAGCTCAACGTGATGGCGGTCATACATCGTCGTCATTCGTACTTGCCGACGCGTGTGCTCACACTTTCTTACACATCGTCAATCAGTCAGACTTGGACATGACGTGTGCATATCGATACGTATTATACTCACGTCGCCTTCTAAACGACTCACACCATCCGAATTCACTTCCTTTTTTGCTCCACGCTCTATTATGATAACACAATGCGAATACATCTCAAAAGTGACGCTCTGTTTTTTACACTAGTGTGTGCGGCAACGAGATATACAATTGAGTACGCAAGGCAAATGTTGACAGACAACTGCAAACCAGTTGCGGTATAAAGAGTTTGACGGATGGAGATGCTCTATTGTGTCTTTTGCACAACTCACTTCGACTGGTACTGTATAGATGAAACAAGCTAGTCGAGTGATTACCAAAATCACGCACAATTTAACCGCTTTTCGACCCTACAATGTTTTGCATGGTGTAGGCCAACATCACACAATTTTCCACTTTCTGGTGGCATTACAAACGAATAAGGCTCATAATTGTGCTTTCATATGACCTGTACTTGTTTGCCCCGTTTGTACGGCGCACATTTTGCACCAAAATGTTGACATATAGCATTGTAATAAATACACTGATGTGGCACATTTCTGCATGTGGTTGTGAGACTATATATGAGTCCGCGGAAATCGAAATGATGCTTACCATAGTAAATTTCTGGTATAAGTTAGTTATATGATCGTAAAGAGGAGATATAGAGCTACGCGTAGGAAACCCTGTTTACTCGAGACAATGTTTGGTGTCGAGTAACGAGGTGTCAAAGCTGGACCATCGGTGTCGGTCTCCAAAAACTCAAAAATACTTTTCATTTGAACATTGCAAAATTTTGCATGAGGATTCTATTGGTGCACTTGACAGTTACAAAAACAAACTCTAACCAATCTAAATCGGCCATTTCGACTGCCCCCCAAATTGAGAGAACTTAATTTTGGTCCCTAAAATATACTTTTGTATCCATCATTTCGATTTCCTAAACCGTACCCAACACTCTATGCGATATCACTTAAGCATCATTTCGTTTGACGCATGCAAGACGAGTATTGAGTAGTCGTGCACTCACTTCTTTCGCTTCGACAATCGCGCCTTCTTCGACTCGCGCGACTGCTCCTCTTGCTCGGTTGTTGGTGGCTAATAGAGCGCGACTGATCGGCGCTCTGGAGGAACGAACTTCACGACCTTTTTGAAGATGTCTGCTACCTTCTCAGCGTTCACGGGAGGGTCAGGAAGATGTGACGCTTCGAGCAGTATCAGCGCTCGCTCTGCGGTCACCAGAATACCGTCGTAGGCGCACCGCAAGTCAAAGACGTCCGGTTCAGAGTCGGGAAGCAGCTTGCACGACACGGTCCCGAGTTGGTCGTGACGCATCTGGAAGACTTGGTACTTCTGGATGCCACGGATGTTGCGGTACAGCTCGTTCAGGTTTCCTTGTAGTCCGCGAACGGTTGCTGCTTGTCCTCTAGCAGTACACACTCGCTCGACACAGACGCCTCCTGCACTGTGTCGCTGTGTTGCTGCAACGTGTAGATGTCTTTCGTTGCGACGTTTCGCTGCACTAGCCCGAAGCCGCGGTAACAGCTGTTCTTTGTGGGATCTTTGATGAAGAAGTAGAGATCGACCTCGCGGGAGATGCCTGTGTGCGCAAGCGCTGTCAGGAACTTCACGTCAAAGTTGTTCTCGTTTTGACCCCCACAGTTGTCTGCAAATACTGTGAGGGTCTTGGTGCTGGGCTCTCGAGACTGCAAGTACCGGTCCATCAGTGAGATGACCTTGTTCGCGCTCTTTCTTCCTTTGCGCTCCGAGTACAGGTAGTTCGGCTGTGTGCCGAGGTGCTGGTTGTGGATCCCGAACAGCGACACTGAGATCAACGAGAGGAAGTACCACTCGGATGGCGTGTTTGCTGCAGACGGGAGCGCGAGATTTTGAGCGTAGTCGATCGTCAGCACGACGCTGTCGGCGCCTGCCTTCGCCGCACAAGTCTTGTACAGATAACTGCGGCAGCACAACACGCCAGATTGGTTAGCGGCAAACCGAATGGTGCTAAAGTCGTTGAGGCAAACGAAATGATGCTCACCGCATCGCCTTCGCAGCGCGTGTGTGTGCCCCAAAACGCTCAGTCTCAGCGGTGCTTGGCCTCTTGCTCAGAGTGCTCATGTAGATGAAGCAAACGCCACAGACGTTCGAGCGAGGCGAGCCGATCTAGATGTCGGGGCACGCCTTCGCGAGGATCTTGCGCATCGCTGATTCGTCCGGGACCACGCACGCCGCCGTTGCTTGCTGTCGCTCGTGCTGCTTGCTAGACGCCTGGACGGTAGCGCGGCTCTTTTTGTGGCTTCTCTTTCTCTGGACCGGAACAAGCGTTTGCTGGCCGTGCTCGCGCTGCTGCTCAAACTCTTCTTGTGCGAACAACGTGAGCTCTTGATGCAGACGTTGCCAAGTAAAGTACGACGGCAGCATCACATAGCGCTGCGCCGACACTCGTGTGCTGGTGTTGTCTTCAGTGGACATGCGACGAACTCGGACTGGCACTTCTTGGCCCACGCTCTCGGCAAACGACCGGAACCACGCGGCGAACCACGCGCGGTCGATCTTTGCGGCGTTCTGGTTCTGACGCCCGCCATGCGCTTGAGGCGCGATCGAGCCGCGAGCAGCCTGAGCGCGCAAACGATCGAGCGTTGCGCTGGCAATGCCATAGCCAGCGCAAAAGACTGTGCAGCAGCATTCTCCGACGACTGGTAGCACGTAGCCAAACCGCAGACGTTTCTTTTGTTCTTGTCCGATCGCTAGCACACTGAGCGTCGCCAGGAGACTCGCTTTGCATTCCGACTTGATCATTGTTGTAACGGGGTTGCTGTGCTAAGTACGAAGTAGCACAGCAGACACCCAATTAGTGGCTCAACCTGATTTCTGGACGACCCTGGTCGTCCCATCAGACAGCTCACTATTTAGGTTAGGTCCCTCACTTTCATCACTATGCATGGTCCTAATACAAAAACCTCAGAGTTGAAAATACCGAGTTCAGCGCAGTCCCTCTGCGCTTCACCACATCGCTTCCTCGTAAGACCACGTGTAAGCTACGTCACGGAGAACACTCCCGTGACACCTGGTAGCACTTCGTAGTCCGTCTAACGACCAAGATGAGCACGCTCCCGATCGAAGGTGACAACGGAACGTCGCTCAACTACAGCGACTTCGCGCACCTGACGCCATACGAGTGGGACGCGCTGCGCCGCCTCGCCGACGTGTCCGGCCTGACGGCTGTCGCGGCAATGCTGTCCGCGATGTCGCAGGAGCACCAACGTGCAGCTGCACAAGAGTTCATGGTCCGCGAACTCGCCGACGCGCGTCGGCGAGGCTCAACTCCCGCGGCATCATCAAGGAGCGACGTCGTCAAGCTCGACGTAACCAGCTACAACGGCGAAGGTCCCAACCGACTCGCTTTGAACCGCTGGCTGTGCGAGGTCGACATTGCCATACACGCGCGGCAGCTCACGTCCGAAGTATCGCGCACCCACTTCCTCCTGTCCAAGCTCGGTGGCCGTGCAAAGGAGTGGGCTTTGGGCCGGCTTGTCGCCGACCCTGACTGCTTCCCGACACTTGACGCGCTCAAAAGCGACCTGCGACTCGCATTCGAGCCGCCTCAAGACGAGATGCACCATCGCGCTGCGTTCCTCGCGCTCAAGCAAGGTCGCGCGTCCATGCGCGACTACGTGCAACGCGCTCGCCACCTCGTGTCATGCGTGACATCGGCCCCAATCGACATGGCGACCCAAGTCCATGTCTTCATTTCCGGTCTGAACGCTGGACACCAGCGTCTGTACTTGACCCGGAAGCCTCCGGCGTCGCTCGAAGAGGCTTTTGCGATCGCGATTCGCGAAGACTTCAGCGTATCCGCCTCGCGGGGCCACCACGCGGTCGTCCCGCGAGCTGACAACGGCGCCGAGCCGATGGAGATCGACGCGATCGAGCACGACGCAACCCCGCAGCGCGCTAGCAGTGGCAACGGCAACGGCAACCGACGCAGTGGAACAAGCAACAAGCAGCTCATTTGCTTTCGCTGCCGTAAGGTCGGTCGTCGCGCGGCGGTGTGCCGCGCGCCAGCTCCAGTACTTGCTACTGTTGAGGTCGAAGACGAGTCCGAGCAGCCCGCGCATGCAAAAAACGCGGGCTCCCAGTAGGTGCAGGGCGACCTACTGGGCTCATCCAGCGGAACGTGCCTCCGGTGGCGTCACCTTCTGCTAGCCCCTCCAACGCCGCGCTTCATGCGCAGCTCTTTGCCACCACCTCAAGCAGCGACAAGCGACTGATCGTACTCAGCTTGCATGTCGCCGGCGCAAAGCGATCACTTCGCGCCCTCGTCGACTCCGGTGCGACGAACAACTTCGTCCGAGCCGAGTCTTTGAAGCTCCTGGCCTCGCGGGTGCGCGCCCGCGAGCAACCAGGTGCGATGATCGTCAAGTTCGCAGACGGCGAGCCACGGTCGCTCCCGCGGCGATCGGTCGAGTTCCAGTATGAGTTCGACGGATTCAAGAGCACCGACACGTTCCTCGTCGTCGACCTCGGCGGCTCGTTCGACTGCATCTTTGGAATGCCGTGGCTGGCGCGCCACCGGCCTGACATTGACTGGCTGAGTCGCACTGTAAAGCCGCGCGACATCGACGTCGACGGTGTTCTCGCTCACTTGAGCGATTGCGCGAGCGCCTGGCCGCACGTGGCTGTCGTGGACCCGGACTCCACGACCCTCAACCCGCACGAAGTGAGCGATGGCCCTTCGTGCGCGGTTTGCTGCAACGTACCGTGCGCCACGCCAACGAGACAAGAGATCGCTGATGACCAGTGGGTCACAGTGTGCCGCAGGAAGCAGACCGATCCTGCGGCGAGAAGCGGAGAGGCCCCCGGCCGTTCCAAAGCCGACACAGCACGAGCAGTGGCTCGCGCTCCAGATTCTCAGGCGCGCGAGAGACATCCACACGCGCCGGCTTGGCCCGTCGCGCCGGCGCCGACGTTCGACACGATCCACGTCGTCAACATGACTGGCCACGGCCCGCCGCGCCACGGCATGAAGGTCGCATCCCCACCACGCGCAGCAGCCGAACTCACTCGGCTGCCTGTGATGTCTTGGAAGAACATGCTCAGCGAGATCAAACTCGGCCACATCGAGCAACTGTGCGCCGTCGTGATCGACCCAGCGGATCCTGCGGTTGTTGTCAGCGAGCGGCCTACCGGAGCAGAGCCGAAGTCCGCTCGCGAAGAACGCTACGCTGCGCAGTCATGGAGCGAGCTCGAAGCCTCTGGAAATCCCGTCCTGGATCTCGCCCGCGAGTTCTCCGACATCTTTCCTGACACCATTCCGCCGGTGCTTCCGGCGGACAGGGGCGTGCGACACGAGATCGATCTCGTGCCCGGAGCGAAGTACTGCGTGACGCGGCAGTGGCCGCTGCCTCGCGATCAAGTCGAAGCGATCGACGCGTTCTTCGAAGGCCGGCGAGCCGCCGGCCATGTCCGCGAGTCGACATCACCGCACTCGAGTCCAACGTTCTGCGTGAAAAAGGCGACTGGAGGATGGCGCATCGTCCACGCGTTCAACAAGCTCAACGACGCGACGATCCCAGCACAGACGCCGATCCCGCGCAAGGACATGGTCCTCGACACCATGTCTGGCAGCACGATCTATAGTACCATCGATCTCACCGACGGCTTCTACCAGATCCTCATGCGCGAGTCCGATGTTCCGCTGACGGCAGTCAGTACTCCCAGCGGCATGCTCTGGGAGTGGCTGGTGATGCCGCAGGGGCTGAAGAACGCCCCTGCCACGTTCAACCGCATGGTGTCGCACGTGCTTCGCCCGCTGCGCGACTTTGCCCCAAGCTACTTCGACGACATCTTCGTGCACAGTCGCGCCACCGAGGGCGCGACAGACCTGGACGTCCATCTCGGGCACTTGCGCAAGGTGTTCGAAGCCATGCGCGAGAACAAGCTGTACGCCAACTTGAAGAAGTGCATCTTCTGCGCTCCCGAGATCCCAGTGCTCGGCAGCTACGTGAGCGCGGACGGCGTCCGCGCTGATCCAGAGAAGGTGGCTTCGATCGTCGCGTGGCCGGTACCTCGCGACCAAAAGGAGCTCCGGCAGTGGCTTGGGCTGGCGAACTACCTTCATCATTACGCGAAAGACTTCGCGTCCGTCATCTTCCCACTCTCGCAGTTGTTGAAGAAAGACGCCACGTGGGAGTGGCGTCGCGAGCACCAGACAGCGTTTGATGACGTCAAGACGCGGCTCTCCACCGCGCCGGTTCTTGCACTGGCGGATCACGCCAAGGCGTTCCATGTCGTTTGCGATGCGAGTGACTTTGCAATCGGCTGCGCGCTCATGCAGCACGACGACGAGGGACGAGAGCGCGTCATCAGCTTCCAGTCGCGGCAGCTGAAGCCCGCGGAGCGCAACTACCCCGTGCACGACAAGGAGCTGCTCGCGATGCGCTACGCGTTGGTGAAGTTCCGCGTGTATCTGCTGGGTGAGCAGACTTTCGCGATCTACACCGACCACGCGTCTCTCCGAACCGCGACAAAGTCGCCGCATTTGAGCCAGCGCATGGCGCGCTGGCTGTCGTTCTTCGCCGAGTACAACTTCGTCGTCTTCTACAAGCCGGGCGCGACGAACATCATCGCTGACGCACTGTCGCGGCGTCCCGATTACGACCCGCGACCCGACTCGCCGCAACACGCTGTCGATGATGACGACGAAGAGTGCAGCGCGTGTGTCGCGCTTGGTATAAGCGCGACAACGTCGACAGCTGTGAGCCCGCTTCGAGATGAGATCGCCGCGGCGTACTCCCGCGACCCGTCGTGCGCCGCAATGCTCAAGTACTGTCGTGACCCGTCTCCGTCGGCGCTGCTGCAGCTGACGCCTTCAGCGCGGAGTCAAGCACCGCGCTACTCGGTATCCGGCGACTTGCTCAAGTACCAGATCGATCGCTTCGGCAGCCCTCGCGTCGTCGTGCCGCTCGACGACGACCTGCGCGCTCGTATCTTGCACGAGTACCATGACGCTGCGCCTGGCGGTCACCTTGGCCGCGAGAAGACGTATCTCGCTCTTGCACGCGACTTCTACTGGCCCCACATGTACAAGTGGGTGCGCAAGTGGGTTCGGTCGTGCGAGACTTGTCAGCGCGTGAAGCCCGCGCAGTCGTCGCAAGCCCCGTTGCA
This sequence comes from Pythium guiyangense, assembly GCA_003730235.1. NCBI lineage: Eukaryota > Oomycota > Peronosporomycetes > Pythiales > Pythiaceae > Pythium > Pythium guiyangense. The sequence continues at coordinate 956,371 of QXDM01000027.1, forward strand.
GCCCCTCCCAATCGCCGCGGACGCCTGGCGATCCGTGAGCATGGACTTCATCTTCGGGCTGCCTCGTGATCAAGCTGGTCGCACGGGCATTTTTGTGGTTGTCGATCGCTTCAGCAAGATGACACACCTTGCGCCAGTCGCGGTCGGCATCACCGCGCAGGAGACAGCTGAGCTCTTCCTCTCCATGGTGTATCGGCACCATGGCATGCCAACGTCGATCGTCTCTGACCGCGACCCGCGCTTCACGGCATCGTTCTGGGATCGCCTCTTCCAGCTCCTCGGGACGCGGCTGCTCATGTCGACCGCGTCGCACCCAGAGACCGACGGGCAGACCGAGCGCGTCAACCGTGTCGTCGAGGACGTGCTGCGCAGTTATGCGTCGTCGCACACGTCGTGGAGCGCGCTGTTGCCGATAGTCGAGTTTGCGATCAACAACGCGGTGCACGAGTCCACTGGCCACACGCCGTTCTTCATCAACAACGCGCGTCATCCGCGCGTTCCCGCGGTTCTTGGCTTTGACGACGGCGGCTCTCTTGAAGGGGGAGGGACACCGAGTACATCGGTATCGCAAGGCGGCGCTCCTTCAGCAAAAGAGAAGAGCTCGTGCGGTGACCGGTCCGCGCGCTGCACAGTCGCGATGTCACCAAACGAAGCGACGGCTTGGGTGAACGCGGCACTCATCGCGCCGTCGTGACGCGCGATCGCCATCACCACGCGCACTGGCGCGGACAAACCATCCGCGCATTCAGCTACGATCGACGAGGACCGTGTGCTCGAGTTCGTTCAAAAGCGCGAGTCTGTCGCTCGCTTTGTGCGCGATGCAGTCGCCGCAGCAGTCGATCGACAGAAAACCGCAGCCGACCAGCGTGGGCGCAAGAACTTCGAGAAGTTCGCGGTCGGTGACCGTGTTTTGCTATCGGCGTCCGGCATTGCACCTGGTTCTGTCACGAACCTTGGCGCGACCAAACTCGCGCCGCGCTTCATCGGTCCGTTCACGATCGTACGATGCAAAGGCGAGGCGTACACACTCGACATGCCAAGTGCATTACGTCTGCACCCGACATTCTATGTCGGGCGCTTAAAGCGCTATGTACCGGCTATGACGCCTGCGGACGAGCTGCCTCGCCAGGCTCGAAGCGCGACCCGACGTGACGAGGACGCGGCTTCGTCAAAGCGCTTGGCGGCGTCTGACCCGCGCGGAACGCCCGATTGTCCGCGCGAAGAGCCTCGTTCGCTTGAACGACCTTCGCCAACTGCGCCTTCAGCGCAGCAACTTCGGAGTCGAGCCGATCTGTCTCTGCAATCGCGTCGTCAGCGCGGCTCAGAGCAACGTCGGCGTCGTGCGACACCATCTCCAGCCGATCAGGCACAGGCGCGACTGTCGCCTCGTCGCGCCACGTTCCGCCGCGATGGTCCGCCGCCGCTTGTTGACAGCGCGGGTCACCCGCGCTGGATCGTCGATCGTCTGCTTGAACACCGCGACCGTGGTCGCGGTGCCAGTCGCCGCGAGTATCGCGTTCGCTGGCTGGGCTTCGACTCGGCCAGTGACTCGTGGGAGCCTCGCGCCACGCTGCTTGAGGATGTCCCCGACTTGGTGACGGCGTACGAGGCCACTGCTCGCGCCAAGGCGACGGCGCGCGCGCGCGACCACGCGACCGAGAGCGTGAACGCGATCGTCTCGGCTCTTGCCACGCCACATGCCTCTCCTGCGAGCGCGCGACGCGCGCGCTGCCCGGATACGCGCGCTGGGGGGGGCGCGCGGGCTGCGCCCTCGAGACAAAGAACGCGCGCTTGTCGCGCGACGAGACGGAGACGATGAGCGAGAACGGCCGCGCGAACGAGAGCGAGAGCGCGTGCGCTCCGCGCGCGCGTGCGAGCGACGTGGTGGCGAGACGCCGCGGCGGTCACCGCGCGCAGCGCGGTTCGCCGCAAGCGCGCGTCGATACTGGGCGAGGAGAGCCTTCTCGTCTTCGTCGAGCGGATACTCCGCGAGCATCGCTTCCCACTGCTCGAGCGTCGGCTTCTCGCGGTGCGCGCAGATACGACAGTACGCGACGACGTGCACGAAGCAGCACGGCCGGTCTGCGTCCCACGACGCAGAGCACACACGCTCGGCGAGCTCGCCGAGATGGTATCGTCCGTGCTGGGACTCGCGGCGCTCGAGGGCGAGCGCCATGCCTGGCTCCAGGTTCCAACGCGCGACAAAGCGCGTCCACGACTCGTCGAGCGCCCCCTTCGTCACTTGGCCGGTCGTCGTGATGGTCTTGCCGCGCGACTGGCGCCATCGGCGCCACATGTCGGCGAGCTCCTCGTCGCCAGGGGAGTCGCGCACAGTGCTACAGTCGTACAGCGACAGTCGGCGAAGCGCGTCGGCGTACGTCACCGTCGCTGCGATCACGCTCGAGCTCGGCAGAGGCTGGCGGCAGGCGTCGCACATAGCTCGGCTCTCGTCGCCGTGCTGCATGGTCTCCGAGGTCGTCGCTGCTGTTGCTCTCTGCGTCGCGCCACGTGTGCGCGTCGTGTTGATTCTTCTTGTGTTGCTTTTGCTTTCTTTCGCTTGTGTGTCTGCAAGCTTGTGTGGGGGATGGTGTAACGGGGTTGCTGTGCTAAGTACGAAGTAGCACAGCAGACACCCAATTAGTGGCTCAACCTGATTTCTGGACGACCCTGGTCGTCCCATCAGACAGCTCACTATTTAGGTTAGGTCCCTCACTTTCATCACTATGCATGGTCCTAATACAAAAACCTCAGAGTTGAAAATACCGAGTTCAGCGCAGTCCCTCTGCGCTTCACCACATCGCTTCCTCGTAAGACCACGTGTAAGCTACGTCACGGAGAACACTCCCGTGACAATTGTCATGGTAGATTGAACGAACTGCAGTAGCTTGTCACGCTTGCCGTCGATGCAGCTCTTTGCACACGGATCGTTTGCTGTGATGCCATCGACGCAAGCGCTGACGTCGTCGTCGACAGGGGCACTTTCAGCGTCAGAGCCACAGGAAGCGACGCTTGCTTCGCTGTCGCTGCTGCCACCGCCAACGCTGTTGTTGTCCTCGCTCGCGGCCGACTCGTAGTCGCTGTCGTCTGAGTGGCCGTGATCGTGATCGTCCATTGCTTGTTTCGGTCACCCGCTGCTAATATTAGGAAATGGCAAAACACTAAGAACGCGTTTTCTCTACTGTTCACTTATGTACGATATCTGGTCAATATTTTTCAATCGCTCTTTTCTCGGAATGACACCTTGAAAGTTAGCATCATTTTGTTTACCGCGGACTCATTTACAGTTAACAAATGATTATTTCCCTTTGAAAACTTATTGAACACCTTCATACAAATCTTCAATGAGTTGAACACTTCATTTGACCTTTGTATCCAAAGTCTCAAAACCGCACTTTCGTCACTATCAGATCTTCAAACTGGCGTTTCAGTCCACATACGTTTCCAAGTCAATAAGCGTTTCAGAACAAGGCCATGGATGCTAATAATGAAGGCGCGTTCCACCATTCGTGGACGCTCTCGAGCAGGAAGCCTCTCCGCGCGATCGAGCTCAAGGTCCCCGGTGCTGTGGTTGTGACGCACAATGCAGCACTCGAGTGTGCGTTGGACACAGACGACTCGAGCGCGTGGCAGTGCGACGACGACGACGACGGCTGTCTTGCGATGCGACACAAGCTCACAAGTGCGTCAACTCCTTCTTCTTCTGCCTCGACACCGAATGCTCGCAATGGCGATTTGGATGAGCCCGGTGCTGCTGCTTCATCGGATGCTGCGATGCGACCTGTCGCTCGCGTCGTTGTGGCGGCCGACTCGGAGGAGCTGCTCGACCAGCTCGAGCTCGTGGCATTCGACGTCGACGACTCGAGCCTAGGCGTGTGCCTCCGCGTCAAGAACTCCGGAGGAGAGCTCCGAGGCGCGCTGCTGGCGCACGTCGTCGTGAACGAACTGCACAGTGTGCGCGAGATCAAGTGCACAGTCGCGAACTGCGTGGTCGAGCGCGACGTCATTGTGCAGAATGACGCAGACGCCGACGTGTGACTCACGGCCGAGAACGCCGGCAAGCTCTTCGTCTCAACAAGCGGCGCAATGTCAGTGCATGCGCTCTGGGGCACAGTGTACGGTCGAGACAGCGTGCTGGAGCTCCAAGCGCCGTCAGTGCACGTCCACGACAGCCTCTCGCTCTGGACCGGGTGGCGCGGCGGCTCGATCGCAGTCAAAGCCGACAAGATCGCGGCGAAGCAAGCAGATGCGACTGCAGTCTGCAGCGGCGACATCACGCTCGAGACAGCGCAGCTCAAAGCAGACGCGCTGGAGTCTGTCGCTGGTCCGTTCGGGTCTGTCCGCGTCCTTGGCGACGGCGCCGTGCGCAAGCAAACGAGCGTAGCTGTCGCTGCGAGCGTCGCGAGCTCGCCTCGTGTGCGTGCGCTCGAGTCACAAGCAACGACTGGCGTCGCGAGCGCTGTCGTGCTTGGCAACGTGAAGGCGCTGACAGTGCGGAGTGTTGCGAATGCGTCTGTGACGTATGCAGCTGCAGCGCCAGAGACGACGGACGTCAAAAGTTGGCTCTGGTGGAGAGACACCAGTCGAGCGTCGCCTTCGAGCCGCGTCGTTGTGCCTACGACGCCAGAAGCGCTCGCTCAAGTGACTGCGCCGCGTCCGATGCGTCGTCTATCGCTGCAGGAGCCGATGGCGTTCCGCGTGCGTGTGAAAGAGGGCGAGACGGCGTGCAAGACGGAGCTCTGCGTGCTTCGAGACGACGACCCCCTCGCGTACTGGAAGAGCCGCGCAGCCGACTATATGCGCATCGAAGCTGGCGCGGTCGCCCTGTTAGCTGCTGCAGGGCTCGCAGTGCGCCGTCGGCGGCGGCAGGTGCCAACGTCCGCGCCGTCAGCGTGAGTCAAAGGGTGAGTCAAAGATCGTCGGTCACGCGATGCGAGGCACAGCAGTAGGTGACACGAAGGCGCTTGCCATGCGCTGCGTTGACGTGTTCGTATGTGTTGAGCGTGGCACTCGAGCGCTTTGCGTCGTTGGTCACTCTCACTTGCTCAACAACAGCTCCGCAAGCGCTGGTGCTGAGCTCAGTGACTAGAGACGCCGTCGCAGTCGATGGACTCGGAGCTCGTCAATACACTGCGTGTGTCAAGCACTTGTGTCATTTGGTCGTGCGAACGGCGGATCATCATAGCAAACGCAGTCCAGCGAGATCACGATAGAGTGACAAGTGAGGCACGACACGTCGTCTTTGGTCCAGGGCGGTACTGACTGCTCTTGTTGCGCGCTCGTGCGCTCGTTGCCAAGGACGAACAGTTGCTACTCGCATCGGAACTTGAACGTCTTGTACCACTCCTTGACAACGTTGTCGCTCGAGTCCTTGGCGATCGCCGAGTAGCAGACGACCACGTCTTCCGAGTCGACGACCGCTCGCTTCATCTCGCCGACCACGACCTCGATGTCTTTGATGCAGCAGTCGCATCGTGAGAGATCAGGTTCGGTTGACGATGCCATGGCGCTGCTCCGACGACGGAACTGCCCGAACCAGTTCTCATGGTTCGAGAAGCGATGGTAGCAGAGGTGCTGGAAGCACATTGGCGTCTGGAGTGGTCTCGCACTTGTAGCAACTGTTCTACGTGGCCTTGAGCTTGATCAGAGCGCTCTCGTTGCGCGCTTCTGCCAAGTCAACGAGCGATCCGAGAAGCACGACAGCGCTGGCGAGCACGAGTGCCTTGACGGCGCTTGAACACAAGGCGGTGCGGCGATACAATCATCTCTCAACTGTGTCTGAGGCGTCGCGACGTAGGACTCGATCACGTCTCAATCACATTCGACACCTCTAACGATCTGAAGAGGTGGCAGACGGCAGCAGAGGGTGTTGACTGGGCAAGAGGACGCTCGAAGTGCGTGGTCAAGCGCGGTGTCGATGCGCAGGACGACGCCAACGCTGAGATGTGGCTCACGGCCAAGAACGCCGGCAAGCGAGCGACGCAGTGTCAGTGCAAGCGCCCTGGGGCACTGCGAGTGACGCCATGCCCAAACCAAGTGGTTGCAGTAGGCATCTCGTTAACGGCGAACTTGAACGACCAACTTGATCGTACAGTGGGGTGCGGACGCGACGGCGTGGCACTTGAGAAGAGTCGCGAACTGCTGCTTTCGAGGACAAGAGTCGGCGCTGCCCTCCTCCCTTCACGCGTAGAGTGCCTCCTGCGCGAGCGACGTGTGCGCATTGAAGTCACAAGCCAAGTTGTCACGGCCGACTGGCGCTCCAGTGAGGATGGCGACTCGCAGTGATCCTGGCGCAGTAGACGCGAGTGCTCGCGTCACCAGCGCAGACGACGCGATGCACGATCTGGATCGAGACGAAGAACCAGGCGCGAGTGGCCAGGAGTGTGGTGCCTCTGTAGCGCCTTGGACCAGCAACGGCGCGGCTCGAGACAACGCTGTCCAAGACCAGGTCGTCACAGACTTTGAATTGCCTGACACTGTTCAAGATCGCTCTGGAGTCGACACTCGCGAGCAAGAGCTTGGCGCCGTCTGCTTGCCACTCGTAGACGACGCTGCTTCAGTGGACGAAGGCGTGCTGACGCGGTTGTCGATACCAACGGCATCGTCTTGTCAGCAGCTCCCGCCACCAGCGGATGAAGGCGCGCCGCCGTGTAGCGCAGCGAGCGCCTTGACGGACGAGCTTTCAACGACAGGACGAAGCATCGGAGCTACGACAGAGTCAACGTCAGCCGTTCAGGCTCAGTCGCTATCGGTGGATACGCCAACCACTGATGTCACTGCTGTGCCGCCAACGTCAAAGCGAGTCGTCAGTGCGCGTGAGCTGCTCGAGAGCGTTGCGAGCAACACACTGCTGCCTGACGACCAGCTCATCCAGCTGCTTGACGACGACGTCATGGACGACATCCTGTATGCACTGTCGGCTGATGCAGTGCGAGATCTCGTGAGGGACGTCGCTGAACTCGCTCGCAACGACCGAGACGTGCTCGAGGAGCGACGCACTCGCACGACGTGGCAGCCGTCGCAGACCCACGACGCATCGGTCTTTGGTCCGACGTCGCCACAAGTCTGCGCATCGGTCTGGAAGACGCAGTCGTGAACGGCCGCGACGAGCTCTTGGACGTGCTTGAGAGCCTCCGAGCACGAGATGAAGCGCCGTCCAAGAACATGGTCGTTCGCATGAAAGCACTACGACCGCCACTGCCGATCACGCGCGACCGCGTCCTCGCCGCGAAGCGCAATGTCCAGACGCTCGGGAAGGCGCTCAACCAAGTGTTGCGCTCGCAAGCGCTGGGCGACGACCTGCGCACGCGTCTCGAGCGCATGGAGCGCTACGGCATCGTGCTCTCGATGACGGCTTTGAACGCACTCGAGTCCTCGAACGTGCTCGCTCAGGCACTCGCTACCGCGTCCAGTGAGCAGATCCAGACGCTGTACACTGCGCTCAGTGACGCTCTGCTGACGGCAACGAACCTCAAGCTCGCACATCTCTGGCGAGTGCTCAGCAATGCGGCACCTTCAGCTGGAACAGTAGCGCAACCTGGAGACGATGCACTGACGGGCGCCTCTCAGGTGACGCTGATCGACGCCGTTCCAACTGCTGATGCCGACCGAATCGCACTCAGACCTCTCGACCCAGTGCCACAGCAGAGCATCGGTTCTACAGCTACGCCGACTGTGCATGGCGATGTACAGCACAGCGACACCAAGCTGCGCGCTGCACAAGACGACGCCGTAGCTGGCGCTCGCATCGCAGCGAGCGTCTACATACTCAAGGACAAGTTCAGCCGAGTGTACGCGTCCAAGTCGCACGAGCACGCGCCGTTCGAACACGCCGAGACCTGGAGCAAAGCGAGTCGCGTAGAGGCTGACGCTCTTGCCCGCGCAACGCAGACAACGCTGCGTCTCTCACATCTCAGCTCGCTCCTCGCGCACCTGCCGCGCGCGCGTCTCGAAGTGCTGCTCAACTACGTCCAAGTGTCCGGTCTCCTGCTCGCCAACCTCTTTGACTTTGACGCACTTAGCGAGCCGATCATGGCTGCCGCGCGCTCTACGCTCGCGCGGATCTACTGCATCCTCTCGCTCTCGTACGCCTTTGAGCTCCCGGATCTCAACCACCCTGGCGTTATGATCGGTGTGCTCACTGTCGTCTTCATCAGCTTTGCTACGTGGTTTGATTGCGGGCTCGAGCCCCGTCGCCGCAACGAGTGACCGCAAGTCTGCGCTGCACGGAGGCAAGACGTGGGCAAACGCCGCGCGGTCGCCCGATCTCCAGCGCAGACACCGACGCTTTGCGTACATGCAAGCCGCGCTCTTTGTGATCTACTTCCCCACGACCGAGCTGGCGCTCCGGGTGATGAACAAGCCACTATCTAGTACGCTCACGCACGCAACTTCGGTTGTGATGGTCGTGTTCTTCAGCGTCTACTTGCCCGGTGCTTTGCCGGATCGATCCGTACGTACGCGCCGCGCGAGCGCAACGGAGAGGTCTTTGACATTGACGGCGCACCAGCGCGACTGCGCGGTCACGTCTTCACGCGCCTCGTGTCCAAGCACCCGAGCCAAGTCTACTGTCCGTTCGCGCCGCTGTACAAGGACATGGAGTACCACGCGCGGTACTACAAGGTCTTGCAGATGTCCATGCGCGCGCTCCTCATGATGCCGGTCATCCTGTCGGGCTCCCGTGCGTGGCGCAACCGCTGGGTCGTTCTACTCGCGACGGCGTCGCTCGGACTCTTCGTTCGCTTCCGACGCTTCTCGCCCGTGTTTGTGGACCCGCTGACCGACCGCGTCGAGGCGCTGAGCCAACTAGCTCTATGGCTCACGTCCCTGAGTGCGCTCGTGCTGGGCGAGAGACCAAGTCCAGCGGCGCAGTGGCTCTTTGGTTTCGTTCTCATGCCACTGCACGTCAGCGTGTTTGTGATGCAGTTCGTTGGCATCTGCATGGGCTACCCGCCGCTCCTGCGCCGCGTCAAGGACATCACCGGCGTCTTCACGTTCAGCAGCACGGATCGCGACATTCACGATGGCCTCGCAACCACGATCGTACCGACGTGGCACCTCGAGAACGAGTGTCTGTACCGCATCTGGCAGCCGTTCTGGCACAGTCTCCTCGCCTCCAAGTGCGGCGAAGCAACGGTGAAGCGACTCACGGAGCTCGAAGTCGCGGCGATGGAGTACGGTCGCGAGCAGATCCGTCGCCATTGTGACGCTGCACAGAGCAGCACTGGCGCTGCGTGTCGAGCCATCCAATCGCTCTTTGAAGGGAAGGACGTAGTCCTGAGGGCAGGCACGCAGTTTGACTTGGGTCGGATCAAGCGCTCAGTCTTCGCCAAGGTCTCCATTCGGCCGTACCCGTTCGAGTGCTCGCACGTTGACGAAGAGACGTGGGACGTGGTTGCCACCATGAGCGACCTCGCCGCTGTCGAAGAGCTCGTGCGCTCGAACCTCCGAGCGGACAATCTCGAGCGCCGCAAGTGGTGCCAGCAGCTCCGAGGACTCGACTTGACTGGCAATGCCATCGCGCTGCCGTTCTCGCGAGTCGAAGCGACCAGCGCAGTCGTAGCAGCTAGCACGGCGCTCGAGAAGGCACTGCGGGCTCGCCTTGGCGGCGCTGAACGGACGACGCCACTGCGCACGAACAACGTGTTCGCGTGCCACTACCCAATGGCGCGCACGACCGTCAAGCATCAGCGCGACGAGATGTTTGCTGTCGAAGTGGTGTACACTGACGGACGCGGCGACGCGGTGGACTCGAACACAGGCAAAGTGACGCACGTGACTGGCCGCAAGACGCGCAAAGGCATCATACACCTCGGCTTGACTGAGGACATGGAGGCCATTGGAACGGCGTGGCGCGAGGTCGTGTGTGCAGACGTCGCGAACGTCAACGCTCTTGCCACAGCGAGGCGCGAGGTGAACGCGATTAGCGACGCGTACCGCAAAGGCTGGATCGCCGACTGGCAGCAAGCGAACGCGATCTTGAACGACGCGTTCTGGCTCCGCGTCTTTGCGAACCCGATGACCTCGCGAGCTGAGCTCGAGACGTACTTGACGACGCACGAGACCAACAGCGTGCTGCAAGCGCTCCCAACAACGCATCGCGCCGAGCTCGACGCGCTCTTCTGGCGCATGCAGTTTGTCCAGTCGCACCCAGCGCGCCGTGCGTGGTACGTCTTCTGGGACGGCTTCCACGCGCGCAACAGCACCATGGATGTTGTGGCAAAGCACAGCGAGGACTTTGATCCGGCGCGCGCGACGTCGATCTGCTACCACGTGATGCCACGCGCTGAGCTGCTCACGTGGCTCCAAGAGCGACAGCTCACGCGACAATCGTGCTCGCTGTGGAGTCGCCTGAGTGGCGGCAACCAGCTCTTCAGCACGACAGTGCTCGACTGTCTCTACAAGCGCATGGACCCGCAAGCCGAGCCAGTTGAGACACCTCGACCTACTGCTTGGCAACACGTACGCTCAGTACTCAAGACCAAGCAGTGGCTCTACGGACGCCACGGCAAGCACCACGAGCGCGTCACTCCGACTCGCTCCGACACCGGCGCATGACGACCTGCGCTCTGACGTTGTGATGTCCGATCACCTGCTCCGCTAGCATCAGTGATCAGTGTCGACACATGGCCCACAAGCACACCGAGTGGTCGTCGCAGCTGCGAGCGCTCGATGAGCTGTGGCTGGTGCTCGAGACGACTGAAGAGCGCGCTTTGGCCATGGAGAGCGACACGATGCGAGTCGGGAGGTGCTCTGTATGGACACGACAGTGACTTGCAACGTACTGAATCAACACTGCTTTCTATCTTCTGTATCAACGATGATGTTAAGAGTGTGTGTTTGAGACACCGAGTGATGGTCTCTGTATCCATTCCTTCACTTACGATCACACAGTCGCTTGGTGCGCGAGCAGTAGGTTCTCGAGGCACTGCTGGCGCGTGGCGTGGATGCGCGTCCACTCGGAGACCACGCGGCGCTCGCTCCCAGGCGCAAACACGCACGGCTGCGCTACTGCTGTCGCTGCCATTGTCGTTGTCGTTGTCATGGGTTGTCTCGTGGCCGAGTCTCCGCTCATGTCTGGCGCTGCGACTGGCACGTGAGCCACTGCGCTTGCTGAGACGAGACTCGCAGCAGCGACTGGCGCCATGGACGCGAACGAGTGCACGAGCGTCGTCGAGCGCTCGCGAGGCGTGAGGACGATCCAGGACTGCGCACGGAGCACGCAGCCGCGCGGGACCATCGCGCAGTTGCTAGTGCCACCACCACCATCGTCACACGGACGGATGTACGCGATGCCGACGTAGATCGAGCGGCGCGGTCTACGAACGCGTGGCTCGCGAGGTGCGCGACCGCGTCGCTCGCGCCAAAGCGCACGCGCTCTTTCGTCACGACGACGTCCGTGAGGCCGCTGTAGTGCTCGGCGCCAAAGAGCCGCTCGACCGGCCGCTTCTCCCAGCGCGTGAGGCGCAAGCAGTGGTCCACCGCAGCTTTGCAGAACGGCACTTCTTCGCACGCGACCACCTCGACGCGCGTCGGCGCGTGCGCTGCGTCGCACAGGACGTGCCACACACTCCTGCCGCTGCTCGCGTCGCTGCAGTCGTCAAGTGGCGCCAGCGCGAGGCGCTCGGTCTGCTGCAGCAGCGCCGTCACGTCGCGGTCGGCGCTCGCATACATGGCGCGAATGTCTGCGACTGTCTGCGCAAAGATGCGCTGGTCGTCCGGTGTCAGTCCTGCGCTCACGTGGCGTCTCGGTACAGCGTTGTAGCGCCGTTGAAGGAGCGCCTGATCTGCTACAAGCGCCTGTGGAGGCACGAAGACAGCAGAGCAGACGTTGTGTGTGAGAGAGAGAGAGAGAGAGAGAGTCGAGACTTGGTGCTTCCCATGCACCACAGCAACAACAACAACAACGAGAAGAGACGAGCACTGGGACGCACCGCAGCTCTTGTTGTGCGCTTTGTCACGGCGCGCTCGAGACGCTCGATGAGCCGCATCTGGTCGCGCACACGACGCCGCAGCTGCCGGTTCTCGCGTCGCGCGCGCATCAGTCGCTCGCGTTCCGTCTCGCAGCGTTCACGTGATGCAGTCAGTCGCAGCTCTTGTGACTGTCGAAGTGGCGTCGAGATGGATGTCCATGACGCTGCTAGACGCTGTTGACACTGCTTGTGCTGCTTCTGCTTCTGTGATTGTGCGAGTGCGTCGGTCAGCGCTGCGATCTGTTCTCGAAGCGACTGCATCTCACGGAGCTGCCGTGCGCGCGACGTGTTGGAGGCTCGCGGTCGCACCGGTCGCTTGGTGACCTTGGTGTTTTGGTCTTGCTGTTGTTCTTGTAGTGCACTCTCTGCGGCAAGCGGCGATGCTTGTGCTGTTGACGTAGATGCAGTGACTGACTGGTGGTTGGCAGCCAGTGGCAGTGGTGCTCCAGCCATCGCGTCGCCATCACTGTTGGATTGCTGGTGGCGCTCGATCCAGTCAGCGTCAGCAGGAGCGTACTCAAAGTCCAAGAGCATGCGCTCGATGTCGATCACAGAGTCGGCGCCACAGAGCTCGTCGTTGAGCGCGACTGCAGCGCACGAGTCAAACCAATTGGCAGCGATGGTGGCACCGTCGACTGCTTGGAGTGTCAGTGGCGTCATGGCACTGCTTTGGTTACTGGTGTATGTGCTAGTGCCAAGAGAGGCGACTGCACTGACCGTGTGTCGAGCGTCGAGCGTGCTGCTATCGTGTGCGACAGCGACTGAGGAGGTTGTGGCTGTCGAGACGAGACTGAGGCGCAACGGTGCTCTTGTGAGTGTGGCGCTTGAGCGTGTCTGGAGACTGCAGAGTGTGTCGAGTGTGCGCGTGTGTGTGTGACCTGCTCAAGAGAGAGAGCGACACGAGTGCGAGTGCGAGTGGATCAAGGCGACGAACGACTGCTCATGTGTCTTGTGTTGTTGTTTGGTGTTGATGCTGGCAAGTGGTGTGTCTGATGTGCTCAAGCGACGATCATTCTTCGTCAAGAGGCCATCACTCTTTCGCTCTTTGTCGATTTGGACCAATGAGAATGAGCGATGCCATGCGACTCGACTCAAAGTATCAAAAGTGACTGTAAAGAGTCGAGATCCTCTGTCGTGTGATGCAAACACAGTCGAGAGGATTCAAACGCCCTCGCTTTTGTCTCGCTCGCTTCGCTCGGTGTGTCTTGTCTTGACTTGACTTGCCTTTGTCTTGTCTTGATCACAAGGACCGTGATCTTGATGAACTAGATGAGGACGAGGTCGTGCTTGCTGTTGCTGTTGTTGCTGTTGTCTCCATGTCCTCGACACCAAGCGCTCCCTTGATCGATCGATCCATTCATCGGGTGGATGGATGATGGACATGCTTCAGTTTTGCGCGAGTGCACTTGCTCCTCTCATGACGATCTCTCTCTCTTGTTGACCATCACTAAGACGCTCTCACACACACAGAGCTCTCCATCCATCCAGCATGTGCAGCAGCACGCTTGCTGCGTGACAATCGAGCACCAGCTTCTCGCCAACGACGCTGTCGACTGCTCTCAAGCACAAGAAGCACAAGAAGAAGCACTCCAAGACACACACACACACAAGGGCGGACAAGACCGGACAGCACCAGCGACGTCGCCGCCACCCAATGAGCGCGGCGATGACACGCATCGGCTCGTCTCTACACGAACGCTTTGCTTTGGCTTTGGCTCTCTCTCTTTGTCTTTGTAAGAGGTCTGTGGTCCACGATGGCGCTCGCTCCTGCTCCTGCTGCGTGAGTCGTGAGGCGAGTGTGCATCGCTCGCTGCTGCTGCTGTCGTCGCCTTCGACCGTCGCTTGCTGCGCTCGCCATTCTCGAATCCTACAGCGCCTGCGCACTCGCAAGCACCGACACACACACAACAACAACACCAACACCACCACCAACAAGATGGCACCAAAGATCCGTCGCGCTGCGCCTGCGTTCACGGCCGAGGCTGTCGTGAACGGCGAGTTCAAGAAGGTGTCGCTGTCGGACTACAAGGGCAAGTACGTCGTGCTGTTCTTCTACCCGCTCGACTTTACGTTCGTGTGCCCGACCGAGATCATCGCGTTCAGCGAGAAGGCGGCCGAGTTCCGCAAGCTCGGGTGCGAGGTCATCGGGTGCTCGACGGACTCCAAGTTCTCGCACCTCGCGTGGATCAACACGCCGCGCAAGAAGGGCGGTCTCGGCGAGATGGACATCCCGCTCATCGCCGACTACAACAAGGACATTGCGCGCGCGTACGACGTGCTCGTGGAGGAGGGCGACGACGCCGGCGTGGCCTTCCGCGGCGCGTTCATCATCGACGGCAACGGCATCCTGCGCCAGATCACGATGAACGACCTGCCAGTGGGCCGCAACGTCGACGAGATGCTGCGTCTCGTGGAGGCGTTCCAGTACACGGACGAGCACGGCGAGGTGTGCCCGGCGGGCTGGAAGAAGGGCAAGGCGACGATGAAGGCCGACGTCAAGGGCTCGCTCGAGTACTTTGAGGCCGCCAACTAGACACACAAGCACACCCCGACACACACCCCGACACACACAAGCACTCAAGCACTCAAACACAAACACAACACACATCTACAGCGACACGTCGACAGTGACACTGCTCTAGCGCTCAAGTGAGCGAGCAAGCGATCGATAGACCCAGTGATCAATCAAGCGACCTGCTCCTTGCTAGAGCAATCACCACGGAGCGATCAACATGAGCGTCTGTGTGATTGAACTGCTTGTGAGCGAGTGCTCAAGTGATCCTGCGATGGCTTCTGTCGAGTCTTCCTCTTGCTGTGCTTTGTCAGTGATGGTCGTCGTCGCTCGTGGGTAGAGCTCAGCTCTCTCTCTCTCTTGTCGAGTCTTGTTCTGTTCTGTCATGTTGCTTCAGGCGATCCTATTGTCATTGCCGTCATTGCCGCTAGGGCAAAGCGGAGCTGTGCGTTTGCGCGTGCGCGTGAGTGAGTGTCCAGCGCATCGAGCTCCGCGACACTCGAGCGCTTCAAGCATTCGCATTAAGGTCGGCGCTGGTGTCATTGATGGTACCGCTGATGGCGCAATGGTGGTGCTTCATTGCGACGACGACTTGAGCGACGACGACGCACGTGCTTGTTTGACTTGTGCTGCTGCTGCTGCTGTCATCTCCTCGTGACTGAAAGCAGTGTCATGAGTGCAAGTGCCTCGGTCGTCCAGACATCGACGTGTTCCTGCACGGACCGAATCCTCGCGTGAGTCGTGACGACGTCGAGCATTGTAGAACGTGGCAGAGCTGAGCTGAGCACCAAAGAGCTGATCCAAGACGCCGTTCTAGCGTCGAGAACGAGACAAGCGGCAAGAGTGTGCTCGTGAACCCGCGCCTCTCCGCTCGTTGCCTGTGCGAAGAGCAAGATCGCGTCAGATCCGCTCGCTACTCGGCATGGATGCACGCCCAGGACTTGTGTGTGTGTGTGTGTGTACATGGCGCACCAAAGCCTGGGTGTGAGAGAGTCACGCGCGAAACTACATGTGCATGCTGTCGCTGGTGTCAGTGCAAACGGCGTGGAGTCAGAGGTCAAGCGTCAGGTGGTGATGATGCAAGCCTCGACGCCCTGTCGATCGTCCAGCATGTTTGATAGAGAGAGAGCAAGAACGAGCAAGAGCGAGGCTGGTCTTCGCTTCCACGTTCGTGAAGTTTGGTCCGCCCGACGTCAGCATCAGCACCTCATGCACCTCATGACATCACATGGTCCGACCACACATTCACACCTTCACACACACACACACCTGCTCCAGTCTCGAGTCTCGAGTCTCGAGTCTCGAGTCTCTGTGCGTGTACATGCACTAGGACTGGCACTAACCCAACCTCGTCAACCTCTCACACATGCACTCGTGCAGAGCTTGAGCGAGCGTTCCGACAGTGAATGGCAAGCGCCACCTGGTTTGACTCGAGAGGAGGAGAAGACGGTCGACGCTTGGCGCGACATCCTCCTCCTCACCCCGAGTCCGCTCACCTAGCCTGCTTCTAACCTTTCGCTTCTCACGTTCTTGTTCACACCAGCGACTCGCTACTGCTGCTCTTGATGATCGTCGTGATGATCGTCGTGATCGGTCGCGAAGAGAGAGAGAGAGAGAGAGAGAGCAAGAGCAAACAATGTCAACGACCATGCCAATGGAGCGAACACGACACGACACGACACGGACGGGCTTGGGGAGAACACAGCAGCGAGCAAGAACATCGCAGCTCGTCGAGTCGACCAGCCAGCTCGCCAAGCAGGCAGGGCTGGCAAGAGGCACGACTTTGACAAGTCGGCATGACCGATCGATTGCAACGATCAACCAACCAACTGACCGAGTCAGTCAGTCACTCGCTTTGCGGTATAGCATCATGGCGTCGTCTTCGTATTGAGAAGCCGAACGACGCGAGACGCGAGACACCAGAGCGACCGACGGTCGCTTCGTTCGCGACGACAACGGCATCGCAAGCGTTCGAATGGAACAAGCTCACGTCGTGTGCTCATGTCGATGGACGGACGGATGCGTACGTGAGAGTGTTGTGGACTGCACGCATCGAGTAGCATGACGCATGAAGCACGACGCAGAGAAGAGAAGTTGGCGTAGTGAGCGAGCGAGCGATGGAAGCATTGATCGTCCTTGCGTTGGTCGTCCTTGGAACTCGATCGTCTGGAGCCTGGAGTACTTGGTCGACTTGGTCGACTGGAGCACTAGTACATGTACATGGCGTGCTCGCACTTTGCCATAGAAGCAAAGCTCCATAGTGCTTGGCGTCGTCGTGCTTGTCGGTCGTCGTGCTTGTCGCGACGGTCATCCATCCATCCATCCATCCATCCAAAGGCTTTGCGTTGGTAGTCCATGGTCCTAGCACTTGATCGACCTTGATCGTCTGGAGCTTGGAGTGCTTGGAGAGCGTACGTTGCCATACAACCAATGCTCTCGTACGCAACACGCTACTGCTACTCGTAAAACCACTACGTTGCTGTCGCCATCAGTGTAGTACGAGCACTTCGGAGAATGCGGTCGATCGCGGCGGTCATCCACGCGAGACATCGCAGTCACACTCACGCAGCGATCGATCTGGTCAAAGTGACGCCCGATCCTCATTTGCTTGTGCCACGTCCCTCTTGCGTGGACGAGAGCGAGCGAGTGACGTTCATACAGTACATTCACAGTCAAAACAGCAGCAGCAGTCGTCGTCCTACTCAGTGCGTCTAGCGTCTAGCGTCTAGCGCAGTCGTCCACTCACCACGAGAAGCCCGCCGTCTTGTGCGCATCGCCCGAGTCTCTTGACGTTGTCGAGTCGGACCCTCGGACTTCGACAAACAGCGGCGCGTCGCGGTCGAGGATCGGGAACCGCGCGTCGTGCGGCTCGATCATCGGACAGTCGGACGTTGCTGCGACGTCGCAGCTCTCGCGCTTCTCGTCGCTCTGGTTCGTCCACGTCGAGAGCGTCGAGCGCGCTGGGAAGTACTCTTCTCCTAATGCTTCGAACGACGTCCGGACCGAGTGCGTACGCGCTGCTGCCGCTTGTTTGCTAGTCGTCGCGCCGAGTCCCCAGAGCACTGCGCCGCCGCCATGCGTACTGCTACTGTTGTTGCTGTCATGTGCGACGTCGTCGACCTCGGATCCCGTTGACGAGTGCGTCGGCGAGAGCGCCAGGAGCTCAGGCTTGCGCGCCAAGACGCCGTGGAGCGACGCTGCGTCGACAAAGCGCCGGAGCGCGCGGAACCAGCGCGTCCAGTCGACCGAGTGCAGCGCGCGGAACTCGTCTTTGCGCGGTGAGCCGTCTGCGCCGACGCTAATGACGTGGAACGCGTCGGTCTTGTCCGTCAAGAGCACGCGCAGGAGCTGACAGCGCTGCTCGACGCGGCCGTTGATCGTGTCTTCGCTCGCGTACAGGACCAGGCTGTCGTCGTCGCGGAGGAGGCAGTAGTACGCCTTCCAGCGCTTCAGCACCACGCCCTTGCGCTTCTGGAGCCAACCGGTCGTGACAATGCTCGCGCGCTTGCGACTGCTCGCTACTGGCTGTGGCTCCTGACTCCGCTGTGCAGCAGCAGGCTTCGCGCTAGACGGGTCTGAGGCGCCAGACGACGCACTCGACGGGTTCCGCCGCCGGTGCTCGAGCGCGTCAAAGTCCTCTGTGCTCCGCATCGTGTGGAACGAGCTCGCGCCGTCTGGACTCGCGTCAAGCGCGTCTGCGAGCTTCGTCGCGTGGCGCGAGAGCCCCGCGTCCGTCTCTCGCTTGCTGCTGCTCACGTGCATCGTCGCGCGCACCGACTCGAGCGTGAAGGTGTCAAAGTCAAAGTCGACGCCCTTGGCAGTCGTCACGCGGCTGCTCGCAAGCGCTTTGCGGCTCGTAGACGGCGCTGGCAGTGGACGCACCGCAGTCTTGCGCGTCGTAGCTTCGATCGCGCGCTGGACCGATGGCGAGAGGAGCTGGATGCCGCCAGCGCTCGCACTACTGCTGCTGTTGCTGTTGTTGTTGTTACTCGCGCTCGATGCTGCAGATGCCGACGACGCAGAGCTCGCGCTCTCGCGCGCACTGCTGCTGCTGCTAATGTCTTTCATCGTCGTAGACAAGAGCGAGCACGAGTGCGATCCACTTCTGCCGTAGCAACAACAACAGACAGCAGAGGACGGACGTGTGCGCACAAGCCGTCGAATCGCACTATGCGCTTCGTGTGGACTTTGTGTGGCCTTTGGACGCCTCTTCGCCGCGCGTTCGTTCGTTCCTTCGATGGAAATAGCCCACTCGACGACACGATGTGCTGCTTGAGCTGCTTGTGTGTTGGTGCTTGCTGGAGGAGGTCGTGTGTGTGTGCGAAGCAGTGCTCGAATGCCGGAATGGCGACACGCATGCCGAGTGTACGCTCAATCGAGGATCGTGCGCATGTGCAGGTGCGTGACGTGTCTAGATCTGAAAAATCCGAGCTCAGCCATGTGGTCGAGTGCGTGCGCGCGCTTGACTGATTGACAATACACTACGCAGGCGGTGCAGCACATGGTCATGGCCCAACTGACCAGATCGATCGCTGCGTGTGAGTGAGTGTGCGATGCCTTTGTGCTCGCGTGGATGCCTTTGGATGGATGGATGGATGGATGACCGTCGCGACAAGCACGACGACCGACAAGCACGACGACGCCAAGCACTATGGAGCTTTGCTTCTATGGCAAAGTGCGAGCACGCCATGTACATGTACTAGTACTCCAGTCGACCAAGTCGACCAAGTACTCCAGGCTCCAGACGATCGAGTTCCAAGGACGACCAACGCAAGGACGATCAATGCTTCCATCGCTCGCTCGCTCACTACGCCAACTTCTCTTCTCTGCGTCGTGCTTCATGCGTCATGCTACTCGATGCGTGCAGTCCACAACACTCTCACGTACGCATCCGTCCGTCCATCGACATGAGCACACGACGTGAGCTTGTTCCATTCGAACGCTTGCGATGCCGTTGTCGTCGCGAACGAAGCGACCGTCGGTCGCTCTGGTGTCTCGCGTCTCGCGTCGTTCGGCTTCTCAATACGAAGACGACGCCATGATGCTATACCGCAAAGCGAGTGACTGACTGACTCGGTCAGTTGGTTGGTTGATCGTTGCAATCGATCGGTCATGCCGACTTGTCAAAGTCGTGCCTCTTGCCAGCCCTGCCTGCTTGGCGAGCTGGCTGGTCGACTCGACGAGCTGCGATGTTCTTGCTCGCTGCTGTGTTCTCCCCAAGCCCGTCCGTGTCGTGTCGTGTCGTGTTCGCTCCATTGGCATGGTCGTTGACATTGTTTGCTCTTGCTCTCTCTCTCTCTCTCTCTCTCTTCGCGACCGATCACGACGATCATCACGACGATCATCAAGAGCAGCAGTAGCGAGTCGCTGGTGTGAACAAGAACGTGAGAAGCGAAAGGTTAGAAGCAGGCTAGGTGAGCGGACTCGGGGTGAGGAGGAGGATGTCGCGCCAAGCGTCGACCGTCTTCTCCTCCTCTCGAGTCAAACCAGGTGGCGCTTGCCATTCACTGTCGGAACGCTCGCTCAAGCTCTGCACGAGTGCATGTGTGAGAGGTTGACGAGGTTGGGTTAGTGCCAGTCCTAGTGCATGTACACGCACAGAGACTCGAGACTCGAGACTCGAGACTCGAGACTGGAGCAGGTGTGTGTGTGTGTGAAGGTGTGAATGTGTGGTCGGACCATGTGATGTCATGAGGTGCATGAGGTGCTGATGCTGACGTCGGGCGGACCAAACTTCACGAACGTGGAAGCGAAGACCAGCCTCGCTCTTGCTCGTTCTTGCTCTCTCTCTATCAAACATGCTGGACGATCGACAGGGCGTCGAGGCTTGCATCATCACCACCTGACGCTTGACCTCTGACTCCACGCCGTTTGCACTGACACCAGCGACAGCATGCACATGTAGTTTCGCGCGTGACTCTCTCACACCCAGGCTTTGGTGCGCCATGTACACACACACACACACACAAGTCCTGGGCGTGCATCCATGCCGAGTAGCGAGCGGATCTGACGCGATCTTGCTCTTCGCACAGGCAACGAGCGGAGAGGCGCGGGTTCACGAGCACACTCTTGCCGCTTGTCTCGTTCTCGACGCTAGAACGGCGTCTTGGATCAGCTCTTTGGTGCTCAGCTCAGCTCTGCCACGTTCTACAATGCTCGACGTCGTCACGACTCACGCGAGGATTCGGTCCGTGCAGGAACACGTCGATGTCTGGACGACCGAGGCACTTGCACTCATGACACTGCTTTCAGTCACGAGGAGATGACAGCAGCAGCAGCAGCACAAGTCAAACAAGCACGTGCGTCGTCGTCGCTCAAGTCGTCGTCGCAATGAAGCACCACCATTGCGCCATCAGCGGTACCATCAATGACACCAGCGCCGACCTTAATGCGAATGCTTGAAGCGCTCGAGTGTCGCGGAGCTCGATGCGCTGGACACTCACTCACGCGCACGCGCAAACGCACAGCTCCGCTTTGCCCTAGCGGCAATGACGGCAATGACAATAGGATCGCCTGAAGCAACATGACAGAACAGAACAAGACTCGACAAGAGAGAGAGAGAGCTGAGCTCTACCCACGAGCGACGACGACCATCACTGACAAAGCACAGCAAGAGGAAGACTCGACAGAAGCCATCGCAGGATCACTTGAGCACTCGCTCACAAGCAGTTCAATCACACAGACGCTCATGTTGATCGCTCCGTGGTGATTGCTCTAGCAAGGAGCAGGTCGCTTGATTGATCACTGGGTCTATCGATCGCTTGCTCGCTCACTTGAGCGCTAGAGCAGTGTCACTGTCGACGTGTCGCTGTAGATGTGTGTTGTGTTTGTGTTTGAGTGCTTGAGTGCTTGTGTGTGTCGGGGTGTGTGTCGGGGTGTGCTTGTGTGTCTAGTTGGCGGCCTCAAAGTACTCGAGCGAGCCCTTGACGTCGGCCTTCATCGTCGCCTTGCCCTTCTTCCAGCCCGCCGGGCACACCTCGCCGTGCTCGTCCGTGTACTGGAACGCCTCCACGAGACGCAGCATCTCGTCGACGTTGCGGCCCACTGGCAGGTCGTTCATCGTGATCTGGCGCAGGATGCCGTTGCCGTCGATGATGAACGCGCCGCGGAAGGCCACGCCGGCGTCGTCGCCCTCCTCCACGAGCACGTCGTACGCGCGCGCAATGTCCTTGTTGTAGTCGGCGATGAGCGGGATGTCCATCTCGCCGAGACCGCCCTTCTTGCGCGGCGTGTTGATCCACGCGAGGTGCGAGAACTTGGAGTCCGTCGAGCACCCGATGACCTCGCACCCGAGCTTGCGGAACTCGGCCGCCTTCTCGCTGAACGCGATGATCTCGGTCGGGCACACGAACGTAAAGTCGAGCGGGTAGAAGAACAGCACGACGTACTTGCCCTTGTAGTCCGACAGCGACACCTTCTTGAACTCGCCGTTCACGACAGCCTCGGCCGTGAACGCAGGCGCAGCGCGACGGATCTTTGGTGCCATCTTGTTGGTGGTGGTGTTGGTGTTGTTGTTATGTGTGTGTCGGTGCTTGCGAGTGCGCAGGCGCTGTAGGATTCGAGAATGGCGAGCGCAGCAAGCGACGGTCGAAGGCGACGACAGCAGCAGCAGCGAGCGATGCACACTCGCCTCACGACTCACGCAGCAGGAGCAGGAGCGAGCGCCATCGTGGACCACAGACCTCTTACAAAGACAAAGAGAGAGAGCCAAAGCCAAAGCAAAGCGTTCGTGTAGAGACGAGCCGATGCGTGTCATCGCCGCGCTCATTGGGTGGCGGCGACGTCGCTGGTGCTGTCCGGTCTTGTCCGCCCTTGTGTGTGTGTGTGTCTTGGAGTGCTTCTTCTTGTGCTTCTTGTGCTTGAGAGCAGTCGACAGCGTCGTTGGCGAGAAGCTGGTGCTCGATTGTCACGCAGCAAGCGTGCTGCTGCACATGCTGGATGGATGGAGAGCTCTGTGTGTGTGAGAGCGTCTTAGTGATGGTCAACAAGAGAGAGAGATCGTCATGAGAGGAGCAAGTGCACTCGCGCAAAACTGAAGCATGTCCATCATCCATCCACCCGATGAATGGATCGATCGATCAAGGGAGCGCTTGGTGTCGAGGACATGGAGACAACAGCAACAACAGCAACAGCAAGCACGACCTCGTCCTCATCTAGTTCATCAAGATCACGGTCCTTGTGATCAAGACAAGACAAAGGCAAGTCAAGTCAAGACAAGACACACCGAGCGAAGCGAGCGAGACAAAAGCGAGGGCGTTTGAATCCTCTCGACTGTGTTTGCATCACACGACAGAGGATCTCGACTCTTTACAGTCACTTTTGATACTTTGAGTCGAGTCGCATGGCATCGCTCATTCTCATTGGTCCAAATCGACAAAGAGCGAAAGAGTGATGGCCTCTTGACGAAGAATGATCGTCGCTTGAGCACATCAGACACACCACTTGCCAGCATCAACACCAAACAACAACACAAGACACATGAGCAGTCGTTCGTCGCCTTGATCCACTCGCACTCGCACTCGTGTCGCTCTCTCTCTTGAGCAGGTCACACACACACGCGCACACTCGACACACTCTGCAGTCTCCAGACACGCTCAAGCGCCACACTCACAAGAGCACCGTTGCGCCTCAGTCTCGTCTCGACAGCCACAACCTCCTCAGTCGCTGTCGCACACGATAGCAGCACGCTCGACGCTCGACACACGGTCAGTGCAGTCGCCTCTCTTGGCACTAGCACATACACCAGTAACCAAAGCAGTGCCATGACGCCACTGACACTCCAAGCAGTCGACGGTGCCACCATCGCTGCCAATTGGTTTGACTCGTGCCCTGCAGTCGCGCTCAACGACGAGCTCTGTGGCGCCGACTCTGTGATCGACATCGAGCGCATGCTCTTGGACTTTGAGTACGCTCCTGCTGACGCTGACTGGATCGAGCGCCACCAGCAATCCAACAGTGATGGCGACGCGATGGCTGGAGCACCACTGCCACTGGCTGCCAACCACCAGTCAGTCACTGCATCTACGTCAACAGCACAAGCATCGCCGCTTGCCGCAGAGAGTGCACTACAAGAACAACAGCAAGACCAAAACACCAAGGTCACCAAGCGACCGGTGCGACCGCGAGCCTCCAACACGTCGCGCGCACGGCAGCTCCGTGAGATGCAGTCGCTTCGAGAACAGATCGCAGCGCTGACCGACGCACTCGCACAATCACAGAAGCAGAAGCAGCACAAGCAGTGTCAACAGCGTCTAGCAGCGTCATGGACATCCATCTCGACGCCACTTCGACAGTCACAAGAGCTGCGACTGACTGCATCACGTGAACGCTGCGAGACGGAACGCGAGCGACTGATGCGCGCGCGACGCGAGAACCGGCAGCTGCGGCGTCGTGTGCGCGACCAGATGCGGCTCATCGAGCGTCTCGAGCGCGCCGTGACAAAGCGCACAACAAGAGCTGCGGTGCGTCCCAGTGCTCGTCTCTTCTCGTTGTTGTTGTTGTTGCTGTGGTGCATGGGAAGCACCAAGTCTCGACTCTCTCTCTCTCTCTCTCTCTCTCACACACAACGTCTGCTCTGCTGTCTTCGTGCCTCCACAGGCGCTTGTAGCAGATCAGGCGCTCCTTCAACGGCGCTACAACGCTGTACCGAGACGCCACGTGAGCGCAGGACTGACACCGGACGACCAGCGCATCTTTGCGCAGACAGTCGCAGACATTCGCGCCATGTATGCGAGCGCCGACCGCGACGTGACGGCGCTGCTGCAGCAGACCGAGCGCCTCGCGCTGGCGCCACTTGACGACTGCAGCGACGCGAGCAGCGGCAGGAGTGTGTGGCACGTCCTGTGCGACGCAGCGCACGCGCCGACGCGCGTCGAGGTGGTCGCGTGCGAAGAAGTGCCGTTCTGCAAAGCTGCGGTGGACCACTGCTTGCGCCTCACGCGCTGGGAGAAGCGGCCGGTCGAGCGGCTCTTTGGCGCCGAGCACTACAGCGGCCTCACGGACGTCGTCGTGACGAAAGAGCGCGTGCGCTTTGGCGCGAGCGACGCGGTCGCGCACCTCGCGAGCCACGCGTTCGTAGACCGCGCCGCTCGATCTACGTCGGCGTCGCGTACATCCGTCCGTGTGACGATGGTGGTGGTGGCACTAGCAACTGCGCGATGGTCCCGCGCGGCTGCGTGCTCCGTGCGCAGTCCTGGATCGTCCTCACGCCTCGCGAGCGCTCGACGACGCTCGTGCACTCGTTCGCGTCCATGGCGCCAGTCGCTGCTGCGAGTCTCGTCTCAGCAAGCGCAGTGGCTCACGTGCCAGTCGCAGCGCCAGACATGAGCGGAGACTCGGCCACGAGACAACCCATGACAACGACAACGACAATGGCAGCGACAGCAGTAGCGCAGCCGTGCGTGTTTGCGCCTGGGAGCGAGCGCCGCGTGGTCTCCGAGTGGACGCGCATCCACGCCACGCGCCAGCAGTGCCTCGAGAACCTACTGCTCGCGCACCAAGCGACTGTGTGATCGTAAGTGAAGGAATGGATACAGAGACCATCACTCGGTGTCTCAAACACACACTCTTAACATCATCGTTGATACAGAAGATAGAAAGCAGTGTTGATTCAGTACGTTGCAAGTCACTGTCGTGTCCATACAGAGCACCTCCCGACTCGCATCGTGTCGCTCTCCATGGCCAAAGCGCGCTCTTCAGTCGTCTCGAGCACCAGCCACAGCTCATCGAGCGCTCGCAGCTGCGACGACCACTCGGTGTGCTTGTGGGTCATGTGTCGACACTGATCACTGATGCTAGCGGAGCAGGTGATCGGACATCACAACGTCAGAGCGCAGGTCGTCATGCGCCGGTGTCGGAGCGAGTCGGAGTGACGCGCTCGTGGTGCTTGCCGTGGCGTCCGTAGAGCCACTGCTTGGTCTTGAGTACTGAGCGTACGTGTTGCCAAGCAGTAGGTCGAGGTGTCTCAACTGGCTCGGCTTGCGGGTCCATGCGCTTGTAGAGACAGTCGAGCACTGTCGTGCTGAAGAGCTGGTTGCCGCCACTCAGGCGACTCCACAGCGAGCACGATTGTCGCGTGAGCTGTCGCTCTTGGAGCCACGTGAGCAGCTCAGCGCGTGGCATCACGTGGTAGCAGATCGACGTCGCGCGCGCCGGATCAAAGTCCTCGCTGTGCTTTGCCACAACATCCATGGTGCTGTTGCGCGCGTGGAAGCCGTCCCAGAAGACGTACCACGCACGGCGCGCTGGGTGCGACTGGACAAACTGCATGCGCCAGAAGAGCGCGTCGAGCTCGGCGCGATGCGTTGTTGGGAGCGCTTGCAGCACGCTGTTGGTCTCGTGCGTCGTCAAGTACGTCTCGAGCTCAGCTCGCGAGGTCATCGGGTTCGCAAAGACGCGGAGCCAGAACGCGTCGTTCAAGATCGCGTTCGCTTGCTGCCAGTCGGCGATCCAGCCTTTGCGGTACGCGTCGCTAATCGCGTTCACCTCGCGCCTCGCTGTGGCAAGAGCGTTGACGTTCGCGACGTCTGCACACACGACCTCGCGCCACGCCGTTCCAATGGCCTCCATGTCCTCAGTCAAGCCGAGGTGTATGATGCCTTTGCGCGTCTTGCGGCCAGTCACGTGCGTCACTTTGCCTGTGTTCGAGTCCACCGCGTCGCCGCGTCCGTCAGTGTACACCACTTCGACAGCAAACATCTCGTCGCGCTGATGCTTGACGGTCGTGCGCGCCATTGGGTAGTGGCACGCGAACACGTTGTTCGTGCGCAGTGGCGTCGTCCGTTCAGCGCCGCCAAGGCGAGCCCGCAGTGCCTTCTCGAGCGCCGTGCTAGCTGCTACGACTGCGCTGGTCGCTTCGACTCGCGAGAACGGCAGCGCGATGGCATTGCCAGTCAAGTCGAGTCCTCGGAGCTGCTGGCACCACTTGCGGCGCTCGAGATTGTCCGCTCGGAGGTTCGAGCGCACGAGCTCTTCGACAGCGGCGAGGTCGCTCATGGTGGCAACCACGTCCCACGTCTCTTCGTCAACGTGCGAGCACTCGAACGGGTACGGCCGAATGGAGACCTTGGCGAAGACTGAGCGCTTGATCCGACCCAAGTCAAACTGCGTGCCTGCCCTCAGGACTACGTCCTTCCCTTCAAAGAGCGATTGGATGGCTCGACACGCAGCGCCAGTGCTGCTCTGTGCAGCGTCACAATGGCGACGGATCTGCTCGCGACCGTACTCCATCGCCGCGACTTCGAGCTCCGTGAGTCGCTTCACCGTTGCTTCGCCGCACTTGGAGGCGAGGAGACTGTGCCAGAACGGCTGCCAGATGCGGTACAGACACTCGTTCTCGAGGTGCCACGTCGGTACGATCGTGGTTGCGAGGCCATCGTGAATGTCGCGATCCGTGCTGCTGAACGTGAAGACGCCGGTGATGTCCTTGACGCGGCGCAGGAGCGGCGGGTAGCCCATGCAGATGCCAACGAACTGCATCACAAACACGCTGACGTGCAGTGGCATGAGAACGAAACCAAAGAGCCACTGCGCCGCTGGACTTGGTCTCTCGCCCAGCACGAGCGCACTCAGGGACGTGAGCCATAGAGCTAGTTGGCTCAGCGCCTCGACGCGGTCGGTCAGCGGGTCCACAAACACGGGCGAGAAGCGTCGGAAGCGAACGAAGAGTCCGAGCGACGCCGTCGCGAGTAGAACGACCCAGCGGTTGCGCCACGCACGGGAGCCCGACAGGATGACCGGCATCATGAGGAGCGCGCGCATGGACATCTGCAAGACCTTGTAGTACCGCGCGTGGTACTCCATGTCCTTGTACAGCGGCGCGAACGGACAGTAGACTTGGCTCGGGTGCTTGGACACGAGGCGCGTGAAGACGTGACCGCGCAGTCGCGCTGGTGCGCCGTCAATGTCAAAGACCTCTCCGTTGCGCTCGCGCGGCGCGTACGTACGGATCGATCCGGCAAAGCACCGGGCAAGTAGACGCTGAAGAACACGACCATCACAACCGAAGTTGCGTGCGTGAGCGTACTAGATAGTGGCTTGTTCATCACCCGGAGCGCCAGCTCGGTCGTGGGGAAGTAGATCACAAAGAGCGCGGCTTGCATGTACGCAAAGCGTCGGTGTCTGCGCTGGAGATCGGGCGACCGCGCGGCGTTTGCCCACGTCTTGCCTCCGTGCAGCGCAGACTTGCGGTCACTCGTTGCGGCGACGGGGCTCGAGCCCGCAATCAAACCACGTAGCAAAGCTGATGAAGACGACAGTGAGCACACCGATCATAACGCCAGGGTGGTTGAGATCCGGGAGCTCAAAGGCGTACGAGAGCGAGAGGATGCAGTAGATCCGCGCGAGCGTAGAGCGCGCGGCAGCCATGATCGGCTCGCTAAGTGCGTCAAAGTCAAAGAGGTTGGCGAGCAGGAGACCGGACACTTGGACGTAGTTGAGCAGCACTTCGAGACGCGCGCGCGGCAGGTGCGCGAGGAGCGAGCTGAGATGTGAGAGACGCAGCGCTGTCTGCGTTGCGCGGGCAAGAGCGTCAGCCTCTACGCGACTCGCTTTGCTCCAGGTCTCGGCGTGTTCGAACGGCGCGTGCTCGTGCGACTTGGACGCGTACACTCGGCTGAACTTGTCCTTGAGTATGTAGACGCTCGCTGCGATGCGAGCGCCAGCTACGGCGTCGTCTTGTGCAGCGCGCAGCTTGGTGTCGCTGTGCTGTACATCGCCATGCACAGTCGGCGTAGCTGTAGAACCGATGCTCTGCTGTGGCACTGGGTCGAGAGGTCTGAGTGCGATTCGGTCGGCATCAGCAGTTGGAACGGCGTCGATCAGCGTCACCTGAGAGGCGCCCGTCAGTGCATCGTCTCCAGGTTGCGCTACTGTTCCAGCTGAAGGTGCCGCATTGCTGAGCACTCGCCAGAGATGTGCGAGCTTGAGGTTCGTTGCCGTCAGCAGAGCGTCACTGAGCGCAGTGTACAGCGTCTGGATCTGCTCACTGGACGCGGTAGCGAGTGCCTGAGCGAGCACGTTCGAGGACTCGAGTGCGTTCAAAGCCGTCATCGAGAGCACGATGCCGTAGCGCTCCATGCGCTCGAGACGCGTGCGCAGGCCGTCGCCCAGCGCTTGCGAGCGCAACACTTGGTTGAGCGCCTTCCCGAGCGTCTGGACATTGCGCTTCGCGGCGAGGACGCGGTCGCGCGTGATCGGCAGTGGCGGTCGTAGTGCTTTCATGCGAACGACCATGTTCTTGGACGGCGCTTCATCTCGTGCTCGGAGGCTCTCAAGCACGTCCAAGAGCTCGTCGCGGCCGTTCACGACTGCGTCTTCCAGACCGATGCGCAGACTTGTGGCGACGTCGGACCAAAGACCGATGCGTCGTGGGTCTGCGACGGCTGCCACGTCGTGCGAGTGCGTCGCTCCTCGAGCACGTCTCGGTCGTTGCGAGCGAGTTCAGCGACGTCCCTCACGAGATCTCGCACTGCATCAGCCGACAGTGCATACAGGATGTCGTCCATGACGTCGTCGTCAAGCAGCTGGATGAGCTGGTCGTCAGGCAGCAGTGTGTTGCTCGCAACGCTCTCGAGCAGCTCACGCGCACTGACGACTCGCTTTGACGTTGGCGGCACAGCAGTGACATCAGTGGTTGGCGTATCCATCGATAGCGACTGAGCCTGAACGGCTGACGTTGACTCTGTCGTAGCTCCGATGCTTCGTCCTGTCGTTGAAAGCTCGTCCGTCAAGGCGCTCGCTGCGCTACACGGCGGCGCGCCTTCATCCGCTGGTGGCGGGAGCTGCTGACAAGACGATGCCGTTGGTATCGACAACCGCGTCAGCACGTCTTCGTCCACTGAAGCAGCGTCGTCTACGAGTGGCAAGCAGACGGCGCCAAGCTCTTGCTCGCGAGTGTCGACTCCAGAGCGATCTTGAACAGTGTCAGGCAATTCAAAGTCTGTGACGACCTGGTCTTGGACAGC
Organism: Pythium guiyangense; assembly: GCA_003730235.1. Taxonomy (NCBI): domain Eukaryota; phylum Oomycota; class Peronosporomycetes; order Pythiales; family Pythiaceae; genus Pythium; species Pythium guiyangense. The sequence goes on from QXDM01000027.1 coordinate 985,815, forward strand.
GTTGTCTCGAGCCGCGCCGTTGCTGGTCCAAGGCGCTACAGAGGCACCACACTCCTGGCCACTCGCGCCTGGTTCTTCGTCTCGATCCAGATCGTGCATCGCGTCGTCTGCGCTGGTGACGCGAGCACTCGCGTCTACTGCGCCAGGATCACTGCGAGTCGCCATCCTCACTGGAGCGCCAGTCGGCCGTGACAACTTGGCTTGTGACTTCAATGCGCACACGTCGCTCGCGCAGGAGGCACTCTACGCGTGAAGGGAGGAGGGCAGCGCCGACTCTTGTCCTCGAAAGCAGCAGTTCGCGACTCTTCTCAAGTGCCACGCCGTCGCGTCCGCACCCCACTGTACGATCAAGTTGGTCGTTCAAGTTCGCCGTTAACGAGATGCCTACTGCAACCACTTGGTTTGGGCATGGCGTCACTCGCAGTGCCCCAGGGCGCTTGCACTGACACTGCGTCGCTCGCTTGCCGGCGTTCTTGGCCGTGAGCCACATCTCAGCGTTGGCGTCGTCCTGCGCATCGACACCGCGCTTGACCACGCACTTCGAGCGTCCTCTTGCCCAGTCAACACCCTCTGCTGCCGTCTGCCACCTCTTCAGATCGTTAGAGGTGTCGAATGTGATTGAGACGTGATCGAGTCCTACGTCGCGACGCCTCAGACACAGTTGAGAGATGATTGTATCGCCGCACCGCCTTGTGTTCAAGCGCCGTCAAGGCACTCGTGCTCGCCAGCGCTGTCGTGCTTCTCGGATCGCTCGTTGACTTGGCAGAAGCGCGCAACGAGAGCGCTCTGATCAAGCTCAAGGCCACGTAGAACAGTTGCTACAAGTGCGAGACCACTCCAGACGCCAATGTGCTTCCAGCACCTCTGCTACCATCGCTTCTCGAACCATGAGAACTGGTTCGGGCAGTTCCGTCGTCGGAGCAGCGCCATGGCATCGTCAACCGAACCTGATCTCTCACGATGCGACTGCTGCATCAAAGACATCGAGGTCGTGGTCGGCGAGATGAAGCGAGCGGTCGTCGACTCGGAAGACGTGGTCGTCTGCTACTCGGCGATCGCCAAGGACTCGAGCGACAACGTTGTCAAGGAGTGGTACAAGACGTTCAAGTTCCGATGCGAGTAGCAACTGTTCGTCCTTGGCAACGAGCGCACGAGCGCGCAACAAGAGCAGTCAGTACCGCCCTGGACCAAAGACAACATGACGCGACATCATGGATGCACCGTGTGCAAGTGAGAGCGCGAGTGACGAGAGATCGCAGTCGGCGTGGCTCGTTGATAAATAAGAGGCACTGACAGTCTGTCTACGACGCTCTCGCTTCTGCTACGGATGACTCGAGTCTTGTGGCGCTCCAGCGGCTGCGACGTCGACAACTGGCGCCTGGAGCTTGGGCTTGCGGCCGCGCTTTTTCTTCTTTGTCGTCTCGACTGCGACTGGAGGTAGCGCTGCGGTTTGCTGCTCGACTGTGGCGCTGCCTCCTTGCTTCACGTCGAGCGCGAGTGCTGCAGGCGCGTGGTTCCCCACGTCGCAGTTCTCGGACGGCTCTGCGTTTGCGAGTTGTTTGCTGTCGGCAGTTGGTGTCGCTGCACTGGCGCCACTGGCGTTCGCTTTGAGCGTCCGCGGCTTCTTCACGCGGTCGCACCACTTCTCGCACGTGTCCTGGAACACGATCACGCGGCCGCTCACGACGAGCTTCTCGATCTTTGGCCGGCGCTTGCGCTTGAGCTTCACGCGCTCGAGTGGCTGCGCTAGCTGTTGGCCAGTAGCAGTCGACGGAAGAGCAGTAGGAGCAGAAGCTGTTGTAGTGCCACTGCTCGGTGCGAGTGCAGTTGGTGCCGTGACTGTCGCAGTTGCTAGCGTCCCCACTGGCGCAGCTGGAGCGACAGCACTCGGCCGTGGCGCGTTGAGAGCTGCTGTTGCAGTGGTGCTGGCAATTGGTTTCGAGTCTGCGAGCGTTGGCTTTGTCAACGCAGCAGTGGCGTTCTTCTGGAGCGCCACTGGCGCTGCAAGTCTCGATTGAGCGGCCGTCGTCGCCGCAACAGCAGCAGCAACAGCAGCAATCGCAGGGTCACTCGGCTGGACTGGTAGTAATGGCGCTGGAACTGACGACGCTGGTGCCGCTGGTGCTTTGACTGGCGGTGCTGGCACCGATGGCGCCGGTGCTGCTGGAGCCGCGGCACTCGGAGCTGCAGGTGTCAGTGCTGGCATCTCAGTTTTGACGACAGCGACGGTTGCTGGCGCTGGCGTCGACTGGACACTCGTACTCGCACTAGGAGGCACAGCGCCAGTCGCTACAAGTGACTTGACGACTGGGACTGCAGCGCCAGGCACTGGACCAGACGCACTCGACACTGTTGTCGACACTGCCGATAATGCTGCAAAGCTCGATCGCTTGCTCGGCGGTCGCGGGATTTCGCGCTCGACGATCCCAAACGTCGTGAGCCGCAGCGCTCCGTGCGCATGCGGCAAGTCCTCAGGTTCGTCCTTGCTCGCCATCTCGTTCCAGCGCACGACGAAGCGGCGTCCCGAGTTTTCGACGTCGACATTGCCGCACGGATGGCCGTCGAAAATGTTCTCTTCGACAATCACATTGTTCGCGTGGTAGAGCAAGCGAATGCCAAAGCGGCCGTTGCGCTCGATGCGATTGCGCCGGAGCATTGCGTTGCCCATGAGGACTGTGACGCCCGTGTGCGTGTTTGCAAAGACGCTGTTGAGCACCATGACGACGTCGCCTTGCGCAACGAGCACGCCCGAGCTCCCGCCGTGGTAGATCCGGTTGTGCACCAAGATCGCGCGGCTCAGTGGACTCCCCGACACTGCGACACACGCGTTCCCGACGTGGCTGCCGTCAAAATCGCAGTACATGACGCGGACGTGGCCGCTCTGGACGACGTGGAGCAAGTGCTGCCAGGTCGTCGTCGCAGTGCTGCGAGACGAAGAGCGTTTTGCTGCGTCGACGATACCAGGAGCACCTGTCGAGACGTCGGTGCTGACACTTGGACGCAGCGCGTCGTCGTCTGTGTGGCGCTGTCGTGTGACGTGGAAGCCGCAGAGCATGCCGCCGCGCGCAGTCCACCGGAGCTGTGCGCGCGCTGTTGTCATCTGGAGCTCGACGTGGGCGTCTGGCGACGCGAGGAGCTTGATCGGCGTCGTGATCTCGATAACGTCGGCGACTTCGTACACGCCCGAGCCAAAGAGCACAGTCTCGCCGCGCACGACGCCAGCCAACACGTCCGACAGTGTCATGCCGCGCAGCACGAGGTCGTTCGCACTCACGCGGACGCTCAGACTCGCGTGGCGCGCTGCGTCGCACCAAGTCGTGCAGACCAACTGCGTCTGCATGCGGTCCGGATACGGCGCCAAGTACTTCATGACGGCGAGCAAGACTGTCGGCATCAAGCCAGCAAAGCCCCGCTCGCGCGTCTGCGTGAGCTCAGCGTTCGTCGCCCAGACTGCTGGCGGGTCCCAGCTCGCTTCGCGCGTGTCGACGTTGTAGTAGAACGGATGGTTCGTGATCGCGCACTTCTTGAGCTCCCACGCTGCGCCAGTGAGCATGCGACGCCGGCGCTCCGAGTGCACATGCGCACGCTCTTGTTTGTACAATGCGCGGTGGTGATCGACGATACTGTGTGGCGTTGGGTGTGTGTTTTCGACATTTTCGACAGCTTCGCTGTCCATAATGCCAGCAATCAGCTCGCCGTCTGCGATCAGAGCGGCTTCTTCGCGCATCTTGTCTTCGTCGATCTTCGCCGCGTCGATCGGCGCGTGCTGGTTCGCAAAGTAGCTCTCGATCGCAGCGGCCGTTGGGACGTACGCGTACAGTGGGTCAATCTGCTCGCGAAAGTGCAGCGCGTACCGATCGACCGGGTTGAGCGAGTCTTCAAAGCCCTGGAGCGACGACACCGAGTCTTTCCACGCCTGGAGCTTGCGCTCCTCTTCGACTTCGCGCTGCTTCTCGCGCGCTTTCTCAGTCGCACGCTCTTGCGCTTGCGCCGCACTTGCACTCGTTGTACGCCGACGCGGTGTCTTGGCGCTACGTGCTCGGCCACGAGCACTCGAGCCTGATCGCTTGCGCTTGCGACTTGTGCGGCGCTGTGTAGCTGAAGTGTCGTCGAGGTCGTCGTCTTCATCGTCATCTTCGTCGTCGTCAATCGAGTCGTCCGAGTCGTTGTCACTCGATGCGCTTGCATCGTCCGCTACTCCAGTGTCGTCATCGCCAGCGTGACTTGTAGTGTCGAGATCGTGGTTGTCGACACTGGCAGGTGCGTCGTCTGGTGCGCCAGTCGAGCCATCGATGCTCTCAGCATCTCCGTCACGGTCGTCATCGTCGTCGCCGTCGTTCTCTTCTTCATCGTCGTCGTCGTTGTCGCGGCCGCTGATCGAGCTGTTCACTGACATTGACGACGGCGTCGACGGTCGCATCGCCAACAATGACGCGCGTCTGCTGTCAAGTCCGCCCTTAGTTGCTCCAACGCCGTGCTGCTGCTTGCGCTTGGCTCCTCCGAGCGTCTTGGCACTCTTGCTGCTGCCAGCTGCCGTTGTGCCAGTCTCTTCGTCAAACTCGCGCTGCTCCGACATGACTTCAGCCTTTGCGCCGTGCATCGCAACGACGTCGTCTTCGTCTTCGAGCTGCGCCATCGCATCTTCTAATGCTTCAATCGACAGTTCGTTCGGCTCGTCGTCGTCTTCGTCGTTTTCGACAGTGTCGAAATCACGTTGCGACCCCGTTGGATGGCGACTGCTCTCCTCGTCTTCACCATCGTCAATGGCGTCCAAGTCGGCGTCTGGCACTGCGTCCGTCCCAGTCACGAGCGCGCGGAGGTTCGCTTTCGAGAAGAAGTCGGTCGTGAACTGGCCTTCCGACATGACGAGGAAGTCGAGGTGGCGCTTCTGCTGCGCTTTCTTCAGGATGTTCTCTTCGACCGTGTGCTCGCTCACCAAGCGGTAGATGTGCACATCGCGCGTCTGACCGATGCGATGCGCGCGGTCCTGCGCCTGCGCGTCCATCGCAGGGTTCCAGTCCGAGTCGTAGAAAATGACCGAGTCGGCGCCAGTCAAGTTGATGCCGAGCCCACCGCTGCGCGTCGAGAGGATGAAGCAAAAGATCTTGTCGTCGCGGTTGAACCGGTCCATGAGCGCCTGGCGCTTCTCGACCTTTGTCGACCCATCGAGTCGAAAGTACGTGTGGCTAGAAGCAAACAAGCGAGTGCCGACAGTGTTAGCATTACAACCCAAAACCCAGCAGAATATAACCCACACCCACAATCTGACAGTCCTTGAGACCCAGACACACACACGCTTAGAAGCACAACCAAACACAGACAGACACTCGAACGTACCCGTGGATGTTGAGAAAGACCTCGAGGATGTTGAGCATCGAGCTCATTTGCGTGAAGATCAAGCACCGGTGGTTCCCGCGCTTAAGCTCGCGCAAGAGCGCGTCGAGCTGCTGGAGCTTCCCGCAGTCAAACTGCACGAGGCGCTTGTCGGGGAAGAACAGCTGCGTGCGCTTGAACGCGTCGTAGTACACGTCCAAGCACGCGCGCGCAATCGGCACAAACTGCGTCTGCTCCATGCGCTCGAGCTCGTGCTTGCGCGAGAGTGCAAAGTCGTCGGTGCTGCGCCATTGGGTTGGAGCTGAAAAACCCGACTTTGGCGCAAACCCACGACCCGTGTACACAACATCAGCTGGCCGCGCTCGTGCGCGCGGGACGTAGCACACTGCGCGCGTGACGATCGGCGTGAGCTCTGCGACGCGGCTCTCAGGCGAGCGCACCATTGCTTGCAGCGCGTCAGTCTGCGCGAGCCAGTCGCGCGCACGTGGCGCTGCGCGGCGCACGTGGACGTCCATCGCTGGCGAGATGAACACTGGGAGCGTACAGATGCGCACGAGGTCGTGCCCAAACACTGGCTCGTCTGCGAGTTCGACGCGCAGACGACTCGTACGTGCAGTTGCTGCGCGCTTGGTCTGCCAGTACTGCGTCCGCATCTGCGCGAGCTGCACGAGCCGCGTCAACACGTCGCGCTTGGTTGCGTACTGCGCTTGTACTCCATCGCTCACGCGCGTCTCGTCCGGCAGCGGTGCGTTCACGTCGTAGTAGTAGAGATCGCGCCAGCGCTGTGAGGTGTGCTTCGTATACCCTGCGAGCTCGAGACTCGGTAAGTTCGCACCGAGTCGCCAGTACGGCAGCGCTGCGAACTTTGCGTCATTGTTCACGACGGCATCGAGCATGAACGCACAGCGGCTTGGGACGTCGAGCGTGAGCGCTGGGACGTCGAGCGGCGACGCGATCGGCCGCGGCTCAAACAGATCTGGGTGGTTGCACACCTTGCGGAGCTGCATGAGCACGTTCATCATGCTCATGACATTCGTGTGCGCGCCCGTGCGGCCAAACATTGCGCGGCGCGTGCTGCTCCGCGCAATGAAGTCTTCGTACAGATAGCGCTGGCGCTTCGAGAGCTTGCACGTCACGACGTGCTCAAACTTGCCGGGGAGCTGCTTTGCAACGTCCTGCTTGAGGCGCCGGAGCACAAACGGCCGGATGATGCCGTGGAGCTGGCTCACGAGCGTGCTGTTCACGTCGGCTTCGCCTTCGACCATCGCACTCAGCGGTGTTTGGAACCAGTGCGTGAACTCGCGGCGCGAGGCAAAGACGTGCGGCATGAGGAAGTGCATGAGCGACCAGAGCTCGAGGACGTTGTTCTGCAGTGGCGTGCCAGTCAAGAGCAAGCGCCGCTGCGAGTTGAACGTCAGGAGCGTCTGCCACCGCAAGCTCTTCCAGTTCTTGATGTTGTGCGCTTCGTCCAAGATGACGTAGTACCACTTCTTGCGCTTGAAGCAGTGCGCGTCCTGGACAGCGAGCTGGTAGCTCGTGATGCACACTTGAAAGGCGTTCGGCTTGGACCACCCCTGTCGAAGCGCTTTGCGGCGCTTCGCTGAGCCAAAGTACGTCAGGACTTTGAACGCGGGGCACCAGCGCTTGAACTCCATCTCCCAGTTCACGAGACAGCTCGTGGGCACGACGATGAGGTGCGGACCCCAGAGCCCACGCGCACAGGCCAAGTGCGCCAAGAGCGTGATCGTCTGGATCGTCTTCCCAAGGCCCATTTCGTCGGCGAGGATGCCGTTGATGCGCTGCTCGCACATGCTCACGAGCCAGTTCACGCCCGCTTGCTGGTACTCGCGCAGCGCGAGGCGCGACGAGAGCAAGTACGGACGCTGGAAGCCCGTTGGCGTCGGTGCGCTGGGAGTAGACGGCGGCGGCGGATCGACGACGGCCAATGTCGATGGCGCATCTTGCTCTACCGGCACTGCTGCGCCACTACTGACAGCGTCAGGAGCCGCAGCGTCTTCGGTCGTAGCGTCCTCAGTGGTCGAGACGGCATCACTCGCACTTGCAACAGCATCAGGATCGTCTTGGACGCTCTCACTCTTGTCGTCACTGCCGTCGCTCATTTGAGTGTACCGAGCGCGGAGCTCGTCGAGCGACAGTTCGCTCTCTTCGTGGAGCAAACGGAGCTCATCTGCGACGTCTTGCGTCGTCTGGCGATCCGACTGCTCGGCTTCAGCGATCGTCGTCTCGTCATCCGCTTCGTCGGCTTCGGCCTCAAAGTCCTCGTCCGAGTCGCTAGGAACAACACTGTTGACGGACTGCTGTTGTTGCGTCTTGTCATCGTTGTTGTCGTCACTCTCGCTCGCGCCTGACGCCAGCGCTGCTGCGTAGCGCGCACGGAGCTCATCGATCGAGAGCTCGCTCTCTTCGCGCAGCAACGCGACTTCGTCTTCGACGTCCTGCAGATGCGCTGCGTCGTCAGCTTCAGCAGCAGCGATCGTGCTCTCGTCGTCGACATCGTCGCCGTCTGTCGGTTCAAAGTCGTCGTCGTCACTCTTGCTCGCGCGTCCTCTTGATGGTGCATCGTCATCCGGAAGCTCGTCGTCGCTCGGGCTCTCACTCGCAAGCGCAGCTGCGTACTTTGCACGGAGCTCGTCGATCGAGAGCGCTTGCTCTTGCTCGAGCAGCGCGATCTCTTCGTCCACGTCTTCTTGCGTCGTCTGCGCGTCTGCGAGCGCGATCGAGCTCTCGTCATCGACTGCGTCGTCTGCATCAGACGCGATCGCAAAGTCCGAGTCGCCGTCGTCGTCGTTGTTCTTGGCAGTCGCTGTACTCTCTACAGCAGCAGTCGAGCTCGTGCGACGGCGTCTCGTCGATCGCGCCGCTGCGACTGGCTCAACACTCTCACTGCTACTGGCCATGCTTGTCGGCACTGAGCTGCTGCGCTGTATCCGCTCAGAAGCGCTCGCGTCTTGTTCGTCTTCTTCTACCCGAGGGACTTCAGCTCCATCGCTTGCGTGGTCGAGACGCTCTTGGTCCGTCGCGTTGACACTTGCAGTCGCGTCTTGGAACGTCGTTGCGAGTGCCGCTGCGTACCGCTCGGTCTGTGCCACGAGCTGCTGCAAGTGCTTGTCCATCGCTGCCTTTCGGAGCTCGTCAGCTTGGAGCTTGACTTTGTAGCTGATGATCTTGTCGATCTTGCTCCAGAACTTCTTGACGTCGCGGCCGATGCGCGCAGCCAAGCGGCGCTTTGCGTCGTCTTCAAGCTAGTAGGACAAGTAGAGGGTCGTTAGAATAGCTGGCCGAAGAGTACCCCCAGGCGAGGTCGCAGTCACTCCGTACCTTTTGCTGCCGCACAGCGCGCGTCGCCTGCTTGCTGTGGTAGTTCGCGAGCGAGACGGCGAGCGTGCGCGCCGACTTGAGGCGCCACTTGCGCTCTTGCATAAAGTCTGCTGCCATCCACTCCTGTACGCACGCACGTGCTGTTAGTCTAGCGCTCGAGACAGCGATGGCGCGACGCGAGCAAGTGCTCGATCGCCTGTTCGAGCCTGTAAACGACGACGTACCATCTCTTGGAGCAAGAAATCGCGATGCGTGCGCTGCAAACGGACGCCGTTCACATCAAAACCGGGCTCCATGATGCGTGCGAAAGGCTTCCCGAGCGTGAGCTCGTGCAAGCGCGCTTCGATCGCGTGTTTCTGGTCCATGAACGCGTCATGAACCGCGTCGCGACCATCCTGCGTCGCTGCCTCAAGCTCGTTTTGAGCGGTCTCGGACGCGTTTGACGCGCGCTCTTCGCCGTGCACCTCGCGCAGATCCTGTTCTGTCGATTGCGCGTCGCTCGTGCGTCGGCGCTTGCCGGATTGGCGCGCCATGCGCAACCGCGCGTTCGCCATCGTGGATCTCGCGCGCGCTTGATCGCCGCGTCACGGTTTGGGCATGAAAGCAGTGGGGGAAGCTCCTGGTGGAATTAGCGTTCCCTCGTTTTCATCACTACCAGATAATCTTGAGAGTGCCATAGTGCTTGTGATAATATTTAGGATGGCATTTCAATACAAGCACGAAGTGCGTCAAACTCCAACAAAAGTGTGCTCCAAACTCTAGGCACTTCGATATCTGATGAGGATCTTGGTGCCACAGGGCCGCGGTCCGCACCAACCGCACATTTTGCTTCATAACTCAGCCACCAAACATCGACGCCCACTAGCAACTCAATTAGGACGACAGGTACTTGTGGTTGTTGTAGAGATAAAAATTTAATCACCAATGGAGAGCGAAGAGCGCAAACGTAATCTCAAGAAAGGGCTGCAGCGCCGTGCGTATCCTGGTACGCTGCTGCTCCAGAGTCAGTTTAGCATGGTTCGCGCGCGTCTTTTCTCTTTTACTCCTGTATGGTGGCTATCAGACACCAGACCCTAGATGCCAAAGCAAACGGCAGGTGTGTGTATCTATCGCGACTGTGCGTGCACGCCAACGATCAAAGAGTATTTATCTAGTCATGTGCACGAAATTTGTCATGACACGATGCGTAGAAGTATTAAGTACTAGTGTGATGGTAAAGGACGTTGTCTCTCTGTGAGCCATGGGTGCATGGGCTGCAAAAGGAGGGGGATCGAACGTACTCTTAACCACCCCATGTCCACCATGATTTTGGTACACGTTTTGAAATTTGCAGATGTTGTACGATCCAACATGACAGAAATAGTCTACACTTGATATATTAATGGCCATCTGTAAGTCCGCATGGAAAATGCGACGTGAAATTTTACCCTATCCCTCCCAATGAACCCACGATTGGAGGGAAAGTGCACTCAAAATGCCCAACATGTTGTTGGATATCGCTTGAGCAAAATGCACCAATTTTCTGGAGTACCACGTTTGGCTCAAATCGTGCTGTGGTTTCACCTGATGGCCGTCCAAACTACACGAAATGCACTGAGATCAGAGTGGTTTGAGATCTCAAAGCGCACACACATCACAAGACGTCAGCACAAAGACTGATGAGAAGCAAAAAAACACTGCATTGGGACCTTTGCAAGCACACTCATCAAGCACGCACAGCACACGCATCACATCCGACACACACAGAAACTGAACTACTCCGACTCCTTGGACTCCTCGTCCTCAAATGCGTTCTCTTCGTCAGCATTGTCGGGCTGGTTGCTCGCTTCGCCTGCGCTGTTTGTGGAGTTGGTCGCGTGTCGACGCTAGCACTTCATGCATTGTAATGCGCACGCAAGCTCACGCACTGATTCTTGTCGCTAATTGAGCAACCTGGTCAGAAGTACGTGGTCGCGCGGCGCTTGCCAATGCGCCTCTTGAGCGTGCTGCACACCATGCACTACCGCTGCTGGCGCCGCTTGTTGTGCTCGTCGAGTACTTGGTAGTCAGGACACTCTTGCGACTCGTTCTCGGTCGAGATAGGCTCGAGCAGAGCAGCAATCGCCACGGAACGCTCTGTCATTACCCACGCAAGCACAGAACACATGCGCACAAGCGGTACGAACCGTGGTGCTGAAGGCGGTCGCAGTAGCTGTGCGTGCAGCTCCACCATGAACTCTTTGTGTATGTGCGGCTTGCTGCCGCGCTCCTTGAGCACCTCGCGATGTGACACGAGCATTCGCCACGGCATGCCCCCGAGGGCGAGGAAAAGTACTTTGTAGTTACTGAGAAAGCGCATTGAGAGCTTCAGCGAGTAGCGCTACAGCCGCAGCTGATTATGCACGTCAACTCCGCCCACCCAGCGGTGGTGGTCGCGCACCGAGGACCGACAGGAGACAGTGACACGTTCGCCGCCACGCAGTCTGCGCTCTGTTGTTGTGCAGCATGTGAAAGAGCGCAGTGTGTTAGTTTGTGTGTAAGTGTGAGTGTTAGTGTCGAGTCAACACAGCACGACAGCATATGTACCGCAAATGACTGTCTCTCTGCTCCCGCCTGTGGACAACAGCTGCACAGGTCGGTTGTATCACCACAAGACTGCGGACATGTCCGGGCATGCCTTTGCGACGGCGGTCTTGGACGCGCGATCGAGTCTGGACGGCTACGGTTCTTGGCCACCACGGCGTCTGGGTGGCAGGTGCGGCGTGGCATGATCGTGCCGGCGCTGTAGTCACGGCAATGCAGCAGCTGCAACGCTAGCTGCACCGACGTGTAGAACCTGTCGATCGCGACCGCATGGAACACGCCGGCCTTTGGCGCAGGCAGCACAGCGTTGGGGTTCCGCAGTACGGCGGCTGGTCCTGTGTTTGGGTCGCTCGCACCGCTGTCCCCAACTTCGAGCAGATGCTGCGCTTTCCCGCAATACACTTCGCGTCTGGCAAGAAAACGTGGCACGATGTTGGCGGACACAACAGGTTGACGGCGCGTGTAGTAGCAATGTCTGGACGGAATCATCGCTTCGTCGAAGGCAACGACAGGAAGCGTCGCCCACCCGCGCTTGAAATCTACTGCAGTCACTCGATCACCGACCGCACCTTCCACGCTCGGTCGGATGCGTTATGTGTTGACGCGTTGTTCGTAAAGTACATGTACTACATCATGTGTGCGAAGCGGTTCTTCGTCATGAAGCCCCCAAAGTTGCCACCTGCCGTTGTCGTCGACCAGTGGTCGCGAAAATTACGCACCGTTGGGTTCTGAATGTGTGCGATCAGCAGACTGATGCACTTCACGATCTCGTGTGTCTCGATCTCCATCACCTTCACTTCGCGCTCGAGTAACTACTGCTTTGCGTACTGCTTTGTCTCCGGCTGCTGGTCGTACTGCTTGGTCATTCGTGCGTTCAGCTGCTGCGTGTAATCGCGATTCGATTCGCGGACAATCGTTTGCTACAGGCTCTTTGACATGTGGTAGAACATCAACTCGATCGGCGAGTCTGCAACGGCTCGCACAGCTCGACTTGGACCAAATGGCCCGTGGAACAGCTCTGGATAGCTATGGTCAGGTGGAAAGAGATCAGGGTCTGTACACACAGTAAACGAGCCAAAACGATGAGTGACACTACAATATGCGCACATGTAGTACAAGGCTACATGGACTGCGCACCAGTCTTCCATCCGCTCGATCGCATCTGCTTCACTGCAGCCGTGTTCTGCGACAATGCCGGCAGCTCGTCTCGAGTCATCGTGCCCCAGTCGTGCTCGTCTTCCGCCTCGATAACATCGTTCTCATCGTCGTCTTCGCTTGGTGCATCCGACACCTCTTCGTCCGATGACTGGTACTCTGGCAGTTCGTCCAGTCCATTCGCCACGAAACCACCGTCCGACGTCTGCGATCCGGGTGCTTCATCGCCAGAGTCCATCACTTCGTACTCGTCACGCTTGACGGGTCCTGGGTTGACAACATTTGCCTAATCAGGCCCTGGAGTGTCAGCCGCGCCTCAAAGCGCTGGCGGCCTGTAAGCGCACACGTACAACATGGTCAGTCCGAGTACATGTTGTATGTGTTGGCATCATGTATGCACAAAGACACGTACCGAGAAGGCGTTTCAGGCGTCGTGTTCGCTTGCGGCACGTCGTCGACGTCTGGTGCGTCATCATCAACTGTCGCTTCGTTTATGATTCGCCCAAAAGCACGATCGCTTCTGGTCCGTCGTCTTCATCGGCAATCTGAACTCAGTAGCCATTCGGGCCAGTAACGTCGTCCTGGTGTTGAGATTCGCTCTGCTGCACGTCGTCGCGAGGACACAGTGCGGTCAGCTGCATGTCGTCGTCATCTGGCTCGACATCGTAGTCGTCAGGCTCGAAGTCGTTGTCATCCGGCTCGAAGTCGTCGTCATCGTCGTCCTAGGCAGCAGCGGCGGCGTTTAGAAGGCTCTCTTTCTTCTTCCCGTTCGACTTACGCGGTGGAGGCGACAAGTTCGATGACACCAAACGGCGGATAGCTGCATCCCTGCGTGTCTCGTCCAAGCGCGCCCAACGCGCACTTTTGCTCGCAGATGACAGGTCGACAGGAACTCGAGCACTCGATGACGTCTTTGGCTTCTTCACTTGTCGCCTCGCCGATGCCGCTGCCACGGACACCGAGTATCGCTTCTCCGCCGTGCACTTCTCATGCGCTTGGTGGCGTGATAGGTCTTTGCCAGTCAACAGTGGGTGTAAACCGAACAGCGCGCGGTACGACCGGCGATTGGTGCTTGCAGTCTACAAACGCGTACAAACGCATAGCGCAACAGTGTCAACATGTACACATGTTGTATCTGTATGCATCACACACATAGCGTTCGCTTGGTTTGGCGTCCAGCGACGTGTGGAACGGCGATTGGAGCAGTGGCAGACGGAGCGACGGCGGGCGACGGAGCGGCAGCGGGCAGTGCATCCGCAGGTGAAGCGCTCGCAGATGGATATGGCGCATCGTCACTTGGAGCGGAGGTGGGCGGCGGTGTAGGGGTGTCGAAGTAGTCGTGCTCGCGTTCGCCTCGCAAGTACAACTGGTGATCGAACAGCGCGCGCGTGCGTTGCGTAGAAGACAGCCTCGCAATGCGCTCGCGGAATCGCACGGAATAGCTGCGCGTCTCGCGTCGTGGCGCCATCGTCGTCGCTCTTGTCGTTCTCTCTCGTTTTCGGCGAATCTCGAAATGAGGGAGGATCGCGTGGATCCAGGCGTTTGCGCTAGAAAGCTTGATTTGAATTGGTGAGTGGTGAGGAAGTTGCTGCAACATTTGTTGTCCTTGACTTTAGCCTCTTTTCTTGCCAACACACATCTTTTCACATCAAACCCTTAGCATTTTGGTCACTATCTTCAAACGGCCGTTTTCGTGCAAATCGTGCTTTATCATTAAATTTGTATCGAATTTGGTCGTTTCGAGCCAAACCTATATATTGACATGTTGTATGGTAACTTGTTCAATAAAGGGCACGTTATACGATACAAAATCGGATCACAAAATCGACAGAGGACTCAAAATTCTAAAATTGGTAAATCGCTTAAAACTATCAGAAAGTATGTTAGAGAATCGAGCATAAGTGAAAATATATTTATGTCGACACGCAAATATATGTATATATATTCGTTTAAGAATAGTACTTGTATGCACACATTAGCCAAAATGATATATACTGAAAAATATTTGTATCCTTTACGAATACTAACCATACGACTCGATATGTTGTATTGTTCAGTTTACATAATCGTATTCAAGTGGGTGATGCAAAATGCCTTGGTTTTTGTATTCAGCTGAACTTCACAGAACTTCACCGATATATACGTATTTTGTAAGAACCACGGAAAATTGTACAGTAGCGTTTCCTCTTTATCTTCACAATCAAAGAATCTTACGTTTTGATCGAAGGATTTACATATTAAACAGGAATGTATTTATCATGTCTTTTGTAGTATCAATCGATTTTCGAGAACCGAGCTCTAGTGGCGACATCAACAATATCAAAAACAAGCACAAAACGTCACTCTCCAGGAGGCGGTATTTTTCAAAACCCTAACGCTTCGTAACAATACGATATGACGAGCGATGCATACCTCGCACCCTGGGGTTGACTTGTGCGGTTTCGATTGTTCGATACACAAGCAGCTAACATGAAATACCCTCAAACCAAATACACAATTGCTTTGGGTACGCACATATTTTGACAATTTGCTTGGGATTTACCTCCATCTGTAAAAAACGATGCACCAAACAAATAGGCTGATCGAGACAATTTTGCTAATCGCCTTTGCAAACCAAACAGACGAACCGTTTTGACACAGCGAAAAATCACCGACATTCAGGTGCGAATGGCTTTGCGCACGAAATGCATACAAAAACAAGACATTTTTTGTCATGTATTGTTCCTCATAAAGAAGCCAAATAACGCGTCAGCAACTGCAAACTGAGCACGACCGCGCGCGCTTTCGCGCACAACGTCTGCTCGTGTGCTGTGCACACAACACTAGTACCCAGATAGCAACATGCCAAGTGCACATCACTGTCGATAGAAGAGCCAGCATCATCGTTGAGCTCGCGCGCGTCAAGACCAATGGCGCGGCGATCGTGCGCCAGATCAAGCGGTCTAAGAACACACGCGCGTCCCTTCCTCCGCGATTCCGTGGAGTACACGCGCATCGAGACCTGCAGGGCGCAAAGCACTGGCGCGAACGACCTGTTCGGGATGACAAGGCAGGGCAAGCGCGCGCTCTGCTAAACGAGCTCTGGGTTGGGGTCTCCGTGTCGCGCGTCCAGAAGCGGCTGCCCGCACCATCAGTACGAGCGTCTCTCGCCTTCTCCCAGGATGACGGCACGCTACGAGAACGAACGTGTCGAATAGGCGAGCGAGTGACTCATCGCGGGGCCGTCGTAGAGCCATATCATCTTCAGCGACGAGAAGAAGTGGAGCCTCGACGGCCCTGACGGCGTTGCTTGCTACTGGATCGGCAAGAAGTTGCGCACCGCTCTCAAGCGCCAGTCTGGTGGCGGGAGCATTATGGAGTTGGGCGGCATTACGAAGGATGACAAGACACCGCTCGCGGTGCTCGATGGGCGCCAAGAAAGCGTTAAGTACACGCAGACGATCGTCTCGTACCCCCTCCGTACGCACGCAGCATCGCAGGGTCCGAATGGGTTCTGCAGCAGGACAACGCGAGCGTGCACGCGGCGGCAAACACGCGCACGTTCTTTCGCGCTCATGACGTGCGAGTGCTGTCATGGCCTGCCCGTTCGCCAGACCTCAACCCCTTTTCGAACGCGTGGGGGTTGATGGTCCGGCGTGCGTATGCGAATGGGAGGACATACGACACCAAGGCGTTGCTTCGACCTGCTTTTATGGATGCATGGGAGCTTAAATGACGACTACCTGGCCGTTCTCGACTGCTCGATGAACAAGCTCTGCGTTGATGTGTTGCGCTGAAGGGCGAAGTGGTCAAGTATTGCATACACTTCGTTTCGGTATGGAGCCTTTAACTATATTTGCGATTGTACTTAAAATTCGTATGGGGATCGGTGCGCATATCAAGTCCGCACCTTGATATGAAAGAAATGGCATAAATTCGCTCAGATATCATTATTTCTGACGAATCAGCCACAGTTCAAATCGTCAAGGCTGTGTGGTTCGAATGGTCCATTAAATGATTTAGACGCATCCTACAATACGTGTCAAAACGTATGCGAACCCAAAGCAATTCTGTGCAATGTATCTCTCTTCACGGCCTCCTCAACGTTGTGCAATGATTACCACGACAATATGACTTGACAACCCGAGCCGTCATCATAAACCAAAATGTACACGTTGGCTCGACAAAATGCACAGCCAAAATAAAATCCGGATATTTAATCGATAACCATATAATCATATATATACTTAATGAATCTACCAACAATTGTCAGTTTCTCATATTTTGAGGACACTTGCGCTAACATCAACCCCCTGCGTGGGCAGAATGTGCTCTGACTGCTCAACCTAGCTTTATCACCCAAATATGTGGCTGATATGATACCAGCAGCTCCGCTCAACCTCTGTCCAATCTCTGACATTACGTCTGAGCATTTTCTTTAGGTTTAGGTCAAGTTAGCGTCTTCGTCCATATGTTAGAGACGGCGATGTGCGTATTTGAAGTGGTGAGCAATAATAACAGTGAATGAGCTCTGTGTACAATTAAGCGACCTGGAAACCGTTAAACGATTGCGACAAACCAATTTGAGGCAATGAGCCCAACGTTTTTGCAGCCAAATCACACAACGCGAAAAAAAGTGGGCAACGACAACTAGGAGAAGCCGAAAGCGCGAGCTGTTCACCTACTTCGCGCCCCACGTCGGTCGCGTGTGCAAGACGTCATTTGAGTCGCTGTACGGCAGCAGTTACCCCACGCTCTTCCGGTACAAGCAATGTGTTTGTAGCGGTGACATCGCTATCAGCAATCACGTAGGTGAAAGCAACACCAACGCAAAAGACCACGACGAGGAGTTGATTGTCCAGAGGATCGTCGGCGTAAGCGACGAGCTTGGCGACGTCGTGCCTGTGCCCGTCCGATTGGCACATTTGCTCCTGGTGTGGGCCTACGATACTACGCGCGCGAGAACCACATACTCCTCCCGTCGAGCTTCACGTAAAGTTATTGGAGGAAAAGTAGTTGACGTACCTCGATGACAACTACGTGGACACGCCGCGCCCGTCGTCGAGCTCATTCTCCAGCATCATCGCGGAGAGATTCTCGAACATCCGGATCCGGTCGCCTCAAGACCAGGTTTGCGACCAGTGCGCGATCTACAGCAACAGCATGAGCTCAAGCCCAGACGGCGAAGCTGCAGAGGTGTACGGCGAGCACCTGATGGACGCGCGCAATGCGGTGCGAATCAGTCGCGCTCTTATTTGCGATACTTTGGAGCGTATTGGCACATTTTAGCGAAACTTTGGTAACATCGCTACCTCCAAACAGACTTGAGTACACCAAAAAGACAAGGCTGCCGAAAACAAGGGCAAGCTCGTGTTCGTGATCGACTTTGCGCAGAACCTGACGTTGCCGCACGCGCCAGATACGTCATCTAGCTGGTACTTTATGTCGACCATCGCGGTCTCGCTCTCCGGCGTCTACAGCGCGGTCGACACGCAGCACCATCATTACATCTACAGCGAGGGCAAGGGCGTGAACGAGGCGCTGGGCATGCTCCACAGCACGCTCGACATGTACTCGATCTTTGACGGCGTCTACGAGGGCGCGAGTCAGGACGGACAAGACGTGAGCATGACGCCGACCAAGAGCGTGACGGTCTGGGCAGACAACTGCTCAGGCCAGAACAAGAACTTGTTTGTCCATGGGCAAATGCTCTTCCTTGTGCAGACTGGCGTGCTCAAGGAAGCACGACTCAAGATTTTCCAGAAGGGACACACAAAGAACGCATGCGACCAGGGCTTTGGCCACGTGAAGAAGCATTTGGCTCGCGTCCCTTGCTGGACCATGCACGCTCTGACTCAAGCTGTCGGTCAGGCATCGTTGTCGAGCAAGCCGATCAAACTCGATTCAGACTCCAGTCCATTCACTGACTAATAGAATGCGTTCGCGGTTCATTACACGAAGGTGTCAGGCGTCAAGAGCTACCTGCTCTTCCTCATGACACACGACAAATCTGGCGAGATCGAGTGTCGCAAGACACCGACGAGTGAGCCGACTGTGCATCGAGTCGACAAGAAGTCAAGCGTGCCAGTACAACTGATCATGACGTCGCTGCAGTGCTGATGGAGCTCTAGACGGTTGCCGATCCGCCACGGAACACAAAGAAGATGTCGGACATCCACAAAAAGATACTCCCGTTCGTGCCATCCGAGTGCAAAGGAGAGCCAAACTACCAGCCCCCGTCTGCTGCAGTGGAGGAGGAGGCACAAGAGATCAAGCGAGTGCGCCGGGCGAGCGTAGCGGCAAAGGGGTCCAAGAAGCGTGCTCGCGCCGATGCAGCAGAGGAGACGAAGTCTGACTGACAGAGTCTGAGTTCGAGGAGTGTTTTAGACTTCATCTGAGTATACTGTCTTTTTGATGTGTCCGTTTGTGATACGTTTAAACAACTCGGCACATCTTTATGAAACTTTTGAATAACAATTTTGAGCGAAAATGTTCAGAATTTCTGGGTTCGTCCGCTTTGACGACGCATTCGATAAGGTTCGAGATCGAATTTAAAACTGATAAATGACTCAAATGACGGCACTTTGTCTTAGCTACGATATATACAATAAAGTATTTTGGTGTCGATGCGGTTTTCTGTGGACAAAATCTTCAACAAGTCATAACTTTTGAACGAACGCTCATTCCTAAACTCTTGAAATGTGTGCAGATAGCCAAGACGCAGCAGATTCTGAAGCTGTATGTAATTAAAACACCTCAAAAACGAGGTTTAGAAACATTTGTTTAGAATGGCCTCATATAATACAGATTCACTACTATTACGATTTTTGACGCAAACCTATTCAAAATGATATGTTACTTTTGATAAATACAGTATTACTGGTACTAAGCAGATGGTATTGTCGAAAGTGTTCGTTGACATGGAGACGACAACAACCTTGTTTCATATATTTCGGCTCCGGTTGTTGCAACATTTGCAAACGAGATTGTTATTCCTTAACTTGATAATTGATAATCTCAATAAACTTTCAATTGTGAAAGAACTTTTTAAGCTGCATGGGCTACGGCTTGGAAAAGGCCTTATTAGATGTCGCTCTTCGCGTAGTCTTCAGGTAGATTCTGTAACGGGGTGTTACGCAGTGTGGTCCACCTCAGGGTTTGTGGACCACATATATCAGGGTGTCACACTAATTGGTGTGTGGCACTCCTAGTAGGTGTGGTCTACACCACACCGAATCTTCAAGCACAGCGACACGAAAGGTCGCTGCGAAGCATGAGCTTTGAGTCCGCTCATTGGCTAGGAGGCACACAGTGTCTAGCCAATCAGAGTAGGAGGACTTAGGTTTTAGGTTTTTCTTTTAAGTGCGAGCTGCTGGAAGCTCGCACAACAATCTCACTCTTCTTTTACCTACGATCGTACCTTTTCCGTCTTCTTCTTCGTCGGCGAGGCATTCTCGCCGGCGCATACAAACATCAAGACAAGCGTAGTCTTTGCACCGCAAAGACTACGAGACGCTTCCTCGCGCAGTGCTGTGCTCACGGGAGGGCCCGTGACAGATTCTCTGCAGCATCTTGCGCCCGTCCTCCATGGTTGCCATCTTCGCGGAGCCAGCCTCGATCTGCGTACGCATTGAGGAGAGACCGTTACGCGCTAGGAATCGTGCGATCCAGCCGTTACTAAACGAAGCGCGTGCAAGCCGTCTGGACGCGCGCGACTCAAGCGACTCGAGCGAATTCTTGCGCAGCTAATCGGCCTTGTAGCGCACGGTCCCGCCGGTCACGACTGCTACATTAAGCGCCGAGCGCTGTGCCACCCATGCAGAGAGCGCCAGCTCTGGGAAGTGCACCTTGTGCTACGATTTGTGTGAGGGGGCGATCTGAGAGTCGTCTGCGTCTTTGCCATTGGCGACGTCGCCGATTGTGGACTTAGGGAGCGCTCGCGGGAGATCGAACGCGGCTTGGACCCACTGACTGAGCTCAGCGCGCATGAGATTCGGATGAAACGCAAGATGAGGGCGCAGTGCGCTCTTCTGCGCAAGCGTCAGTCGAATGAGCGTTCTGTCCATAGGTATCGCTTTGAAAGTGGTGGCTGTGAGCGCAAGCGCGCGCAAAAGAGCGCAGCTCTACTCACCTCTCTGACATTGAATCGTTTTGAGGAGGATGTCGATTTTTGCAGGGACCGATATTTTGAGGTTTCTCTGTAGCATCATGCCGCGCAAGAAGCAGGTTTTGATCTCAGAACTTTTGTAGCCATTTGCAACATATATTTTTCCGATTAATCATACTTAAAACGAATGAGGCGAAACAAACCTAATCGAAACATTTTGTTTCGTTTGATAATTACAATATTGCTGGTACAAACTAAGCAAATGGTGACGTCGAAAGTGTTCGTCGACTGCAAGTGCGAACATGGAGACGACATCGGGTGCTGTCAACGAGACTCGCGCTCGTGAGTTCTGCAGTCCCGATGCGCTGCTTCCGACTACATCAGCCACTGCGACTGCTCTTGCAGCGACGACGCAGAATACGCAGATTGCATTTGCAACGAGCGGCAGCGCAGATCAAACGTTCTTGACGCCACTTGTGACAGAGCAGCTCGCGCTCTCGACGCCAGCGCCTCTTGCGTCGCACGATGCACACGAGTCTGGGAGCGATGACAACAAGCCAGGTAGTGAGATCGCAGTAGACGAAAGCAGCCACAACGGAGCAGAGCACGAATCTGCAGCTCGAGCGCCAGCAAAACGCAATCGTCGCGCACTCTTTGATGTCGAAGATGGCGCAGATGACAACAGCCTCGACAACACCGAGTGCACACGCGACGACAGCTCCAATAGCACTACTCCTGTCGCTTGTGCTATGCCTCGTGCGCCAGGCAACGAGCAGTCTCAGTCGCCTGATCGACTCGAGGCTCGAGCATTAGCTGCGACGACTGCGCCATCACCTGATCCCAAGCAGTCTCGAGGATCCGAGACGCCATCGACCGAAGCAACTGAACCAGCGCTGCTGTCACCGTCTACGATCAACTACGAGCACTCGCTTCCAATGCGTCGGACGCCATCTACTACAACACCCACGAACGCGTTCGATCCGGACGCAGCGACGGAGGAGTGGACGCTCGGGACTCGCCCAAAGCGAAAGCGCAGTCTGCTCAGCGGCGCCGGGAATGAGCTCGAGACGTCAACGCCGCGGCCTCGGAGTAGCCGCGCAGCGCAGTCGCCGCCACGTCGACCGTCGTTCGTACGATCACTATCAAGTCAGTCGATCTTCATCCAGCGCACGAGCGCAGCGACCACTTCAGCACTCGGTGTCGCAAATCGCAGCAGCGTCAGCACAACAGTGTCAGTCTCGCAGCAGCTCGACCTCGAGACGCCGCCGAGAACGCATGAGCCAGCAGCACCAGCAGTCCACACACTCGTGCTCCCAACGATCCGGTCGAAAGCGCATCCAGATCTGAACGTGATCTCGCCCGAGACGGTGCGTTCGTCTTGTCCTCTACGCCATCGCTCTACGACGGAGCGACTGAGTGTCTATCGTACAATACGCAGGTCGCGCAGCTCCTTCGCGGGGTCTTTGCGTCGCAGCTCGCAGCGTTTGCGCTCATTGACTGTCGCTTCCCGTACGAGTTTATCGGTGGGAGCGTCAAGACGGCGCAGTCGCTGAGCGACCCCGCGCGCGTCGAGCAGACGTTTCTGTGGGACCCACTGCCCGACTGCGCGCGCACGGCGCTCGTGTTCTTCTGTGAGTTCTCTGCGAACCGCGCGCCCAAGATGTGCGTCTGCTCTCTTGATCTGTCGGTCGCTGGTCATGAGACGAATGGACTGACGGACGCTCGATGCCGCAGGCTCCGCCACGTGCGCAACCTCGATCGGTGGATCCACGCCGACGCGTACCCAGCGCTGTTCTACCCCGAGCTGTACCTCATCGACGGCGGCTACAAGAACTGCTTCGAGTCGCTCTGCAGCGTACGTCGCCTGCTTGATCTGAGCCTCTACGACGATCGCTCGCTCGCTCTCTCTCGCTGACACTGTCGACGATGACTCGCGCTCGTAGGACGAGATCTGCGAGCCACGGAGCTACACGCCGATGCACGACAGCGCGTTCGCAGAGAGCTGCAAGCGCGAGTTTGCGCTCTGGCGCAAGCTCTGGCGCATGCACAAGACGTCCACGTGCGCTGCGAAGCTCCAGCAGCACCACTTTGCCAAGCAGCAGTCGCCGCGTACGGAGGCAGCAGACGATGAGCGGCGAGACGAGTCGCTGCCGCCACTGGCGCCGCCGCGAACGCTTCGGTCGCTCTCCGAGATGCGCTAGCAAAAGACAGACAGACAGACGGACGAGTGACGCGAGTGACGGACGATGGGAAGGCTACCGACTAAGTTACATGCACAGCTCGCGCGTCGTTCGTCGCTCTCTCGATCTCGTGGATTTCGCTGCTTCGAGCGCCTGCGATCGGCGCATCACAGCAGCCAGAGATGATCACGACACGCGCATCTTCTTCTCTTCTTCCTCTTCGTCTTCCGACAGCGCGAGCGACTCACGACGACGACGACGACGATCAGGACGTGGACGACAGGGATGGCTGGTCCACAACGACCGACTCTGTGATGCGATCTCACGAGCCAGCGGCGCAGACCAGACGCCAGCAAGTACGACTTAGTCCCACTCGCCCCAGTCCCCTGCGCGCTTCTTTGGCTCTTCGTGGAACGCCGGTGCGCTCTCAGCGGTGCTGCTCTCGTCGCCACTGAGCACGCCTTCTGGCACAATGTCGTCGTCGCCCCAGTCGAGCTCTTCATCGTCGTCGCCTGTGGCAGCGCTCACTGTAGTGACTACTGCTGGCGTCGCTGCTGCTGTCGTTGCGACAGCTGCTGCTACCGCTTTCGCGTCCTGGGCCGCCGAAGTAGCAGACGACGACGACAGCGGCGCTTTGCGGTCGTCCACGTCGGTCCAGCTCTCACCGTCGCTCGACGACGAGTCGACCTTTGGCGTGTCAGCCGCTGCTACTGGCGCGTCCTCTTTGCTCTCGTCGTCTGGGAAGAACGCCGCTGCAGCAGGAGACGCTGCAGCAGCAGCAGTCTTCTTGCTCTCGCTGCTGTCGCTGTCGCCAGCGCGCGGCGAGTCGGCGTCGCCCCAGCCAATCTCCTCTTCGCTGTCGTTCAGTGCGTGCTCGAGCAAGTCGGCGCCGCGCTGCTCCTGTGCCGCGAGCAGCGACGCTTTGTAGATGTAGTGCGCCCAGAAGCTCTCGGCGTCGATCACCGACGGCACGAGCTCAGCAAACTTGTCGACGACTGTTGGGTAGTGCTCGAGCACGTCGGCTTGCACGCTCTCGAGCTCTGCCGGTGGCGTCGCGGCGCGCCACTTGAGGAACGTCTCCGTGTCCATTGGCGGCTCCGTGTACGTCTCCGGGTCTTCCTGGAGCGCGAGCAAGCGGAACCGCCGCGCTGCGAGCGCATCGTCGTCGTCTTCGTCGACTGCGTCGTGCTCGCCGGCGAGCGACCCGAGCAGCTCGTCTGCCGAGTGCAGGAGCTTTGAGCCGACTTCGCCAAAGTTCAGGCTCCCAAACGACGTCTCGAGCGTAATGCCGCCGATCGACGAGAAGAGCGAGTTGATCTTGTTGCTCGCAGTCGCTACGACATCGTCGCCACTGGCGGACGCAGTGCTCGCTGCGCGCGGCTTGGTCTCTGCGTCGTCACTCGCGGCGTCTGCAGGTGCGTCGTCAGTGTCGGCAGCAGCGTCTGGCTTCGTCGAGTCGGCGCGCTGACGCAGCGCTTCGCTCTTCTCCTGCACGGTCTTGCGCACTGTCGCCGACACTTCCGCGACGTCCTATGACGAGATATGGCACGTGTGTGAGTGTTGAGCGTTCTTCTGTGTGGCTTCAATCGGCGATGTGTGCGACGTCGTACCTCTTGGATGATCGCAGTAAAGTCTTTGAGGTCTGAGCTCAGTGTCGCCATCGCCTGGGACGACTGCAGGCGCGGTCATACAGCGCAATGTGCGCACACACACACAGAGTGACTGAATGTGAGCTTTGGAAGAGATGATCAGATCAAGCAGTCGCGAATGCGAGTGCTTGCGACAACGCACCTTGTCCTTGATCGACGACACGAGCGAGTAAAAGTTGTACGACATCGCGTGTAGTGAGTGTGCGCAGGAGTCGCTCGATCTCGATAGCAGCAGGCACGTCGGTCGCTTGATCAGTCGGTCACTTCGTCGTCGATACTCGCTCTTGGTGACCTTCAGATGCAGCAAGCAAGTGTTCTCGAGCTCGGGTTCGTCTGCGTCTTCTGTTCAAAGCGTGCGTTTTTACAGATGGGTTTTGACGCAAGTAATTACGCATACGTATTGTTAGAGGCCATTGTCACACATATAAAACGTGATAGTGACAAAAATCAGTGGTAGGACATTGATCGTTTTTGTTGCGGTGACCTGTAGTCTCAATCGTCGTTGGCAGTTGAACATTTGCCGATATCTGCGCACGTCCAGCACTGTCGTCGTCGTCGATCCATCCACTCCATCCATCCATCTACTCAACCGCCTCGCTCAACCTGCAAGTATGGCACCAAAGATCCGTCGCGCTGCGCCTGCGTTCACGGCCGAGGCTGTCGTGAACGGCGAGTTCAAGAAGGTGTCGCTGTCGGACTACAAGGGCAAGTACGTCGTGCTGTTCTTCTACCCGCTCGACTTTACGTTCGTGTGCCCGACCGAGATCATCGCGTTCAGCGAGAAGGCGGCCGAGTTCCGCAAGCTCGGGTGCGAGGTCATCGGGTGCTCGACGGACTCCAAGTTCTCACACCTCGCGTGGATCAACACGCCGCGCAAGAAGGGCGGTCTCGGCGAGATGGACATCCCGCTCATCGCCGACTACAACAAGGACATTGCGCGCGCGTACGACGTGCTCGTGGAGGAGGGCGACGACGCCGGCGTGGCCTTCCGCGGCGCGTTCATCATCGACGGCAACGGCATCCTGCGCCAGATCACGATGAACGACCTGCCAGTGGGCCGCAACGTCGACGAGATGCTGCGTCTCGTGGAGGCGTTCCAGTACACGGACGAGCACGGCGAGGTGTGCCCGGCGGGCTGGAAGAAGGGCAAGGCGACGATGAAGCCAGACGTCAAGGGCTCGCTCGAGTACTTTGAGACGGTCGACGAGCCGACGACGAAGAAGCGCAAGGCGAACGAGTAGATTACTCCACTTGCGAGCAGCGCGCGTGAAGGTCCTGCGAGACGCACAGTGTGCTAGCTCGTGCGGCGAACTTGCGAACACTCCATCTATCATATTACGTATCAAACACTCGTCTTGTGTCTACGCGTCACTTGCTGGAGCTCGTCGCTCGCTTACTTGCTCAATAGTAGAGCGCGTGAACCAGCGGAACGTCCCGTTGACTGGAGTGGCGACCATGTCCGATCGGTCATGCTCAAGTGCAGCACCGTCGTCGCCATGTGGTGTGTGCGCTTCACTACACACTACACACGTGACCATACTTGACACTCATTTCACTCGCTCGCCTCACTCTCGACCTCGGTTTCGTCGATCTCCTCCTGATGACCACGGCGACCTCCACGGCCTCGGCCTCCACGGCCTTGGCCTCCACGACCGCGACGTCCTCCGCAACCGCAATTGAGCATCACTCTGTCAAATGCAAGTTGAAGGCAGCAATTCCGCACTCGATCGATCGCTCACACTCGACACACACGATGAACTGGATGACGAGCGGTCGGCACCGCGCGCTGAGCACGCGCCATGCGCGCAAGAAGCGACTGCAGATGCAGCTCCCAGCGCACGTGCAGCGCGAAAGCGAGAGACGGCGACTGCAGCAGCAACGACGTCCAGCAGGATATACAAGTGCGCCACTGCCACCGCCACTTGCGCTCCCAGTTCTGGAACGAGAGCGCCAAGCACAGCACAGTCGAGAGCACGTAGCAGATGCGCCGTGGTACATCGTGCCAGTGCTCGACACGGACGAGTCGCAAGGTATGAGCTTGAGCCACAGTCGTCGACACAGACTGCCGTGTTGCTGCAGGAGACTGACGAGCGCTGTGTGTGCGAGACGCAGACATCCACATGCTCGAGTTTGGCCGAGCGCGTTCTCCAGCAAGAGCTGCAGCATCTGCACGAGTGGAACCACTCGACGCGATGCTGCTACAAGAGTCACACTCACACATCGTATCGTCGCACCAAGTCGCCGATGAGTGTGCGCCTCCAAGTCGCCGTGACACGAGCGCTCCAAGTCATTCAGACCAGCGATGCGTCTTCACACCAGTCAAGTCCATCAAACACAAGCGCGCAAGTCAAGACGCTCGCATGCTCGTTCGCGCGTCAGCTCGGCCGCGTCCACTTCCAGACCGCAGTATCCTCCTCGTCAAGTGCGTTTATGCGCGAGTGTGTATGGCAAAGACGCTACGACTACTGTTGGTGACACGCATGAGCGCCTTTGTGTACAGCGATGGCGAGCGCGTGGATCGACTCGAGCGTGACGACACCATAGCAGCAGCGCCACCGCTAAGATCGCATGACCACGCGCGTGACGACCTGCTCGAGGACACGTGGGCAAGAGACTCAACCACAAGTAGACAGAGCGGCAGCAGCATGGCAATCTCGGAGCGCTCCAGAGTATCCTCACAGCCGCTCAAGCTACGTGCGCGCTTCAGCTGGAGCGACCGTGCTCAGACGCCACTGTCCAGTGGCAGCGCAGTCGCCGACTTCGCGAGACGCAACTTTGTTGAGTCGATGATGCAGCTCCCTGATCGCGATGCACAAGAGGAGTGGACGGAGTCACGATCGGCAATGCCAGTCGCCTCACCTTCTGCTCCGAGCGTCGTAGGCGATCGACTCGCTGTCAGCTACAGCAGTCGTGGTGGACCAATTGTGTCAGAGTACACATGGAGCTCAATGAACGATCGTGTTCCGCATGACGCTGCAGCTGCCGACGCGTCAAGACGCGCGTCCGTCCTCGATCACCAAGACGGCAGCTCGGCATCATCGCAAGACAGCGTGGTCTGGAACTGTCCACCACCGAACTGGCAGCACCAGATGCGTCGCTTGCAGCACGAGCGAGCAAGCTCGATGCAAACGACGTCGTCTCCTGCGAGCGTCGTGAGCAGCTTTGCGCCAGTCACGTCGCTGGTGCCGTCGACATTCACAGGACTTCGTGGTGCGTCGATGATCGTTGCTGTATGTCTGGATGTGAGTTCATCGCACTCACGCTGCTCTCGGTGGCAGCAGCACCTTCAGATGGCGTGCTGACTGCAGTGGAGAGCTTCAACGATCAAGCGCAAGACGAGCCGCAACGTAGTCAAGGCGCACTCAAAGCACCTCGAACATCTCGCGCACCCGCCCCTCCTCGTTGGACGATGCGAGCTAGAACGAAGCAGATCTTTGCGATGGTCGAGTCGCTCGACACACGTCGCGACGCAGTGGATCCGGATGCGTACGCACATCAAGAGATGACGAGCGTCGCGATCTACTTTGCGACGCTCGTGCAGTGCTACGAGATCGACGCAGTCAGTCGTCAGGTGCGAGTACACATGTGTAAGCCTCTTACTTGCAACGACACAGACGAACGAACTCTCATGAACACGGGTGCTTGATCCTTCAGACTGAATGCCGAGACCAAGTGACTCTTGAGCCAGAAGACGACGCGATCGACCGAGCGCAAGACCAACAGTAGCAGTAACAGGAGCGCTGCACTGCACTTCAAACTGGCTGCCTCGACAAGGCACACACACATCTGCAAGCACTTGCAAGAACACCAGTGCGCTGGACTCTGCTACGCCGTC
The DNA here is from genome assembly GCA_003730235.1 of Pythium guiyangense. Classification (NCBI taxonomy): domain Eukaryota; phylum Oomycota; class Peronosporomycetes; order Pythiales; family Pythiaceae; genus Pythium; species Pythium guiyangense. The sequence continues at coordinate 1,013,955 of QXDM01000027.1, forward strand.
TTGCTGTCCTGGAACAGCGTCGCGAGCGACTTCTTGTTCACTTTCCCCATCGCGTTCTTTGGGATCTCCGACACCACAAAGTACGCCCGTGGCACTGCATAGTCGGCCAAATGCGCTTTCACGAACGCTGGCAGCGGCGGATCGAACGCCTCGAGTTGCTCGACTGACGCACGAATGACACTCGCAACGACTTGGCCCCACTTGTCGTCGTCGCGTCCAAAGACTGCGCACTCGAGCACTTGCGGGTGCGTGAGCAAGACGCGCTCGACATCGAGCGCCGAGATCTTGTACCCCGCGCTCTTGATGATATCAGCACTCGCGCGGCCGCGGATCCGGAAGCTCGCGTGCGCGTTGGTGAACTGCGCAATGTCGCCCGTCTTGAACCAGCCGTCGGCGTCAAACGCCTCGGCAGTCGCCTCGGGTCGGTTCCAGTACTCGTGAAAGACCGTCGGGCCCTTGACGCGCAGCTCGCCTTCGCGCTCCGAGCGCGCGTCGATCTCGTCGTCCGTGTCTGTGTCGACGAGACGTACCGAGACGCTCGGGAACGGCGCACCGACGTATCCAAAGTGGCGCTCGCCTTCGAGTGGGTTCGTGAGCACCATCCCGAGCTCGGTCATGCCGTAGCGCTCGAGGAGCTGCTGACCCGTGAGCGCTTGCCAGCGATCGAGGATCGAGACTGGACACGCCATGGAGCCACTGATCGCGACGCGGAGGCGCTGCGCTGCACGCACAGCGTCGTCAAGTGCAAACGATGGCAGTGGTAGTGCGTCAGCACGTGCGCGCTCATCTCGCAAGCGCTCGATCGCTTCAAGCACCAGCATGTACACTGTCGGTACGGCCATGAGCATCGTCACGGGCTTGACACTTGATGACGAGGACGCTGCGAGCTTGGACAGAATGAGCTCTGGCTGGGCCGATGGGAGGAACTCGAGCGAGCCGCCGGCGTAGTGGACGCAGAGCAAGTTGTTGAGAATGCCGTGGACGTGATGGAGCGGCAAGAAGTGGAGCAAGTGGTCGTCGCGCGAGATCACCCAGGACGTCACGACGTCGTGGATCTGCGCCGTGACGTTTGCGTGCGTCGCGACAACGCCTTTCGGCCGCCCAGTCGTGCCGCTCGTGTACACGATGTGCGCATCCGGCGAGTCGTCATTGCAGGTCGCGAGCCACGCGCGAACCGCAGCGATGTCAGAGTGTGAGAGGCTCTTGGAAGGAAGGGACGGCTCGGCTGGAAGCGTGTGGATCTGTACAGGAACACTGACATTCGTGTTGCTGGTCGGTAGTGCCTCGATGAACGCACGAAGGTGCGACGATGACGCTGTGAACGACGCGCTCGCGACGACGAGCGCAGCGCCAGAGTCTGCGAGGATGTACTCGAGCTCGTCGACTGGGTGGCGTGGGTGTAATGGCACAGCAATCGCACCGGCAAGCCAGATCGCCCACTGAATGACGACGTACGACGCCCCGCGCTCGCCGAGGAACGCAATGCGCGGCTGGCGGTTGTCGTCGCTCGTGCGTGTACTGAGAGCAGATACGAGGTCGTCACGCAGTGCGAGCGCTTGCGTGAGCAGCTCTGCGTACGCCCATTCCCGTACTTGACTCGTAGAGCTTGGCAGTGTCGCTGTCGTTGGTGATGACGTAGTTGACTGCGAGGGCGACTCGACGAGCGCGAGCAAGTGCTGATGCTCGAGCACGCGCTCAAAGAAGTGCGGAGGCGTTGTTGCTGACACTGTCGAGACTGCGCGAAAGCCGTGTGGTACGTCTCGCACAAAATGCTGCGTCATGCGCAGCGGTGACACCTGGCGCAGCAGCGCAGCGTGGCTCGAGCGCACGTGTCGAGCGAGCGCGAGCATCGTCGTCGAGTAGTGGAGCGTGATTGACGGAATGACATGCTTGCCAGCTTCAAGTCACGTTTTGATACTTTGGCAGTGCATTCTTCTGTATTACTTGCAATATGTATGTATTTATGCGATTTGCTGATTTCTATGCAGTTTCAAAACACAATCATGCAGCAATCGAGAATTGTTGGTGGTGGCGCCAAAAGTGCCAAGCTCACGCTCAACAGCCGCCCGGTGCGTCAGGAGCTCTTCACGTGCGCTTTGTCGTGCTCGATCGACCGCTACAGCGACGCTCGTGCAGCAACAGCAGTAGGAAGAGCAGAAGCTGTAGTCGCAGCAACACACCTCCTCTACCATGGCGCAGCGCAATGGTCGAGGCGGCAACAACAACAACAACAATCAGTACCGCCGCGCCATGTCGGGTGGCTCTGCGTGGGCTCGCTCGTCGCAAGGTGCGCGTGCGAATGCACAAGCAACGCGCGGTGGGAGCCGCACGATGACAGAGGCGAAGCAGTACATGCTCAAGAAAGGCGACGCACTTGACGAGAAGTTTGGCTTCCACTTGCTCCCGATGCTCTTGGAGCAAGAGGCGCAAGATGCCATGGACGACAGCAGCGTCAGCGCGACCGAGCGCGACCCAAAGCTCGGGTGGCTCCTCAACCTCCGCGCGTGCTCGATCTTGGACCCGACTGAGGGCAAGTTTGAAGTGAGCGCCGTGGAGCTCTACTTCCTCGAGCAGGACGGCAAAGCGTTCAAGACGCGCGTGATCTACCAGCCATACTTGTACGTCCGGCCGGAGGAGAACCGGTCGCAAGAGGTCATTGCGTACTGCCTCCGCAAGTTCGACGGTCTCGTCGCCAAGGCTGAGCGCGTCTTGAAAGAAGATCTCGACTTGCCGAACCACTTGAGCGGCAAGAAGGCTGTGTACGTCAAGCTCAGCTTCTTCACAGTCTCGGACCTCGTGACCGTCAAGCAAGCGCTTGCGCCAGTCGTTGAGAAGAACCAGCAGCAGCAGCAAGCGCGTCAAGCGTACGAGCTCCAGGGCCGGAGCGACCGCGCACAAGAGGACGACTCGGCGTTCAGTTCCGATGCGACGCTCTCGCGCGCCGGCATGGACGAGAGCGCATCCGCGCTTCTTGAGCTCCGCGAGTACGACGTGCCGTACGCGATGCGCGTGGCGATCGACCTCAACATCCGCGTCGGCGCGTGGTACCACGTCCAGTACGACCCCACGGCGCCGTACGCGCCGTCCGACATCACGCGCTTGCCCGACATGGTCGACAAGGCCGAGCCGGTCGTGTGCGCGTTCGACATTGAGACGACCAAGCTCCCGCTCAAGTTCCCAGACGCGGCGTTCGACCAGATCTACATGATCTCGTACATGATCGATCGCCAGGGCTACTTGATCGTGAACCGCGAGTTCGTGTCCGAGGACGTCCAGGACTTTGAGTACACGCCCAAGAGCGACTACCCCGGGCCGTTCACAGTCTTCAACGAGCTCAACGAGCGTGACTTGCTCCAGCGCTTCTTTGACCACGTCGTCGACGTCCAGCCCCATATCTTTGTCACGTACAACGGCGACTTCTTTGACTGGCCGTTCCTCGACGCTCGCGCCAAGGTCCATGGCATCAACATGGCCAACGAGATCGGCGTGTCGCTGGACCTCCGCAGCGGCGAGTACCGCGGCCGCGCGAGCGTCCACATGGACGCCTTCTGCTGGGTCAAGCGCGACTCGTACTTGCCACAAGGCAGCCAAGGTCTCAAAGCCGTGACCAAGTACAAGCTCGGGTACGACCCAGTCGAAGTCGACGCTGAAGACATGCTCGCATTGGCGCGCGACGAGCCGCTCAAGATGGCGTCGTACTCGGTCTCTGACGCCGTTGCGACGTTCTACCTCTACGAGAAGTACGTCCACTTGTTCGTCTTCTCGCTCTGTACGATCATCCCACTTGGGAGCGAAGACGTGCTCCGGAAAGGCTCGGGGACGCTCTGCGAAGCGCTCCTCATGGTCGAAGCGTTCAACGGCAGCATCATCTGTCCGAACAAGCAGAGCTCGGAGACAAAGGAGACGTTCTTCAAAGGCCACCTCGTCGAGAGCGAGACGTACGTCGGTGGCCACGTCGAGTGCCTCGAGTCTGGCGTCTTCCGCGCGGACTTTGACTACGACTTTAGCCTCGTCCCGACGGCGTTCCAGCAGCTCATGGACAACATTGACCGCGACTTGCGCTTCGCGCTCACCGTCGAGATGGAGCTCGCGCTCGACCAAGTCGCCAACTACGACGACGTCCGTGCGGCGATTGTGTCGAAGCTCGCAGCGCTCCGCGATCGCCCGACGCGGAAAGAGAAGCCGCTGATCTACCACTTGGACGTCGCAGCGATGTACCCAAACATCATCCTCACGAACCGCCTCCAGCCGTGTGCGATCGTGAACGAAGCCGACTGCGCCGCGTGTGTGTTCAACACCGAGTGCGGCAAGACTGCGGTCGCGCGTGCCGATGCGTCGTGCCAGCGCGACATGGAGTGGGTCTGGCGCGGCGACTACTACCCCGCGACGCGGCCCGAGTACTACTCGATCAAAACGCAGCTCGAGTACGAGAACTTTCCCGTTGGACCGCAAGGCGGCGCGATTGTGCCTGGCAAAGCGCCGGTGAACGGCAATGCCCCAGCGACGACGCGCATGGTGCCGTTTGGGCAGCTCCAGCACGAGCGCCAGGAGCAGTTGCTCAAGCAGCGCTTCAAGAGCTACTGCTCGAGCGTGTACAAGAAGACCAAGGTGACCGAGCAGCAGACGCGGTCGGCAACTGTGTGCATGCGCGAGAACCCGTTCTACGTCAACACGGTGCGGGCGTTCCGTGACCGGCGGTACGACTACAAGACGCTGACCAAGACGTGGAAGAAGAAACAGGCGCAAGCCGAAGCGCAGCACGACCTCCTTGCAAAGATTGAGGCGCAGAACAAGTGTCTCGTGTACGACTCGCTCCAGCTCGCGCACAAGTGCATCCTCAACTCGTTCTACGGCTACGTCATGCGCAAAGGCGCGCGGTGGCACTCAATGGAGATGGCCGGCATTGTTACGAACACGGGCTCGAACATCATCACGGGCGCTCGGGAGCTCGTTGAGCAGATTGGGCGACCGCTCGAGCTCGACACGGACGGCATCTGGGCGATCCTCCCAGCGTCGTTCCCCGAGACGTTTGCGTTCAAGCTCGTGGACGGGAGCTCGCGGACGATCTCGTACCCGTGCGTGATGCTCAACGCCGACGTTCAAGCCAAGTTTACGAACCCGCAGTACCACGAGCTGGACCCTGCGACTGGGACGTACGCGACGCGACCCGAGTGCTCGATCCTGTTTGAAGTCGATGGGCCGTATAAAGCCATGGTCCTTCCGGCGTCGACTGAAGAAGGCCGGCTGCTGAAGAAGCGCTACGCCGTGTTCAACTTTGACCACTCGCTCGCAGAGCTCAAGGGCTTTGAGCTCAAGCGCCGCGGCGAGCTCCAGCTCATCAAAGCGTTCCAGTCCCAGGTCTTTGACTGCTTCCTCGACGGCGCGACGCTCGACGAGTGCTACGCCTCGGTCGCCAAGTGCGCAAACCGGTGGCTCGACGTCATTGACACGAAAGGCAAAGCCATGGACGACGAAGAGCTCATGGAGCTCATTACCGAGAACAAGAGCATGTCCGGCAAGCTCGACGAGTACGAAGGGCAAAAGTCGACGTCGATCACAACGGCGAAGCGCTTGAGCGAGTTCCTGGGCGAGAGCATGGTCAAGGACCGCGGCCTCACGTGCAAGATGATCATTGCCGCCAAGCCATTTGGCGAGAAAGTGACGGAGCGCGCGATCCCAACGGCGATCTTTGCGACCGAAGATGCCGTGAAGCGCCACTTTCTCAAGAAGTGGCTCAAGGACCCGAACCTCCAGGACTTTGACATTCGCACGATCCTTGACTGGGACTACTACCGCGGCCGCTTTGCGTCGACGATCCAGAAGATCATCTCGCTCCCGGCGGCGTTCCAGAACGTGAAGAATCCGGTGCCGCGCATTGAACTCCCGGACTGGATGCGCAAGCAAGTGCGCGAGAAGAACGCCAAGCACCAGCAAGGGTCGCTCGCCAAGTTTGTCGTCAAGACGAAGGCGCACGACAGCGACTACATTGCCGAGATGATCGACATGGAGGACATGCTCGCAGGCAAAGCGCCGCTCGCTAAGCGCAAGCGCACCGACCAGGACGCCGACGACAGCAGCACGAGTCCAGCAGCGAATGACCAGGACAGCGACGCCGCGATGGTCCTTGCGCCGCTCAAGCTCGGCGACGCGCCGCTCGCCGACTGGCTCAAGAACCGCAAAGCAAAGTGGCGCGCGCTGCTCGTGAAGCGCAAGCGGCTGCGCGACGAGCGCAACTTGAGTGCGTCGATGCTCGAGCTCGGGAGCGGCGCGCTCGGTCCGAGCGCCAAGCGCCATCAGCCAACACGCACGGGCGTTGGGATGGAGAACTTTGTGCTCCACACTGCGAGCGCATTGCATCGCGAGCACTGGCAGATCGTCGAAGTGACGCAAGAGGCCGATGGACACTTTACGATGTGGGTCATCACGACGCACACGCAGATGCTCCATCGCATCACGCTCAAGATGCCGCGCGTGCTGTACGTTGCGTGCGACGACGCCGACAGTCACGTGTTTGCGTCGCTCCCACTTGCGTCGCGCCGCGTGCTCCGGATCCTTCCGCATGGCTCGTCCAAGCCGCAGTCGGTCGTCGAGATCATGGTGAGCGAGGCGCAGTTCCAGCAGCACCAGAAAGAAATGTACCAGATCCTGAACGACCCGGCCGTGAAAGGCGTGTACGAGCTCCAGGTCTCGGCGTTGACGCGCGCAGTCTGCAGTCTTGGGTGCGTCGTCAAAGTCGTGAACCCGCACCACTCGGGCACGACGCAAGAGTACGAGCTGAGCGACCTACAGTTCCAGTCGACGGCGCAAGTGCCGTACTTGGTCGACGTCTACCACGGTCCAAGCGGCAGTGGGAGCCAGACCGCGGCGCCATTGCTCCGGCGCGTGCTGCTCTACTACGCGCAGCAGCGCAACCGCGCGATCGTTGGGCTCGTCGTCTTGACGGACGACATCGACGGTGCAACCGAGAGCTGCGACGGCGACGCAACGGTGTGGTACGTCGATCCCGTCTCGACTGCTCGGTCCCGTAGCACGGAGCTCCAGACGTACTTTGACCAGCTCATCGAGCAAGCGGCGGCCGATGGCGACGACCGCCCGAGCCTCGCGCGCTGTGCGTTCTCGACGCACGTTGTCAAGACTGCGCAAGACGCGTTCTCGGGCGTGAATGCCGCACTTGCGCGCCTGCACAAGCAGAGCTCGAGCAAGCCGACGATCGTCGTGGCACAGACGTGCATTGCGTCGAGCAAGCGCTTGCGCGAGAAGATCCAGGGCCTCTACAGCTTTCCCATGGCGATGCTCCCGTGGAACGAAGACGACACGCTCTTCCCAGCGCTCACGTGGCGCAAGCTCATGGGCGAGAAGTTTGTCGCCCGCGCGCTCGAGATGGCGACGTACTTTGCCGAAGTGCTCGACTGCGCGCGGTACGCGCACTTGCCAGTTGGGAACTTTACGGGCGACCACTCGATTGCGATCCTCGACACGCTCTACTCGCGCATCTTGACCAAGCACAAGCACGCGTGGTGGCACTCGCCGAGCTCAATGCCGGACCTCGGCGGCAAGGAGCAGGAGCAGTACCAGCACTTGTTTAGCAACTCGCTCTTGCTTGGCAAAGCTGCAAGTAGTGGCAAAGCCACGGCCGCGCACCGCACCGACACGTCTGCTGTCGTGTGTGAGCGCGGGTCGTACCCGGACATTTGCGTTGAGCTCGAGCTCGATGGCCTCGCAGTCAACGCGATCCTCGTGGCGCTCCAGATCCAGAGCATTGAAGGCATTGGTGGCGGCGGTGGGCACCAGATGGAGCTCGACTTTGACACTGAGAGCGCCAATGCGCCACCCACGGCTGCGAGTGAAGCCGAAGAGCCGTGTCAAGAGGCGTTCCGTCTCCTGCGCGTGCTCGTCACGACGCTCTTTAAAGACTTCCTCGCGAGCCGCAACAAGTTTGCCGACCACTTGCTCCAGCAGCTCTACCGCTGGATCTGCTCGCCGAGTGCATTGAGCTACGACCCGGCGCTCCATGCGATGGTGAAGCGTCTGATGGAGAAGCTCTTTCTCCAGCTCTTGGCCGAGCTCCGGCGCCTCGGGAGTCAGATCGTGTACGCCGACTTTAGCAAGATCGTCCTGTGTACGAAGAAGACCGACACGCGCAACGCCGAGACGTACCTCCAGTTCATCCTCCAGACCGTGCTCGCGAACGAGCTCTTCCAAGTCCTGAGCTTCCGGCCCGTAAAGTACTATGCGCACTTACTGTTCCTCGACGCGGAAAACTACGGCGGTATTTTACTCAAGACCGTGAAAGATTCGACCGACGAGCCCAACGACGACGACGACGACATGGCAGACAACGATGAAGACAAGGCGCTCGAGATCGTGTCGCACTGGAACATGGCCAACTACTTGCCGAAAGGCATTGACGAGTACTTCCTCTTGCTCGTCGGCCAGTTCATTCGCCGCCGCGCCGAGTTTGACCGCCGCGCACGCGCAAAAGCTGCTGCGAACGGCCACAGCACCGTTCCTGGCGACCAAGACGACGACGACGACGAGACTGACGCGCTCGACGCGAGTGAGAAGAAGCTCAGTCCGCTCGCCAAGTACTCGCAGCGTCTCGTCGCGACGTACTTTGCGGACAAGCTCTTGCGGATCGTGCCGGAGATCCAGTCGTACAACATGGACGCCAGCAGCTTCCCCGTCTTTGCTGGCTCGCACTTGGACATGGCGCACCCTGCGCTCGAGCTCGTCAAGTTTGTCTCGGCCGTGTTTGCGCTCGAGCCGAGCGTGGAAGCGCCGCTTGGGAAGATGAAGCGCACGCTCCTCAAGCTCCTGCACGTGAGTGAGTTTGCCGACGACGCGCAGTTTGTGAACCCGTCGCTGTCGTTCGCTGTTCCCGACGTGATCTGCCTCTGCTGCAACCTCTGCCGCTCGGTCGATCTCTGTCGCGACCCGCAGCTCTTTAAAGGCTCGTCTTCACGCCGCGCGAGCGACGCCGACGATGCTACGGACGACGCAGAGGCGAACAACACGTCGCCGTGGCACTGCCCGAGGTGCTTTGCGCTCTACGACAAGCACGCGTTCGAGCGCCGGCTCGTTGAGATGGTCGAGGCGCAGTCGGTGCAGTACCAGCTCCAGGACCTGTACTGCCTCAAATGCCTCCTCCCAGCAGAGCACAAGATGCGCGAGTACTGCGCGTGCTCGGGGACGTACGCAGTGCTCCCTGGCGCACGCGATGAGCTCCTCGAGACGCTGCGGATCCTGCGTCGCATTGCGCAGCAGCACGACTTTGACTGGCTTCGCGAGACAGTCGAGCGCCTCGAGTGGACGCAGTAGGAAGCAGGGAGAGAGAGAGAGACTGGACTAGGACCACACGCGTGCGTCTATCATACACATGCATCCCTTGCCTTCTTGTGTGTGAGCGGCGCTCTGTCGTCAGAGCTCGAGGACCGAGACGTGCGTACAGAGCGCTGATGCAGATGCGCGTGCGTCGTACGGACGCCGGAGGATCTCGACCTGTGCGCGAGCGTCTTTGCTGCTGCTGTGGAGGAAGCCGACGCCCATGCTTGGCGTCGAGAACGCTACGCCGAGTTGTATGGAGAGGTGATTGCGTTCCTCGTCAGCGTCGTTGTCTCCTAGTGGCGCGACGGAGAGTGCGAGGACGCCGCCTTCGATCGGCACGTCGCCGTTTGCGTCGCGTCCGTCGTCGAACGCTTTGCTGCGCATGGCCACCGACCAAAGTGAGAGAGAGAGAGGCGAAGTGTGTGAGTGCCGTCGGTCCTCGTGCGCGCGAGTGCCAGGGGCCAGACGCATGGACGCACCGGAACGCGCGCTCCAAGCTCACAGGTCGCGCCTTGCGCAGTGCGCGCGTGAGGTGCGCGACAACGCCACTGCGGACAAAGTGCTCGCCGCGGCCGGTGCACGCCACAGCGTAGCCACTGCGAGCGCACGCGGCCTCTGTCTTTGTACTACGATGACTGCGCTTGCGCTTGCGCGTCCGTGTCTGGCAACCTGACTGCGCGTTCGCAGCGTTGCAGCCCATGCGCGGACACCCAGCGAGACCGACGCGACCGGGCACTTTGTGCGCGACGCCACCGCTCGAGAGCGCCGCAGCGACGTTGCCGTCCTGGTCGATGCAGATCGCTCCGACCGTGTCGAGGAGCTGCTCCGACGCGTCCACACTATCGCTGCATGCAGTAGAGCTCTCGCTGGCCAGTTGAGTCGTCGAGTCATTTAGTGTCGCAACACTAGACTCAGCTGCAGCTTGGAAGCGCGCGTGCCACTTGCGCCAGCTCGCACTCGCGCGTGGCGTGACCTGGTACGTCGCGAGATCGCTCTCGCGCGTCGCAGTCTCGATGCCAAACTGCGCTGCGAGCGTCCGCGCATGGTCGCCAACGACAACGAGCGGCGGCTCGCGATTGAATGCGAACGCACGTGCGCTTGTGTCGCTCGCATCGTCCTGCGCAGCGACGCGAGCGGCTTGGTCCATGAGCGCGTATGCGAGCGAGCTCGGCTCTGCGACGCCACGGACGTTTGCACACGCGCTCACGAGCCGCGTCTTGCCGCACGTGACGCTCGCTTCGCACTCGACGCGGCCGAGCTCTGTCAAGTTGGCGCCGAGCCCTGCGTTCGTGCGCTCGTCGCGCTCAAACACAGAGAGCATGCGACTCGCGACGAGCGCTGCGTACGAGCATTGCGACGCGCTTGTGCCACTGTCGGCGCCGCTCTTGCGTGCGTGCTCTAGCTGCGCGAGCAGGTCTGCTCCGCTCTGCAGCGCGCGCTGCATGAGCGCGAGGAACGCAGTGTCGTCGCGCGTGCTGTAACGTCCAGCGCCAGTGTGCACTGCTACGAGCCATCCCATGCCAAGTTGCTGTCGTTCGTCAGCCAATTGAATGATCGATTTGCACTTGAAACTTGTATGTAGATGAGCACACAAGCGATTGACCCCCAGTCACACTCGATTCGTGATTATTTGTATGAATCAGCCGATTTATGACTTTCAATACGAATGGGTAAAAAGAAATGGGGAGACGACAAAGTGACTCAAATCGATTTGTTTGTCCAAAAGAGGCTCAAATCGGTTTACTGCGTACTTACCGAAAACCTTTGACAAAAGCCACACCCAATACACACGCCCTGTCGAATGTCGAATCGAGTTTACAATCGATGATTACAGGTTTCTTATGGGACGTGATTTGCAGGTTATTCAGTCATACCTTTTAGTATCCTTCCATGATATTTTCGGGAGTGGCTTATGTCAAAGGATGTCATTCGGATTCAATCTCATACAAAAACCAGCATGGCATGGCTTTTGACATGACCATGGCCTATAACAAGGGTTTTTCGGTACTGCATGTAACACGGCATGTATATCAAGACAAACTTGGTCCAAATTTGCTTGCAAAAACCATACAAAATACTGGCACACACGCAATCTACGCCGCGAAAATTGATACGCACATCCAAACAAATGCCCGTGTCTTTTCAACAAGTTAGTGTTAGAAAGCGCCAGTTATGACATGAAACTACATACCTTAGTGTAAACAATCGAACCAGCTAGCATTCGAGACTCCATCGCGGATCGTCTCGACAACGCGCGCCGCGACGTGCGTCATGCTCTCGTTGCTCGCGATCTCACTCACGAGCTCAAGACTCGCGATGTACGCGTGGAAGAGCGTGCGGGCAACTGGCGCGTCGTACTTGTGCATCATCGAGTAGTTGAGTCGGTCAGTTGCTGTGACAAACATAACTGCACCAGGTCCCAAGTCTGGGTTCGAGTTGTACACATGGACGCTCTCGATCTGCATCCGTGCGTCGGTGCGATCAGCAGTGGCGACGTCGTGTGAGAGTGCGAACGGGTACTTGCCGATGTTCGAGATGTTGACGTCGGATGTGATCGAGCGAGGCACGGAAAGATCGCGCACGAGCGCTGGCGGGATACTGGGGTGGAGATACTTGTCTGCGAACACGACCGCGAGCGGCATGTGCGCGCTCGTGAGCGAGGCATCGAGCTCCTGCTTGCACGCGCGCGCGAGGTCCCAAAACGGCGTTGCATCCATGTCGACGCCGTCCTCGACGAGCGACACGAGCGTGTCAATCGCCACGTACATCCCAACGTGGTCTTCGTCGGCTGACGCTGCGACGCGCTTGCGCATGTTAAAGTCGACGTCCGCACTAAGGCGGAACAGCTTGCATTTCGCGGTGCCGCTGGCTGGCGTCTGCAGCTCGCAGTGACCGCTTGCAACTGCGTACGCGAGCACGATGGACGCTGCGAGTGCGCCAAAGAACGTCACGCGCTCGGCTTTGCAGCGCGCGAGTGCTCTGCGCATGGACTCTGGTGTGCCTTGGCCAAAGAGCGCCGAGCTACTGTTCGCGCGGATCGGGACGGCAAAGTCCGCTTGATCGCTTCGTGGCACGAGCACGGGCGTGAAGCGCTTCGTCTCGCGCTTGAATGTCGCTTTCCCAAAGAGCGAGACTACCAAGCGACAGAGTCGCAGCTGCCACGGACGTGGCGCGAGCCACATGTCGTAGAGCGATGGACGCAGCGGGAGCTCGCTCGGCGCACACTTGCTCATCTCGGACGCTCGAGTCTGCTGCGTCAGCGCCACGGCGAACGTGACAATGTCGTTGAGCACGATCAAGCCCGAGATGCCATCGGACATGTAGTGATCCGAGAACACCATCAAGCGCACGATCCCGCCGCTCAAGTCGTGCCACACTCGAACGTAGTACGGCAGTGCAGTGTATCGATCGAGCGGCGCCTCACACTCGCGCTCTGTAAACTGCTCCCAACGCTCCGTGTCTTGCGTCACGACGCTAATGTCGAGCAGCTTCCGCGTTGTGAGGTCCGCGAGCGTGAGCTGAGGCTGGATCTCTGCGAGAGCGAACTCGTCGCGCACTTGTGTCGCGCGCATACGAGGATGACGATTGAACGTTTGGGCGACGGCGAGCGGAAGGTGCTCGAGGAACGCGAGACGCGCGTCAGTGCTGGTGCGGAGCACCATGACGTGGGCAATCTTCATGTTCGAGTAGTCAGCGATCACCGTTGCGCGCTCGAAGCCGCGCAGCGGAACGCGAGCACCAGTAGCCATACTCGAGCCGAGCGCTTGGTTCCGTGTTGAATGCGTGAGGAAGTGCGAGATCGAAAGTGAGCGGTCGACGCGCAGTGTTTGTAGGTGCATAAGATCGCAGTCTGTGTTGCACGTGGTATGACATTCGTGAGAAGCGAGGGTATGATGAGTCCCGAGGTTGAGCACGCTCGAAGCGTGTTGAGTCCTTTGCTACTTGTGTGTTGAGTCCTACATGAAGCCCTACATGAGCTTCCTTCAACTTGGCAAGTGCTCAATGAGAAGAGATTATCCGAAAATCCTGGCAGACGATGCCCGCCGGCCACGAGAGGTACAAGAGCTGGTGGTGTTACCGAAGTACCGCTCACCTGGACGTCCAGTCGCCGGCGTAACTCGATAGCATCGCACTACTAGAACTAGTAGTACACAGACCTACGCACAAGTGGTTGACCAAGTCACACTCGATTCATGATTACTTGTATGATCAGCTGATTTTTCCACCTACCATCAAATTGGTCCAAATATACAATCCAAACAACCATACAAAATCGGACACACACTTACCTACAGCAACTACAATTCGAAAATGATGTCATGAGCAAATAAACAAATAGCTGCACAACATTTATCAAGTCAAAACAATAAACTGAACATAGACATCGTACAAACCTCATACAGTACGTCTCAATGTTCAGGTAAGAGTAGTCTGTGATACAATCATACTTGACCATGATCGTGCTACCAACAAATATGTCCTAATTCGCACATATTTGCTGCATAGGTGACCGGTTAGGAACATTGCTCAAATCTAGTGACGAATTAGTAACAGTGTCCGAAAACAAGTTCCTTTTTGCAGCCAGTCTCGCAATCTCAAACCCCACATGAGTTGCGTGGACTACACAGAGCTCCAAGTGAGTTCGAAACACGCTTGACAAGTTGCCAGCAATGCTCCTCACAGATCCGCTCAGGGAACGCAACTCGCTAATACATCGAGCACTCACTCCTGCTGTCTGCACACGCGCGCGACTGGCGATGCGTCGTCATTGTGGATGAATCTGAGTGCGGGGCAGGTGCACGATTGTACTGTACCTCCGTCCATGTGGGTGCACTCGTAGGTCCTGCTGCTCTGTCGACGACTCTCTGGGCGAGGACACACACACACACACAAACACACAACCAGGACCTTGTTCAGACATGGACATGCGCTGGAGCTGAGATCTGGAGCTCGTCGGTCGGGGCGCGTTGTCCGCATGTGTTACAGTAATGTAAGGAACTCAGTGACACGTGACGATGAGGCGCGCAAGGTCTTCAACACGTACCGTCCTCGAACGACCACCATTTTCATGAACACAGCAACCATTCCTGGTCGGTCACCAGCAGATGCACGAGCTCCTTTAGATGTGTGGCCACGACTTCCTTGTAGCAGCACTCGTCAACTGCTCGCTTCCTCTCATTTCTCAAATCACCGACTTGCGCACAAGCCTCTCTGCACCACTTGCCCACCACCACACCAGCCACATCGCCATGCCAGTCGAGACAGAGTGGCGCTATGACAACAACGGCGCGCGACTCGCGATCCACGACGACAGTAGCGCCGCGCTGTGCGTGCGCGCCATGCTCCGAAGTGAAGCGATCGCGCTCACCGAGACGCTGCAGCCGCACGTCGAAGTGCTCGTCTCGCACCGCCTCGCGAAGATGAAAAACGCTCCGGTGACGGCTGCACATATCGCGGCGATGACGTTCACGCCGACGCCGCACGACGAGCGTGCCAAGCGTCTCGAGAGCCGCAGCTTCATGCTCTTTGTCCACTCGGCTACGCATGAGCTCACGACAGAGATGCTCGGGTTCGCTCGCGTCTTTCAGGACCCCGAACTCGATGGCATCGTCAGCACGTCGCTCGTGGCGGACCTCACGCTGAGCGACCAGCGCCACGAAGCCGTCGTGCGCGCGCTCTTCAATGCCACGCAGTCGTTTGGCGAGGCGCTGGCGCGCGAGCTCCTGTTGGAGAAGCGCAGTGAGAGCGAGGCATCGTCACAGGCGCCGCTGCAGTTCTACCGATCGCTGTTCGGTGAGTCGGACTTTGCCAAGACGCTCTTGGCTGCGAACGGCTTTGCGGAGGAACCGGATCGTCTCGAGATGACGAAAGACTTGACAACAGATGTCGATGCCAGTGCGCCAACGTTCCAAGACGACAGCATTGAGGTCAAAGCGCTCGACCTGAGCGACTATGAGGCGCTCAAGCAGGTCTACGACGTCATCAAGCTCGCGTTCGGTCAAGCAGCGCCAACGTTTGAGACCTGGAAGGTCCACTACGCGCAGCAGCCACGGTTCGCGCCCGAGCTGAGCTTTGTGGCGTGGCGCAAAGAGACGAACGAGCCGGTCGCAGCAGTCGCGCTCGAGCGCATTGTCGAGGGCGAAGGTGGCGGCGACGACGAAGTCAACGCTGTGTTTGTCACAAACGCGCAGCTCATCGCTCATGCGCAAGGCGAGACGCCTGCAAGCGAGCCAGACGAAGCGATGCAACGACTCCTGGACGCAGCGAACCCCGCGAGACTCGTATTGCCTGCCGACTTTGACGATAAAAAGGCTGCTATCGTGCAGCAAGCCACAGCAGCGTACATCTGCGGTGTCGCCACGAAAGCAGATGCGCGCGGCAAGGGGCTTGCGAGTCACTTGCTCGCGCGCGCGTTCCACGAAGCCGCCGCAACGACGACGCTGCGCACGGTCACACTCGGGACGGACGCGGTGAACGCGGCCGCCGTGCGTGCGTACAAGCGCGCCGGCATGGTCGTGACCAAGGAACTGCGCACCGGTCAGTTCATGACCAAGCAGATCGCGCTGCAGTCGTAGAGCGCATTAGTAGGACTGCAATAGTCGACACTCTGCTCAAATCAAGGCGTTGCCACATCCAAAGCCCCGCTCAAGCATCTCTAAGCACGAATGGTTGTGTTGTTCATTGCTGTCCCGAGTTACCCGGTGTGTTTGACAACGAGCACATGTCCTATAGCGTATGGTTCATGTAGAGCGAACAACTCAGAGTATGGTTCATGTATAGCGAACGGCTCGGACCACAAACTGTTTGGAGCAGTCGCCTCCATCATTGTTGACGAGCTCCAGATCTCAGCTCCAGCGCATGTCCATGTCTGAACAAGGTCCTGGTTGTGTGTTTGTGTGTGTGTGTGTGTCCTCGCCCAGAGAGTCGTCGACAGAGCAGCAGGACCTACGAGTGCACCCACATGGACGGAGGTACAGTACAATCGTGCACCTGCCCCGCACTCAGATTCATCCACAATGACGACGCATCGCCAGTCGCGCGCGTGTGCAGACAGCAGGAGTGAGTGCTCGATGTATTAGCGAGTTGCGTTCCCTGAGCGGATCTGTGAGGAGCATTGCTGGCAACTTGTCAAGCGTGTTTCGAACTCACTTGGAGCTCTGTGTAGTCCACGCAACTCATGTGGGGTTTGAGATTGCGAGACTGGCTGCAAAAAGGAACTTGTTTTCGGACACTGTTACTAATTCGTCACTAGATTTGAGCAATGTTCCTAACCGGTCACCTATGCAGCAAATATGTGCGAATTAGGACATATTTGTTGGTAGCACGATCATGGTCAAGTATGATTGTATCACAGACTACTCTTACCTGAACATTGAGACGTACTGTATGAGGTTTGTACGATGTCTATGTTCAGTTTATTGTTTTGACTTGATAAATGTTGTGCAGCTATTTGTTTATTTGCTCATGACATCATTTTCGAATTGTAGTTGCTGTAGGTAAGTGTGTGTCCGATTTTGTATGGTTGTTTGGATTGTATATTTGGACCAATTTGATGGTAGGTGGAAAAATCAGCTGATCATACAAGTAATCATGAATCGAGTGTGACTTGGTCAACCACTTGTGCGTAGGTCTGTGTACTACTAGTTCTAGTAGTGCGATGCTATCGAGTTACGCCGGCGACTGGACGTCCAGGTGAGCGGTACTTCGGTAACACCACCAGCTCTTGTACCTCTCGTGGCCGGCGGGCATCGTCTGCCAGGATTTTCGGATAATCTCTTCTCATTGAGCACTTGCCAAGTTGAAGGAAGCTCATGTAGGGCTTCATGTAGGACTCAACACACAAGTAGCAAAGGACTCAACACGCTTCGAGCGTGCTCAACCTCGGGACTCATCATACCCTCGCTTCTCACGAATGTCATACCACGTGCAACACAGACTGCGATCTTATGCACCTACAAACACTGCGCGTCGACCGCTCACTTTCGATCTCGCACTTCCTCACGCATTCAACACGGAACCAAGCGCTCGGCTCGAGTATGGCTACTGGTGCTCGCGTTCCGCTGCGCGGCTTCGAGCGCGCAACGGTGATCGCTGACTACTCGAACATGAAGATTGCCCACGTCATGGTGCTCCGCACCAGCACTGACGCGCGTCTCGCGTTCCTCGAGCACCTTCCGCTCGCCGTCGCCCAAACGTTCAATCGTCATCCTCGTATGCGCGCGACACAAGTGCGCGACGAGTTCGCTCTCGCAGAGATCCAGCCTCAGCTCACGCTCGCGGACCTCACAACGCGGAAGCTGCTCGACATTAGCGTCGTGACGCAAGACACGGAGCGTTGGGAGCAGTTTACAGAGCGCGAGTGTGAGGCGCCGCTCGATCGATACACTGCACTGCCGTACTACGTTCGAGTGTGGCACGACTTGAGCGGCGGGATCGTGCGCTTGATGGTGTTCTCGGATCACTACATGTCCGATGGCATCTCGGGCTTGATCGTGCTCAACGACATTGTCACGTTCGCCGTGGCGCTGACGCAGCAGACTCGAGCGTCCGAGATGAGCAAGTGTGCGCCGAGCGAGCTCCCGCTGCGTCCATCGCTCTACGACATGTGGCTCGCGCCACGTCCGTGGCAGCTGCGACTCTGTCGCTTGGTAGTCTCGCTCTTTGGGAAAGCGACATTCAAGCGCGAGACGAAGCGCTTCACGCCCGTGCTCGTGCCACGAAGCGATCAAGCGGACTTTGCCGTCCCGATCCGCGCGAACAGTAGCTCGGCGCTCTTTGGCCAAGGCACACCAGAGTCCATGCGCAGAGCACTCGCGCGCTGCAAAGCCGAGCGCGTGACGTTCTTTGGCGCACTCGCAGCGTCCATCGTGCTCGCGTACGCAGTTGCAAGCGGTCACTGCGAGCTGCAGACGCCAGCCAGCGGCACCGCGAAATGCAAGCTGTTCCGCCTTAGTGCGGACGTCGACTTTAACATGCGCAAGCGCGTCGCAGCGTCAGCCGACGAAGACCACGTTGGGATGTACGTGGCGATTGACACGCTCGTGTCGCTCGTCGAGGACGGCGTCGACATGGATGCAACGCCGTTTTGGGACCTCGCGCGCGCGTGCAAGCAGGAGCTCGATGCCTCGCTCACGAGCGCGCACATGCCGCTCGCGGTCGTGTTCGCAGACAAGTATCTCCACCCCAGTATCCCGCCAGCGCTCGTGCGCGATCTTTCCGTGCCTCGCTCGATCACATCCGACGTCAACATCTCGAACATCGGCAAGTACCCGTTCGCACTCTCACACGACGTCGCCACTGCTGATCGCACCGACGCACGGATGCAGATCGAGAGCGTCCATGTGTACAACTCGAACCCAGACTTGGGACCTGGTGCAGTTATGTTTGTCACAGCAACTGACCGACTCAACTACTCGATGATGCACAAGTACGACGCGCCAGTTGCCCGCACGCTCTTCCACGCGTACATCGCGAGTCTTGAGCTCGTGAGTGAGATCGCGAGCAACGAGAGCATGACGCACGTCGCGGCGCGCGTTGTCGAGACGATCCGCGATGGAGTCTCGAATGCTAGCTGGTTCGATTGTTTACACTAAGGTATGTAGTTTCATGTCATAACTGGCGCTTTCTAACACTAACTTGTTGAAAAGACACGGGCATTTGTTTGGATGTGCGTATCAATTTTCGCGGCGTAGATTGCGTGTGTGCCAGTATTTTGTATGGTTTTTGCAAGCAAATTTGGACCAAGTTTGTCTTGATATACATGCCGTGTTACATGCAGTACCGAAAAACCCTTGTTATAGGCCATGGTCATGTCAAAAGCCATGCCATGCTGGTTTTTGTATGAGATTGAATCCGAATGACATCCTTTGACATAAGCCACTCCCGAAAATATCATGGAAGGATACTAAAAGGTATGACTGAATAACCTGCAAATCACGTCCCATAAGAAACCTGTAATCATCGATTGTAAACTCGATTCGACATTCGACAGGGCGTGTGTATTGGGTGTGGCTTTTGTCAAAGGTTTTCGGTAAGTACGCAGTAAACCGATTTGAGCCTCTTTTGGACAAACAAATCGATTTGAGTCACTTTGTCGTCTCCCCATTTCTTTTTACCCATTCGTATTGAAAGTCATAAATCGGCTGATTCATACAAATAATCACGAATCGAGTGTGACTGGGGGTCAATCGCTTGTGTGCTCATCTACATACAAGTTTCAAGTGCAAATCGATCATTCAATTGGCTGACGAACGACAGCAACTTGGCATGGGATGGCTCGTAGCAGTGCACACTGGCGCTGGACGTTACAGCACGCGCGACGACACTGCGTTCCTCGCGCTCATGCAGCGCGCGCTGCAGAGCGGAGCAGACCTGCTCGCGCAGCTAGAGCACGCACGCAAGAGCGGCGCCGACAGTGGCACAAGCGCGTCGCAATGCTCGTACGCAGCGCTCGTCGCGAGTCGCATGCTCTCTGTGTTTGAGCGCGACGAGCGCACGAACGCAGGGCTCGGCGCCAACTTGACAGAGCTCGGCCGCGTCGAGTGCGAAGCGAGCGTCACGTGCGGCAAGACGCGGCTCGTGAGCGCGTGTGCAAACGTCCGTGGCGTCGCAGAGCCGAGCTCGCTCGCATACGCGCTCATGGACCAAGCCGCTCGCGTCGCTGCGCAGGACGATGCGAGCGACACAAGCGCACGTGCGTTCGCATTCAATCGCGAGCCGCCGCTCGTTGTCGTTGGCGACCATGCGCGGACGCTCGCAGCGCAGTTTGGCATCGAGACTGCGACGCGCGAGAGCGATCTCGCGACGTACCAGGTCACGCCACGCGCGAGTGCGAGCTGGCGCAAGTGGCACGCGCGCTTCCAAGCTGCAGCTGAGTCTAGTGTTGCGACACTAAATGACTCGACGACTCAACTGGCCAGCGAGAGCTCTACTGCATGCAGCGATAGTGTGGACGCGTCGGAGCAGCTCCTCGACACGGTCGGAGCGATCTGCATCGACCAGGACGGCAACGTCGCTGCGGCGCTCTCGAGCGGTGGCGTCGCGCACAAAGTGCCCGGTCGCGTCGGTCTCGCTGGGTGTCCGCGCATGGGCTGCAACGCTGCGAACGCGCAGTCAGGTTGCCAGACACGGACGCGCAAGCGCAAGCGCAGTCATCGTAGTACAAAGACAGAGGCCGCGTGCGCTCGCAGTGGCTACGCTGTGGCGTGCACCGGCCGCGGCGAGCACTTTGTCCGCAGCGGCGTTGTCGCACGCCTCGCGCGCGTGCTGTGTGTTCTGCTGCTGTGTTCGAGAGAGAGAGAGTGCGCACCTGTCCTGAGCCATCGACATGGACAAGAGGAACATGGTTCATACAGACTCGACAGTGTGACGCGGTTGGTAGAGAGTGCATGGAGACTGTATTGAAGCACCTACAGGTCTCTGGTCGTGAAGAGCAATGAGACTCGCAACGCGCGCTTAGACAGAGGAAGAAGAGAAGGGATGGACACTGTGTAGAGATGGCGACGGTATACAGAGCAGACTGCACGACGCGAAGTGGAGCTCGAGCACTGGTACAAGGCGTTGCGTCGCAGCTCACGACAGACAGGCTCTCGCGTGCTTGGGTAGACTCGCCGCACATCAAGACCTTGATCAGTCGATTGATCCGATCTCACTTGGCACTGTTCCTCAGGCGCAACATCACCAACTAGTTTCCAAAGTCGTCCAAGAACTCGTCAGGCGCCTGCGTTGGCGCCTGTGTCGGCGCTTCAGTCGGGGCCTCGGTCGGAGCTTCAGTCGGAGCTTCAGTTGGTGCCTCCGTTGGTGCCTCCGTTGGTGCCTCGGTTGGTGCCTCAGTTGGCGCCTCGGTTGGTGCTTCGGTAGGCGCTTGAGTCGGAGCTTCAGTCGGGGTCTCCGTTGGTGCCTCGGTCACAGCCTCAGTTGGTGCCTCGGTTGGCGCTTGAGTCGGAGCCTTGGTTGTCGGTGCTGGCGTCGGGTCTCCGGCGTCTGGCGACGATTTGGCACTGCCGCGCATGCTGCTGCCCGAGCCGCTGCCCGATCCGCTGCCAGAGCCACTGCCGCTACCACCTGACGACGCTGGCGCTGGCGTCTCAGGCTTCACATCGCACGAGTCATGGATCTCTTTCTTGCACTTCTCCTTGTCGGACTTGAAGAGGCACCACGTGTTTGCGCGGATGCTGCACCAGCCGTTCTTGACCGAGCCCCAGCC
Organism: Pythium guiyangense; assembly: GCA_003730235.1. Taxonomy (NCBI): domain Eukaryota; phylum Oomycota; class Peronosporomycetes; order Pythiales; family Pythiaceae; genus Pythium; species Pythium guiyangense. The sequence continues at coordinate 1,035,484 of QXDM01000027.1, forward strand.
AAACTGCGCCTCCAGCGCGCTCGGCGTCGCGCTATTCGCGCCGTGCATGTTCAGCGCCATGGTGTGCACGGCTGTTGTCTCGTTCTTGTCTGCGATCATCTCGACTGCGACGACCGACGCTGCGACGAGCGCGACTGTGCTCACAACACCGACGAGCGTGCGCAGCGCCTGCTTGCGGCGCGAGTGCGAGAGTCCTTCGACGACGTACGTCGGGACCTGCTGCTCCTCGAGCAGCGTGATGGCCTCTTCGCGCGCGTGCTGCTCCGTCGTGTGCATCATCGTGGTTCACGCGCACTCGTACAGAAAGGAGCTGTCAATGGTGTCCGTGTGTGTGTGTCGGCGCGAAAGCTGCAATGGCGCGCAAAAGATCGTAGTCGTCGCTTCATCACGAGCGACTGCTCGGACCAGGTGCATCGATCAATCGACCTCTTGGACCAAGCGAACCAAAGCATGCACACATAGTGAACCATGCATCACATGCTCGTTCGTTTGATGGTGTCTATGGTGTCTAGTCACGACGCACTAGAGCCGCACGTATCCTGAAGTGCGACGCTTCGTGTCCTTTGTCTTGACGCCCTTGGTTTTATCACTACCATTCATTGTATAATGACAATATGATACCAGTAATTATTAACAACTACTACGTAGTAAGCACTATTACACTCATTGACAAAAAACAAGATATTTAAGCCAATTTGGAGAATGTTTAGGCGGGGTTGTCTCCTCTATATGAAACGAATTCATCTGTGCTTTGTTTTGTCTAATTCGCAGTGCATCTATTATGACGATTTTTGGCTGACTAGTTTTCCATACAAAATAGCGAGAACCTCGTTGCCATACAAAAAACAACTCAATTTTGGACCAAAACCGACTCTTCGTGGTGACGAATGGCGGGGTGGATTTACCATACAAACGTCAGTATGATTATCGACATAGATGAATGGGCGAGCGTCATCTATGGCGAAGGCTCAGTGACAATCGCAGCTTCAGGTCAATTAAACAAATCATAATTGCAGTGTTATGTCTGCACCTTTCGACACCTACACTCCGCGCCAAAACAAATCGCACACTCACGTTTTATGTCGTAACTTTGTCATTTTATTAAAAATTGGAGCGTGCTACTTAGATATGTTGTGCGCCTGAACGACACACTCGTGTAGTCAAATTCGAATTCTACATTGGGGTTCCCATACAACAATTGATTTTTTGGCCGCGACACAATTATCGCACACTCAATGATATACAAAAATCAAGTATATATTTTCTCAATAGTGTGTCTTGTCACCGTGACGCTCTATCACCTCAACACAACGACTTGACAGCTCCTCCAGCGACAGAGCGCTCCATGTGCGCTCAAGTGTCGAGCGAAGCTCGGCGACAGTGCTGTATTGCTTTCCATTACTATACACTTGTCTCGTCATCAAACAGTCAACCAAATAGCTTTAGGTACACCCAGTTTTTCACGCTCAGAACAGAACCATTGTGATTCACAACACACAATTGCTACCAATCAACGCGCCAGGGCGCTGGGGATCTGCCAATCACCGCAGATATCGGATTGAGTGGCTCTGGCGCGAGCGACAAAAGTTTGCTGCAATTTCAGTACCAAAGTGATATAGGGACAGCTGATGCATACTAAAATCAAGTCAAAATCGAGCGCTTCGGGCGACTTGCTTAGCCACGGCAGCAGCTCGACTCCTTCCTCTTCAAAGAAGCGCTTGCGCTCCGCAGACACGTGGATAGACGCGTTATCTTGCTGATAGATGAAGCGCGTGTTGCCGTAGAGTGCGCGAGCGAACGACATCATGGGTTCGCGCATGGTCATGATGTAGTGCTGCGACGCTTGCCTGCCGACAAGCACGACCAACTCACTCCGCCCACGCGAGCAAAACGCCGCCCACATTATCACAGAACCGCCTCCTTGTTGCCGGCGGACGATCTGGCGAGGGTCGCGGCGCAAGTCCCGCCAATACTCGTGCAGGCCGTCTGGTCCGTCAAGGCTCCATCGCTTCTCGTCGAAGAAAATGATGGAGGACCAGACAGACCCGGCGTCCTCGCGGATAAGCATATCGCGCACCTATGTCACGCGCGCCGCTTCGTTCTCTTGAGAGAGAGGCAGAGTCGACACCATCCTCTCGTACAGCCAGTCAGTCTGTGCGAGGGCTCGCGCACAGTCCGCATAGTGACTGGCAGATTGGGCTCAAGGTTGAGTTGTGCCGCCGTCTTCTTCACTGTCGACGCTGCACGCAGAAGTCGATGCGTGTCGCACTTGGAGAGCGCGAGCGAGCGCCACACCTGCTTGGCCTTCTTGCTTTGCCTTTGCCTTTGCCCGCTGCACGTCGCGCGGTGTCTGTGCTTCGTCTGACTGCTCGTGCTACAGCTCTCACGCCTATGCCAGCCTCTCGCATGCCGAACATGCGTCCGAGCTCTTTACCATTGAGTGTGCGATAATTGTGTCGCGGCCAAAAATCAATTGTTGTATGGGAACCCGTATGTAGAATTTGAATTTGATTACACGACTGTGTGCGATCGAACCGCCTTGTTCAGGCATATCTAAATAGCACGCTCCAATTTAAAAAAAGTGACAACGTAAATACATAAAACGTGGGTGTGCGCTTTATTTTGGTGTGGAGTGTAGATCGCCTTCATTCGAACGAACCCACGACGCACTTGAGCCATTTCGTACCTAAACAGTCCGGAAAAACGAACATGGAGGGAACGAACATGTATGTGCGACGCGACACCTCGTGTCCTTGTCTTGACGCCCGAGGTTTTATCGCAACAACTCAATATATATTTATGATGGCAGTTGTTATAAACTCCTTTATGGTCATATTCTGTATGATGCAGAATAAGGATTATAGGAGGTTTTTGTAAGTTGAAATCTCAGTCATATTCTCGCATATCGGTTTTTGTATATCTGCGGGGCTATGATGATGGCTAGGATCAAGTATAACAATCGAGACGTTTGCCCCGGCCGTGTTAATTTAAATGAAAACCTCAACTGTGTGTGCTCCGCGTGTGAGGTTTTGACTATATTTCGATATTTGCCGCAACGGAAGCAATGGGCGACGCACACATGTTCGGAGCGAACATTTGCGCAGCTATGGCGTGGGCTGCGCCGCCAAGAATGTCGCTCCGAGCGTCTGTGTGAGCTCAGCGTCCACTTTATGTACGTCAAGCCCGGAGCGAGCACCGATGAACCGAGTATTATTGTTCGAAACAATAATACTCATAAGTATCAAGAAATTGCGACGCGGCATGTGTTTATCACTGCTCCGGATATCAACCCATTTTGTCCCGCGTCATTTCGAGGCCATTTATACGGAATTATTACAGGATATAGGTTTGAAGTCGGGCAATTGAAGCCCACTGGCAGTGACGAACGATCGAAATCGGCACAGTAAAAACGACACAAAGATATAGGGGAGAAGCGACCCGATGTGGATGCCTAGCGTCCATGACGGTGCCAGCACTAGTGACATCGATGAAGGGACTACCGCAAAGAAGCAGCGGCATGTAGCAAGTCATTTGTGGATCTGCTCGTCGCGCACCCAACGCGCAGCGTCGCCGCAGCTCGCAGTCAAGTGCTCGACTGCCGTGCAAAGAAATGTCTGATTGACAATAGGAGCAAATCGCGCCTCTTGTCCAACTAGCGCGCGCTTAAGTGCGACGAGCTGCGCGACTCGATCTTCACGGTGTTGGAAGCCATTCAGTGCGCTGGGTCCCGAGAGGCGTCGCAGCACGTTCGACCGTCACTGACACAAGCACGCCCGCAGTTAGCGCAAGCGAGTACGCCAGTGCTGTGTGCTCCCAGTGATGGTGCAAGCACGTTGAACAAGCACACAGAGACACAAGCACAAGGGACATGGAAGGCAAGGAGTAGGCACTCAGGTGTGGCAAGAGAGGAGTATGCGCATTGCTCACTCTCAAACACGACATCAACACTCAGGCTCTCTCTCAGCTCTATTCCCACCCGCTTGCAACCCCATCTTCAACACACGGTACTCACGATGTGCTCGTCTATCAACAACAAACAACCAACGACACAGCGTGAGAGGTTCACCAACTACTCTTAATCCACCCGACCGATGTGCAAGCGGCACTAAAGAAGATACGCAAAGAGGTCAAAGAACACCTAAGTACTAACCAGCGCACACTACAGTGTCGATGTAGTGTGAGACGGAGCGCTCAAGAGGCTGTACGAGCAGCACGTGGTTCACGACGCCCACGCTCCAGCGTCCGACAGCAACGACTCAGACGCTACCGCACAAGCTCAAAGCGTCGCGCTTGCATCTGATCGTGCGCGGTGGTAGTCGCCCGAGTCGCTCGAAGGCGAGAGCGAGAAGTTTGCCTAACCGGCCTTTTGCCGGAAGACACGGCCTCACATGATCAGTACTCGTGCTTGTGGGTCTCGGTCGCTTGCAGCGCCAGCCACTGAGCATGAGCGACGCGCAGTGGCGCCTTGTGAATGAGGGGTGCCCGTACAACCGGCTCAAGCTGTCACGGGAGTGTGTTCTGTGACGTAGCTCGCACGAGGTCTTACGAGGAAGCGATGGGTGAAGCGCAGGGGAACTGCGCTGAACTCGGTATTTTCAACTCTGAGGTTTTTGTATTGAGATCATGCATAGTGATGAAAGTGAGGGAGCTAACCTAATTAGTGAGCCCTCTGATGGGACGACCATGGTCGTCAGAAATCAGGTTAGGCCACTAAATGGGAGTCTGCTGTGCTCCTTCGTACTTAGCACAGCAGCCCCGTTACACCATCCCCCACACAAGCTTGCTGACACGCAAGCGAAAGAAGGCAAATGCACACAAAACCAAAGCACACGACGCGCACACGAGGCGCGACGCAGCGAGCGAGAAGAGCGACGAACACGAAGACCATGCAGCGCGGCACTGGAGACCGCGCTATCTGCAAGACCTGCGACCAGCCGATGCCGAGCGCGAGCGTGATCGCAGCGACGGCGACGTACGCCGACGCGCTTCGCCGACTGTCGCTGTACGACTGCAGCACCGTGCGCGACTCCCCTGGCGACGAGGAGCTCGCCGACATGTGGCGCCGATGGCGCCAGTCGCGCGGCAAGACCATCACGACGACCGGCCAAGTGACGAAGGAGGCGCTCGACGAGTCGTGGACGCGCTTTGTCGCGCGTTGGAACCTGGAGCCAGGCATGGCGCTCGCCCTCGAGCGCCGCGAGTCCCAGCACGGACGATACCATCTCGGCGAGCTCGCCGAGCGTGTGTGTTCGGCGTCGTGGGACGCAGACCGGCCGTGCTGCTTCGTGCACGTCGTCGCGTACTGTCGTATCTGCGCGCACCGCGAGAAGCCGACGCTCGAGCAGTGGGAAGCGATGCTCGCGGAGTATCCGCTCGACGAAGACGAGAAGGCTCTCCTCGCCCAGTATCGACGCGCGCTTGCGGCGAACCGCGCTGCGCGCGGTGACCGCCGCGGCGTCTCGCCACCACGTCGCTCGCACGCGCGCGCGGAGCGCACGCGCTCTCGCTCTCGTTCGCGCGGCCGTTCTCGCTCATCGTCTCCGTCTCGTCGCGCGACAAGCGCGCGTTCTTTGTCTCGAGGGCGCAGCCCGCGCGCCCCCCCAGCGCGCGTATCCGGGCAGCGCGCGCGTCGCGCGCTCGCAGGAGAGGCATGTGGCGTGGCAAGAGCCGAGACGATCGCGTTCACGCTCTCGGTCGCGTGGTCGCGCGCGCGCGCCGTCGCCTTGGCGCGAGCAGTGGCCTCGTACGCCGTCACCAAGTCGGGGACATCCTCAAGCAGCGTGGCGCGAGGCTCCCACGAGTCACTGGCCGAGTCGAAGCCCAGCCAGCGAACGCGATACTCGCGGCGACTGGCACCGCGACCACGGTCGCGGTGTTCAAGCAGACGATCGACGATCCAGCGCGGGTGACCCGCGCTGTCAACAAGCGGCGGCGGACCATCGCGGCGGAACGTGGCGCGACGAGGCGACAGTCGCGCCTGTGCCTGATCGGCTGGAGATGGTGTCGCACGACGCCGACGTTGCTCTGAGCCGCGCTGACGACGCGATTGCAGAGACAGATCGGCTCGACTCCGAAGTTGCTGCGCTGAAGGCGCAGTTGGCGAAGGTCGTTCAAGCGAACGAGGCTCTTCGCGCGGACAATCGGGCGTTCCGCGCGGGTCAGACGCCGCCAAGCGCTTTGACGAAGCCGCGTCCTCGTCACGTCGGGTCGCGCTTCGAGCCTGGCGAGGCAGCTCGTCCGTCGGAACCGTAGCAGCAACATAGCGCTTTAAGCGCCCGACATAAAAAGTCGGGTGCACTTTCAATGCACTTGGCATGTCAAGTGTGTACGCCTCGCCCTTGCGTCGTGTGATCGTGAACGGGCCGATAAAGCGTGGTGCAAGCTTGGTCGCACCAAGGTTCGTGACAGAACCAGGTGCAATGCCGGACGCCGATAACAAAACACGGTCACCGACAGCGAATTCCTCGGAATTCTTGCGCCCGCGCTGGTCGGCTGCTGTTTTCTGCCGATCGACTGCTGCAGCGATTGCATCGCGCACAAAGCGCGCGATTGACTCGCGCTTTTGGACGAACTCGAGCACACGATCGTCGCCGATTGAAGACACAGGCGCGGATGGCTTGCCCGCGCCAGCGCGAGTGGTGATGGCGATCGCGCGTCGTGATGGCGCGATAAGCGCCGCGTTGGCCCAACTTGTCGCCTCTGTTGGAGTCATCACGACTGCGCATTGCGACGACCTGTTGGAGCGCGAGCTCGCCTCCGAAGATGCTGGAAGAGCGACGCATGACACCGACGCGCTCGGTGTCCCTCCCCCCTCAAGAAAGCCGTCGTCGTCAAAGCCAAGAACCGCGGGAACGCGCGGGTGACGCGCGTTGTTGATGAAGAACGGCGTGTGACCGGTCGACTCGTGCACTGCGTTGTTGATCGCGAACTCGACCATCGGCAACAGCGCGCTCCACGACGTGTGTGACGACGCGTAACTGCGCAGCACATCTTCGACGACTCGGTTGACGCGCTCAGTCTGCCCGTCGGTCTCCGGGTGCGACGCGGTCGACATGAGCAACCGCGTCCCGAGCAGCTGGAAGAGGCGGTCCCAGAACGCTGCCGTGAAGCGCGGGTCGCGGTCAGAGACGATCGACGTCGGCATGCCATGGTGCCGATACACCATGGCGAGGAAGAGCTCAGCTGTCTCCTGCGCGGTGATGCCGACCGCGACTGGCGCAAGGTGTGTCATCTTGCTGAAGCGATCGACAACCACAAAAATGCCCGAGCGACCAGCTTGATCACGAGGCAGCCCGAAGATGAAGTCCATGCTCACGGATCGCCAGGCGTCCGCGGCGATTGGGAGAGGTTGCAGCGGGGCTTGTGACGACTGCGATGGCTTCACGCGCTGGCACGTCTCGCACGACCGGACCCACTTGCGCACCCACTTGTACATGTGCGGCCAGTAAAAGTCGCGCGCAAGAGCGAGATACGTCTTCTCGCGACCAGGATGGCCGCCAGACGCAGCGTCGTGGTATTCGTGCAAGATGCGAGCGCGCAAGTCGTCGTCGAGTGGTACGACGACTCGAGGGCTATCGAAGCGGTCGATCTGGTACTTGAGCAAGTCGCCGGAAACCGAGAAGCGCGGCGCCTGGCTCCGCGCTGAAGGAGCGAGAAGCTGCAGCGTCGATTTGGACGGTTCTCGGCAGTACCTGAGCATGGCGGCGCACGACGGGTCGCGGGAGTACGCCGCAACGATCTCGTCTCGCAGCGGGCTCACAGCAGTTGACGCCGTCGCGCTTATGCCGAGCGCGACACACGCATTGCACTCGTCGTCATCGTCATCGTCGGCGGCGTGGCGCGGCGAGTTGGGTCGCGGGTCGTAGTCCGGACGCCGCGACAACGCGTCAGCGATGATGTTCGTCGAACCGGGCTTGTAGAAGACGACGAAGTTGTACTCGGCGAAGAACGACAGCCAGCGCGCCATGCGCTGGCTCAAATGCGGCGACTTTGTCGCGGTTCGGAGAGACGCGTGGTCGGTGTAGATCGCGAAAGTCTGCTCACCCAGCAGATACACGCGGAACTTCACCAACGCGTAGCGCATCGCGAGCAGCTCCTTGTCGTGCACAGGGTAGTTGCGCTCAGCGGGCTTCAGCTGTCGCGACTGGAAGCTGATGACGCGCTCCCGTCCCTCAGCGTCATGCTGCATGAGCGCGCAGCCGATCGCGAAGTCGCTCGCGTCGCAAACGACGTGGAACTCCTTCGTGTGATCCGCCAGTGCAAGTACCGGCGCGGAGGAGAGCCGCGTCTTGATGTCATCAAACGCTGTCTGGTGCTCGCGACGCCACACCCACGTGGCGTCTTTCTTCAACAACTGCGAGAGCGGGAAGATCGCGGACGCGAAGTCTTTCGCGTAGTGGTGAAGGTAGTTCGCAAGCCCAAGCCACTGCCGGAGCTCCTTTTGGTCGCGAGGTACCGGCCACGCGACGATCGACGCAACTTTCTCAGGATCAGCGCGGACACCTTCCGCGCTCACGTAGCTGCCGAGCACCGGGATCTCGGGAGCGCAGAAGATGCACTTCTTCAAGTTCGCGTACAGCTTGTTCTCGCGCATGGCTTCGAACACCTTGCGCAAGTGCCCGAGATGGACATCCAGATCTGTCGCGCCCTCGGTTGCGCGACTGTGCACGAAGATGTCGTCAAAGTAGCTCGGGGCAAAGTCGCGCAGCGGGCGAAGCACGTGCGACACCATGCGGTTGAACGTGGCAGGGGCGTTCTTCAGCCCTTGTGGCATCACCAGCCACTCCCAGAGCATGCCGCTGGGAGTACTGACTGCCGTCAGCGGAACATCGGACTCGCGCATGAGAATCTGATAGAAGCCGTCGGTGAGATCGATGGTACTGAAGATCGTGCTGCCAGACATGGTGTCGAGGACCATGTCCTTGCGCGGGATCGGCGTCTGTGCTGGGATCGTCGCGTCGTTGAGCTTGTTGAACGCGTGGACGATGCGCCAGCCTCCAGTCGCCTTTTTCACGCAGAACGTTGGACTCGAGTGCGGCGACGTCGATTCGCGTACATGCCCGGCGGCTCGCCGGCCTTCGAAGAACGCGTCGATCGCTTCGACTTGGTCGCGCGGCAGCGGCCACTGCCGCGTCACGCAGTACTTTGTTCCAGGCACGAGGTCGATCTCGTGGCGTACGCCCCTGTCCGCTGGGAGCACCGGCGGGATCTTGTCGGGGAAAACGTCGGAGAACTCGCGGGCGAGGTCCAAGACTGGGTTCCCAGATGCTTCGAGCTCGTCCCACGACTGCGCAGCGTAGCGTTCTTCGCGAGCGGACTTCGGCTCTGCTCCAGCAGGGCGCTCGCTGCCAACGAGCGCCGGATCCGCTGGGTCGACCACGACGGCGCAAAGCTGTTCGACGCGACCGAGTTTGATCTCGCTGAGCATGTTCTTCCAAGACATCACAGGCAGCCGAGTGAGCTCGGTTGCTTCGCGAGGCGGACTCGTGATCTTCATGACGTGGCGCGGCGGGCCGTGACCAGTCATGTTGATGACGTGGATCGTGTCGTACGTCGGCGCCGGCGCAGAGGGCCAAGCCGGTGCGCGTGGGTGACTCTCTTGGCGCTGGGGAATAGGAGCGCGAGCCACTGCTCGCGCTTTTCCGACTTCTGCACGATTGGGCGCCGTTCTGCTTCTCGCCGCAGATGCCGCTGCCTTCCTGCGGCTCACAGTGACCCACTCGCCATCGGCGTTCGCTTGTCGCGTCGGCGTGGCGCACGGTGCTTTGCAACAAACCGAGCATGAAGGGCCATCGCTCTCTTCATGCGGGTTGAGCGTCGTGGAGTCGGGGTCCACGACTGTGACGTGCGGCCAGGCGCTTGCGCTGTCGCTCAGGTGGGCGAGAACACCGCCGATGTCGATGTCGCGCGGCTTTACTGTGCGACTCAGCCAGTCGATGTCAGGCCTGTGGAGCGCAAGCCACGGCATTCCAAAGATGCAGTCGAACGAGCCGCCAAGATCGACAACGAGGAATGAGTCGCTACTCTTGAACCCGTCGAACTCGTACTCGAACTCGACCGATCGCCGCGGTAGTGACCGCGGTTCGCCGTCTGCAAACTTGACTACCATCGCGCCTGGTTGCTCGCGGGCACGCAGCCGCGAGGGCGGGAGTTGCAGCGCCTCGGCTCGTACAAAGTTGTTTGTCGCGCCTGAGTCGACAAGGGCGCGAAGGGATCGCTTCGCGCCAGCGACGTGCAAACTGAGTACGATCAGCCGCTTGTCGCTGCTCGAGGTGGTGGCAAAGAGCTGCGCATGAAGCGCAGCAGTGGTGGGGCTAGCAGAAGGTGACGCCACCGGAGGCACGTTCCGCTGGATGAGCCCAGTAGGTCGCCCTGCACCTACTGGGAGCCCGCGTTTTTTGCATGCGCGGGCTGCTCGGTCTCGTCTTGAACCTCAACAGTAGCAAGTACCGGAGCTGGCGCGCGGCATACTGCCGCGCGGTGACCGACCTTGCGGCAGCGGAAGCAGATGAGCTGCTTGTTGCTTGTTCCGCCGCGGCGACTGCCGTTGCTGTTACCAGAGCCTGTACGTGGCGGAGTCGCTTCGTGCTCGATTGCGTCAATCTCCATCGGTTCGGCGCTGTTGTCAGCTCGCGGAGCGACGGCGTGATGGCCCCGCGAGGCGGATACGCTGAAGTCTTCGCGGATCGCGATCGCAAAAGCCTCTTCGAGCGACGCCGGAGGCTTCCGGGTCAAGTAGAGGCGCTGGTGACCAGCGTTCAAGCCGGAAATGAAGACATGGACTTGGGTCGCCATGTCGATCGGAGACGAAGTGACGCATGAGACGAGGTGACGAGCACGTTGCACGTAGTCGCGCATGGACGCACGACCTTGCTTGAGTGCGAGGAACGCAGCGCGATGATGCATCTCGTCTTGAGGCGGCTCGAACGCGAGTCGCAGATCGCTCTTCAGCGCGTCGAGCGTCGGGAAGCAGTTCGGGTCGGCGACAAGCCGGCCCAAAGCCCACTCCTTCGCGCGGCCACCGAGCTTGGACAGGAGGAAGTGGGTGCGTGACAGCTCGGAGGTGAGCTGTCGCGCGTGGATGGCGATATCGATCTCACAAAGCCAGCGGTTCAAAGCGAGCCGGTTTGGGCCTTCGCCGTTGTAGCTTGTGACGTCGAGCTTGACGACGTCGCCCCTTGTTGATGCCGCGGGAGTTGAGCCTCGCCGACGCGCGTCGGCGAGTTCGCGGACCATGAACTCTTGTGCAGCGGCACGTTGGTGCTCCTGCGACATCGCGGACAGCATCGCTGCGACGGCCGTCAGGCCGGACACGTCAGCGAGGCGGCGTAGCGCGTCCCACTCGTACGGAGTCAGGTGCGCGAAGTCGCTGTAGTTGAGCGACGTTCCGTTGTCGCCTTCGATCGGGAGCGTGCTCATCTTGGTCGTTAGACGGACTACGAAGTGCTACCAGGTGTCACGGGAGTGTGTTCTGTGACGTAGCTCGCACGAGGTCTTACGAGGAAGCGATGGGTGAAGCGCAGGGGAACTGCGCTGAACTCGGTATTTTCAACTCTGAGGTTTTTGTATTGAGATCATGCATAGTGATGAAAGTGAGGGAGCTAACCTAATTAGTGAGCCCTCTGATGGGACGACCATGGTCGTCAGAAATCAGGTTAGGCCACTAAATGGGAGTCTGCTGTGCTCCTTCGTACTTAGCACAGCAGCCCCGTTACACAAGCGACAGTCAACAGCTGGAGTGACATAGGTGCTGCAGCGCACAGTCGCGACTGAGTTCGTCGTCGTAAGTGAGCCTGCCATATCGTGTTCGGTTAGTAGGAGTGCGCCTGTGTCGTCAGGACGTAGACCAATTGGTCCATTGACTGACAAAGACACACTCCATGAGCTGAACCTCGTGACGCAAGTAGATTGAGTTGTACTTAGCGATCTATCATTACTGTCGCTTTGCGCTTGTCAAGACGGTGTTATCACATGCGTCAGCGTCTAGAATCATCTGCGCCTAATTCGCGTAAGACCGCTTGATCGCAACATCAACCGGCGACTCGCTCGCTCACTTCATGAAAAGGACAGCAGCACCAGCTGCGAGCAACTCCTGCACGACCGCGCTGGTACTGTACCGCACAGCGGCGTGCGTGGAGCAGTATCAATCTGTCGCGTCGCGTCTTGTTAATATCGGCATGGTACTTGAGCGGAACACGCATGATGCCGAGCTTGCCGTAGCGTCACGCAGCGCTAGGTGCGCACAGAAACCAGAAGTCACAAGCGCCCCAGACAATGAGTGTTCGTGCTGCTCGAAGTTGCCGATCACCACCGTTTTTTGTATTGGTCAAGCGCTTGTCCCTACCAGCGGAGGTATACTCTCTCCGTTTCTTGGGCGTCGCTGCCGTTGTCCAGCGCACGTGCTAGGACCGCCGCCGCGAAGCGCAGCACAAACTCCAGCTCCGGCAACAGCAACAGTAGTAGCAGAATTTACGCGACGCAACGTACGGTGCGCCGAGTCAAGCGACTTCGAACGTCGTTGCGAGGGTAGCAATGTAAGAGTTTGCAGCGAAAGAGACTTAAGCGGAAGCGTTTAAAGGCGCGCTGCCGTTGTTTCCTTAATAACTGTGGTGTAGCAATGACTCGTGCTACATCGACACTATAATGTGCGCTGTTAAGTGCTGAGGTGTTGTTTTACCTCTTTGCTGATCTACTGTAGTGTCGCCTGAAAGCGTATGGTTTGCGTCAGAGGACATGACTGCAATAAGTTCCGCACTTGTTGTTAAAACGAATTTGAGTCACCTCGTGGCCTAACAAACGTATTTGAGTCAATATTTGGAATATTCCCTTCTATTTAACACATCTAAAGTACGTACTGTAGCCTCGCGCGCTCTCTTAACCACCACTTGCTGTAGCGCAGACGACTGCGACCACAGCAATTGTGCGTATCAGCTCGACCTGGATAATCATGATTATATCCACTGACTTGACTTGGTATGAGTAGGTTGTCACTGGGCGTTTCCGAGTTACGCAGCACCTTTGCGAGGAAGCGCGTGTGAATTCCTTTCGCAAGGAGTCCAGTCGCTAAGACAGATATTGAACGCAACAGTTCAGCTGGTCAAAATCGCAAGTTGTTGGTTGTGCGAACTCCACCCTTTGGTGTGAGTCACTAAGTCTAAAGATGTAATACTAAAGCTAAGTCAACAAAAATGTGGTTGGCTTTCAGGGCCCAACATCGCATATTTGCTAATATTCTAACAAAATCTACCAATAAGAACGACCGCCAACAGGCTGGTGTTAAGAAGCAGCATCGTTGGTTCTTCAATCTTCGGCGCCAGAACCGTGCGCAGGTACTCTCGCCACACCCGAGCGTCCATCCACGCGTTAGCCTGTGTAGTATAGTGATGTCCTGGTATGCATCATCGTTCACGTCAGTACAGACAACTCAGCAATAGTCGCAAACACAGCGACTGACCACGTGGGAGGTCGCGCGACTCACGCTCTCGGATGCGACTGTGCTCAACTCCTCGCAAGATAAACAATATTGATTGCATTTGGCCTGCATGTATACATGCGAGCGAGACTCAGAACGAGTGCAAGAGGGATCAGCAACATGACTTGCAGATATGTCCTCACTGTCGGCTGGAATTCTGAGTACAGTCGTCATTCGCGCATCGTGGCGCTTCATCTCGGTGACGCGCGCGTTGCCACCGCCACGCTCTGCCCAACAGCGCCGTGGAGGAGAGTCAGCGTAGGTGCCAGTCTCACCCACATTTTCGAAGTGTGCGTCACACCACTCATTTTTAGTATTTTAGATCACTGTATAAAATTTGAGGTTTTCGCTACACACAAAATGGACTCCAACCAAACGTTCGGATGTATGGGGATTCGATTGAGTCAGGGCATTTACATGTAATGCCAGAGAACCGAAAGGGTGCTGTTGTGATCGATTTCTGTGAGGTTGTGTTGCTTGAGTGGGCGTAGGAATTAGCTTGATGTGCTGCTGGCAAAATTGCCTGCGCTCGATGACACACTCGATGGTACAGTCACCTACTTACGAACATCCGCACGACCACGACGACCGCATTTCTCTGTTGCACACTCATGACCTCGAGTGCGATGCATCCTCATTCATAACAGCGCAGCAAGAGATCAGTGTGCTCGAACCACCGCCACAGTCTCGAGGGCGTGGTCAGTTCACTTCACTCACCCAGTTTTGAATTGTTTCGCGTCGTGTCTGTCTAACTGGCTGGATGTCGTTGTCGTCGTCGAAAGCGATTCGGCTGTATTGTCTGGTTGAATATCGCTTTGGGCTTAACTGTACATCACAGACTAGGATGTCATTGTCCGTCTTGTACAACTAGTACAGCTCGTTGCATTCGATGCTCGCGCAGCAGCAACAGTTGTAGCACAAGACATTGAAACTGAAATTAACAATCATTTTGCTTGTAGTTTCTGCAGCTCGCTGCTCTTGACTACTACAAAGTACCAAAAGACGCAGCAAGCTTGCTTGTAACCTGACTTCACCACACACCACTTGGTTCCATCCAGTACCAAGGTTTGGCTTTGGGACTCGAGCGTAAACACACCTCTCAGCGCGCTCTTACAACACACTCGAATCGAGATCACATATATCGACGAGTGCAACACAACGGGAGCTATCTAGGCGGTCTGTGTGTCGTGCAGACCCAGATACACGTGCTCTCTTCAGTCGCTACTTGTACTGTAGCGCAGACGACGACTGCGACCGCGGCAATCGTGCGTTATCAGGTTTGTCTGACATCGTTCTACATCGCGATTAGCGTGATTTGCGACAATAGCTATACAACTGTATTTTGGGTGGCATATACAGTCATTTCCAAAAGAGTTCGCACTCGTTTCAAAAATGACGACAATCGTACTTATTCGAAGTCAACACGCGGCATCGCCTGCGCCACTCACAGGCACTGACACCAGCGCGGCAGCAGATGACCATTGATTGACTCATTCTCGCAATGGCAGACAGCAGCTCGTACGCACAACAGCCACAGATCCAAGCTCCTACACAAACTGCTCGCACTCGCTCGACCGTGTCTCTAGAAGCAAGGGTGCGTGCGATTGATCTGATCGTCAAGAAGGGAGCAGCAAAAGACGTATGCTCACTACCACCACTACCACCACTATCTATCGCCTCGCCTTTCGTCTCGTCAACCATGAGATGGAAAGCACGCGCCAAATCCACACAGCGTCTCGTGCTGTGTCTGTCCACACAGCCACAAGTTGCTGACGGAAAACCTGTCTGCGGGTGTCGGGCCTACTGCAGTCCCAGCGGATGTCGCCGTTCTTTTTCTCTGTGTGATGATGTTGCGCAAAACACCATGCTCGGCTCGCTATGAGAGCACTCGACACTGCAAGCGTCGTCGCTAACCTTGATGTCATCACCAGCGCGTTACGTTTTGCGCTTCTCGTCACTTACTGTCCGCGTTCGCTCCTGCTCGTGCTCCTCGCTCGTCACTTTCCAACTCGCGCTCCAGCCTCCAGGTGCCAGTCAAGCGCACATCACAAGCCCTCGCCACGCACGCACTCAACGCACGCGCACGAAGCCCTCTTATCAACCATGATCTCTACTTCGTGAGCAACCACGACGCTGGCAGTCGCCGCTCTTCTTGTCGCCACGCTCGCCGACTCGTCGACGGTGCGCAACGCGAGTGTCGACTTCGAGCAAGTCGCCCAAGGCTGCAACAAGCGCGACTCACCGCGCGACTGGTCCCGTATCGCTGGCGTGTACTTCCACGACGTCGGTGACCGCACGAACTGGTTCTTCCGCCAGCCGGGCGGCGACTTCAGCTGCTGCGGCTGCTGCAAGGTATATACCGTGAATACACCGGGTGCGCGTGGCACGTGGCCGCGCAGCGTCCTCAACGGCGAGACGTACTGCGACTTGATGAACGGTCAGCACGACATCGCTTCGTGGTACTGGAACTCGCCGATGCACTGCTAGACAGCAAGGCATCTTGCGCAAGCGCACAGTATGCAGCTTTGTCATGAGCATCGGTGTATGAGTACTTGTGTGCGAGTCCCAGAAGAGAGACGCAGCGACAGCGAGAGCATGTGAGCGAGTACACACTGTCGCCTGGTGCACATGCACAGACAAGCCCACTCTGATGATCATCTCGGTCGCCTTGGTCTTGTCATGAACATCATCAACAACACGAAGCATCACCACCACTTGGCATCACCACCACTTGGGCATTCACTCGGTCGTTCGCTTCTCCGACTTTGTTGCCATCGTCTCGCTTTACTTGGACTCGTCACACACAAGCAGTCGCGCTCGCTTGCTCTCGCTGCTTAACACGACGACGACCAACGAGCTGCTGCTTTGAGTGAGTACATGGCGTTGAGACTGCAGCGCCGTTGCTGGCAGCTCGCGTTCTATCTGCTGCTCGCTCCAGTCACGAGTGCGTTGCGTTGATCGCGTGTCGGAGTGAGTGCGTCTCGCACGCAAGTGAATGCAGCGCTTGGTGCTGACGTCGAGCGCCCCGCACTTTGCTCAAAGCAGTGACTATGTCGTGTGCACATCCGCGTCAAGCACAAAGCAGCTTGCTGCGATCGCTCGTGGCGTCTCCTCGACTTGCGACTGCACCACCACCAATGGCGGGGACGACGACACACAATGACACTGAAGCGATAGACAGCAGCATCAGCGACCAGGATGACGACGACAAACTTCAGCAGACGCAGCGAGCCAATGCACTCGATGTCAGTCGTGAGCAGCAAACCAAGACTGTCCATGATGAACTCGACCGCTCCTCCTTGCGTTCTTCGACGAGCGACGACAGCAGAAGCACGGACAATGTGCTCCACGACCTGGTCGTTACCGACTACGAGCCACTTGGTGCTACTCAAGACGACTATCAAGTCGATTCGCTCGAGCAAGTGCACAACATCGTAGACGCAACACAGACATCCAGTGTTGCTGCTCTGAACGAGTGTGCGAATGAACGACTGTCGTCAGCAGCACCTCCTTGCCAGCCGCTTGTGCGGTCAGCGATGGCGGACAAGCGAGCGCTCGCGCCGAGTCTCGAGTCGCTGCAGCTGACCGACCTCGACGCCTTCGACTCGCCACTCGACGCTGTCGAGATGCTAGTCAAGCCAACCGATGAAGACTCCTGTCAGCTCAAGACAGCAAGTGCCGAGACTGACGAGCACTCGATGACACCTCAATGCAGCGAAGCCACGAATGAGTCGGTCACAGCCATTCAACCTCCGCCACGAGAGGTGCACACACCAGCATCTATCGCAGTACCAGCACTGAAACGAGTCACTGCGGCGGATCTGCTCGAGAGCGTCACGAGCAACGTCCTGCTGCCTGACAGCCAGCCCATCCAGCTACTCGACGACGACGTGATGGACGACGTCCTGGAGACACTCTCGGCCGATACTTTGCGAGACCTCGTGGCGCGCGCGACTGCACTCGCTAGCAACGACCGAGACGCAACCGACGAGCGACGCACCCGCAAGACGTGGCAGTCGTCATCGACCACTCCTCGACGCATTGGACTATGGACCGACGTCGCCGCAAGTCTCCGCATCGGTCTGGGAGACGCAGGCGTGAACGGCCGCGACGAGCTCTTGGACGTGTTTGAGAGGCTCCGAGCGCTCAATGAAGCGTCGTCCAAGAACAAGACCATGTGGATGAAGTCGCTCCGAGCGCCACTGCCGATCACGCGCGACCGCGCCCTCATCGCGAAGCGCAACGTCCAGACGCTCGGGAAGGCGCTCAACCACGTGCTGCGCTCGCAAGCACTTGACGACGACCTGTGCACTCGCCTCGAGCGCATGGAGCGCAATGGCGCTGTACTATCAATGGTGACGCTGACAGCACTTGAAGCCTCCGAGGTGCTCGGTCCAGCGCTCGCTACCGCGTCGAGTCAGCAGATCGAGGCGCTCTGCGCTTGGACGCGCTCTACTGACTACGACAAACCTCAAGCTCGCGCACCTCTGGCGAGTGCTCAGCGACGCAATGTCGGCAACAGCACGAGCAGCAGAGCAACCAAGAGACGACACACTGGCGAACAGCGCATCGCCAGCACTGGTCGACACTGTTCATGCAACAGACGCAGAGCCAACGACTATCGAGGCTTTCAACAAAGCTCTACACCACAGCGGAGGGACTCCTGCCTCGACAAGTAGCATCCTCAACGCACCGCAAGGCGTCAAGGCGTGGATCGCACAGGACGACGTCGCAGCTGGCGCTCGCGTCGCAGCGAGTGTGTACGCGCTCAGCGACAAGTTCAGCGCACTTCACGCGCCCAAGACGCACGAGCGCACGTCGTTCGAACACGCCGAGACGTGGAGCAAAGTCAGTCGCGTGCAAGTCGACGCACTGGCGCAAGCAACGCACACAGCGCTGCGCATCTCGCGCCTCGGCTCGTTCATCACGTACCTCCCGCTCGCAAGACTCGAGGTGCTGCTCCACTACGTCCAGTCGTCCAGGTTCCTGTTTGGCAGTCTCTTTGACTTTGATGCGCTCCGCGAGCCAATCATGGTCGTCGCTCGCTCCGCGATCATATGGACCTACCGCATCCTGTCGCTCTCGTACATCTTCCAGCTCCCAGCCATCGACACGTATGTGGTCACTGTCGTCGCCATCTCTGTCTTCATCGTTGGCGCGTCCGCATGGATGGTCTGGGGTTGCATGTTCCTACTCAATGATACCGACGACATGGAGTTCGATCGACATAAGAGCACGACGTGGGGGATCGTCGCGCGGTCACCAGTACTCCGGCGCCGACGCCGACTCTTTGGGCTCCTTCAATCCGCGCTCCTTGTGATCTACTTCCCTGCCACCGAGTTTACGCTACGGATGGTGGCCAAGTACAGGACGGAGTCCAGCAAGCCGATCTCCCTCTCCTCGTTGGCGCTCTTCGTAGTCTTTGGTGTTGGACTTCCGATGTACTTTGCTTACATGATACAAACGAACGCGCTGCGCATGAAGAACGGACGCGTCTTTGACATCGACGGCACACCCGCTCGACTCGAAGGTCACGTGTTCACGCGCCTTGTGTCCAAGCACCCGAGTCAAATCTACTGTCCGTTTGTGTCGCTGCACAAGGACATGGATTACCGCGCGCGGTACTACAAGGTCTACCAAATGGTTGCTCGCGTCGCTCTCCTGTTTCCAGTCATCTCGACCTCCGACCTCCGCATTCGCAATCGCTGAACGTTTGGCCTCTCGACCACATCGTTTGGGCTCTCCCTCGCCTTCCGACGCACCTCGCACGTGTTTGTGGACCCACTGACCAACCGAATTGATGCGCTGAGCCAACTGGCGGCGTGGAGCACGTCCCTGAGCGCGTTCGTTCTGAACGAGCGGCCAAGTCCAGCGGCGCAGTGGCTCTTTGGACTCATCCTCATGCCACTGCACGTCAGTGTGTTTGTGATGCAGCTCTTTGCGATCTGCATGGGGTACCCGCCACTCCTGCTCCGCGTCAAGAATCTCCTCGACGTCTTCACGTTCAGCAGTACGGATCGCGACATTAACGACAGTCTCGCGAGCGCGATCGTGCCGACGTGGCACCTCGAGAACGAGTGTCTGTATCGCATCTGGCAGCCGTTCTGGCGCAATCTCCTCGCCTCCAAGTGCGGAGAAGCGGCAATCGAGCGACTCACAGACCTCGAAGCAGCCGCGATGGAGCACGGACGCGAGCAGATCCGTCGCCACTGCGCAGCGATGAATGGCAGCTCTGGTGCGGCGTGTCGAGCTCTCCAGTCGCTCTTTGAAGGACAAGACGTGTACTTGACCGCGAACGTGCTGCCTGACTCGAGCGAACCGCCACGCTCGGTCTTTGGGAAGATCATGGTCCAGCCGTATCCATTCGAGTGCAAGGTTGTCAACGAAGAGGGCTGGCACGTCAAGTCTATCATGGGCGACCTCACAGTCATCGAAGAGCTCCTGCGCACGAACCTCCGGTCCGACATTCTCGAGCGCCGCAAATGGCGCCAGCAGTTCCGAGGACTCGACCTGAATGAAGTGGCGCTCGCACTTCCGCTGTCCCAGATCGAGACAATCGAAGTTGCAGACGGCGTCGTGCCAGTGAAGACCATGTGGTCTCGCATCAGCGGCAAGGAACGAATGACAGCGCGGCGCACGAAAGTGACGTTCACGTGCCACTGCATGATGCTGAACATTGACGTGTACCTGTCCGAGCCGAGACGCGAGTTCACCACGGTGACACAATATCAAGATGGCCATGGAAACGTCGTGGCGCCGCACACAGGCGAAGTGACGCATGTGACGGACCACGAAGCAGTCAAAGAGATTGAGCACCTCGGCTTGACTGCGGACATGAAGGTCGTTGGAACGACGTGGCGCGAGGTCGTCTGCACAGACGTCGCGAACGTGAACGTTCTCAACACTACCAGGCGTGAGACGAACGCCATTAGCGACGCGTACCTCAAAGGCTGGATCGCCGACTGGCAGCAAGCGAACGCGATCTTGAACGACGCGTTCTGGCTCCGCGTCTTTGCGAACCCGACGACCTCGCGAGCTGAGCTCGAGACGTACTTGACGACGTACGAGACCAACAGCGTGCTGCAAGCGCTCCCAACAACGCATCGCGCCGAGCTCGATGTGCTCCTCTGGCGCATGCAGTTTGTCCAGTCGCACCCAGCGCGCCGTGCGTGGTATGTCTTCTGGGACGACTTCCACGCGCGCAACAGCACCATGGACGTCGTGGCAAAGCACAGCGAGGACTTTGATCCGGCGCGCGCGACGTCGATCTGCTACCACGTGATGCCACGCGCTGAGCTGCTCATGTGGCTCCAAGAGCGACAGCTCACGCGACAATCGTGCTCGCTGTGGAATCGCCTGAGTGGTGACAACCAGCTCTTCAGCACGACAGTGCTCGACTGTCTCTACAAGCGCATGGACCCACAAGCCGAGCCAATCGAAGAGCCACACACTGCTACTACATCCGCTTGGCAGCGCGTACGCTCAGCGATCAAGACACAACGGTTGCGGCGCGAGCAACGGAGTTCGAGGCAAGCGCGCGTTGCTCCAGATGACCATGATGATCCATGACAACATCGGTCCTCGATCGCTTTGCCATCGATCATGCGCCTTGTTGTGTCCTGGGCAGTCCAAACCCACGTGGGTCTGATACGCGACGCAGACATCTTCGAGTCTACACGTCTACATGTCTGACATCGAGCTCAGATCACCACTGAAGCGAGCGCAAGACAGAGACAAAAACAGAAACAATGCGAGATGTAGTACGTGACTTCGTGTTGTGGTTGATCTTGTGCCAACTCTTGGCGTTCGCCCTCGCACTTGAACGCGCACTAGCTGGTGTGTGTCAGCAGTTGCTGCGCGCTATGTGTCACATTGGAGGTTCAAGCTGTCGTACCACGTCTTGGCGCGTTGTACTGCGTCGTTGGTCGAGTTCCCGATTTTCGCGATGCAGCAGACCGTCTTGTCGTTCGGGTAGATCACCGCTCGCGTGAACTTTGTGTCGGCGAGCTCGACGTCATGGATACAGCAGTTGCAGGTCGCGACGTCGACCCCATCAAGTGTGCGCACGAACCAGTACTCGTGCGTTGAGAACTTGTGATAGCACGCATACTCGTCTTCTTTTGCGTTTAGAGCGATGCCGCAGATGGTACAGTCTTCCTTCTTAGCCTTGATCATGATCGCGAAGCTCTCGTTGCGCACATTGGCCAAGCTGGTGAGCGTGCTGAAGAGCGCGGTGGTCCCGGCAAGCAGGAGGGTCGACAGCGGATACTCGGCTTCTCCAAGACGACGGACTTCGACGCTGGTATCTCGCGCACGATCGTGAACATCTCGAGCTCGATCGCGACGATCGCCGAGTTCCCGCTCGTTGCAGTCATCGACGGCGTGGACAGACGGATCGACATCTCGATGGACTACCATGCGAGCGTCGGCGTCGTGGTCTCGATGAAGTTCCCGTACTTTGTCGACTCGCTCTTCTACGACCCCGTGCTGTCCTCAAGCTTGCTCTCGGATCCACCAGGACTCGGAGTCGACATCAACTTGCGCGACAAGCATGCCAAGTCGGCCAAGTCCGACCGCACTGCGATGATCTTGCTCGCGTTCCTGGCGATCGTCGCCGTACTGAGCGTCATGCGATGCGTGAAGCGCGTCTCGCTCAAGAAGCTCGACTTCAGCAAGATCATTCCGTAGGCAAGGGCCTCTCGCCACCGAATTGACAAAGCTAAGTCCTATCTCAATGCACCACACCTTCCTACTACTACTACGTATCGCCTAGGCTATCATGCTCTTCACGCCTTGTATTGTCAGTCAGGACCGCTTCCTGCGTAGCATCGCTATCGGTCCTCTTGAGAGCTCGCGACAGCGACTCAGTTCGCGCTTCCAGCACACACGATGGACCCAACGTCTGGTCTTGGCCCTGCTACGCTAGTTTGTCCGTGATGAGCCTTAAGGGGTTCGCCTCTTGTAGCACGAGGACTCCACCAGCACTCTCGAACCAAGTTGGCATCAATCGTCAGCCATCGCGTGTTGCTGCCGTGTGTCGAACGTCATGATCTCTTTGTCAATCGAGCACTGCGAATCGCATCGACGCGCTGTCGACCAGGTTGCTGAAGTCTGCAGCGATCTTGCGCTGACCCTTGTAGTTCGGAGACCTGGCGAGATAGACACTGAGAGCTAGGGTCGTTCACGCTCCAGTCGTGCTGCGTGCTGACCCAGAGAGACTATGGTTCCAAAGGGTTCATACATACGAAGCGTCGCAGCGAATCGAACGCGATTCGAGGCACAGATTCCCAAGAGCAGCGCTCGCACAAGGCGCACATCCGCTGCACTCACACGATGCGCAGCTGGCGATTGCTCGCATGCGCAGCGTTCGTCGGTGCAGTCGCATCTGCGAGCATGATGATCACAAGCAGCGCAAGTCGCAGTAGCGACGCGAGCGACAATGCACTCGCAGACACTCCATGGAGCTCGTCTCTAGATGGGCTGAGCGACCGCGACAGCGAGATCGCAGACGTGCTCACGGAGCTCGAGACGCAAGTCGACGAAGCGCTCAAGAAGCTCGGACCGAGCGTCGCAGAGATCGACATTGACGTTGTCATTGACAGCAGCCGCGATGGCTCGCGCAACGCAGCGGGCATTGACACGCACGACAGCGACGGCGACGCTGAGCGCTTTGAAAGCGACGAATGGGTCGTGGTCGTGCCTCGGACAGCAGTCGTCGAGTCCATTGTCGAGTCTGTACCTGCTCAGCCATTCGACGTCAGCAACAACACCAGCGACGACAACGTTGCGATTGACGATCCAGGTTCTCGTGGCGCCACGGCTGCTGCGGTTGCAACAACTAGCAAGCGAGAGCAACAAGTGCCACACACCCGCGAGCCAAGCACTACAACAGTTGCTCAACTCTGGCCAGCGTGGGCAAGTCCAGGACACGTCGACGATGACTGGGGAGCGCTGCTAGCGCCGACTTGGGATGTCGACTACTACCGTTCGTTTGGACAGCGCCAGCTACTTGGACCGCCTGGCATAGCGATGCTCTCGCTCGCAACGACTGCCGCGATGCTGCTTGTCCTCGGCGTGTGGTCGCTCTCAAGACGGTCGCAGCGGCGCCGAGCAATCGAGCGCCAGGCGCAGTGGGCTGCATCGATCGAGCTCCTCGACGCGTTCCCGCACTTTGGAGACACGAGCGTGTAGCTCAGCGAGCGCTCAATGCGACGGAGCGATCGTCGTGGACGTGGTTCACGAGCAAGCGACACAGCGCACGTGCAAGTGCGAGAGGTTGAGCAGCAAGGAGCTGGTGGAGCATGCTCGACAGTGTGATTGCGTTGTTGTACAGGATATGATCAGATAGTGACAAAATCAAGGTACTTGTGTTTGAAACGACAGCAACAATTACAACAGCACCAATGGCGCAACATGCGAGGAGCGACGACGAAGACGACGGCTTTGGTGACTTCCTGAGCGAAGATGAAGAGGAGTGCGCGCTGCAGACGCAGGAGATGACTGCGCTTGAGCGGCGCATGAAGACTGTGCGTGTTCCTGCAGCTCTGTCTCGCGTTTGCCGTCGCACACTGAGCGCGTCTACGACGCTTTGGACAGACGGATGGATAGCAGGTGTACTGACGCTCTAGTCGTCGTTGTGATGGCAACCTGCATGCGTGCGTGTGGTAGGAGGGCATTCGCGACGGCATTGAGTTTGGCAAAGAAGACACACTACAGCAAGGCTTTGACGAAGGCTTTGCGCTCGGCGCAGCAGCGAGCTACCGCTTCAGTGTCCTTCGTGGCGCTCTGAGGTGCGTGCGTGTGTCGTCTCGATTGCAACGTTAGCAACTCGCTGACAGAGGATCTCGTGCTTCGGCAGTGCGGCAAAGGCGTGTGGACTGTTAGCAACTGCCGAGCACGCAACGCAAGATGCGTGCGCCACAGCCATTGCGCAGCTCCAGCAACTCGAAGTGCAGTGCGCAGTCGTCGCAGGCTCCTCAACAGCAGCGCAAACATCAGCACCAACAGCAGAGCCGATTGACGCCGACGCAGTCGTCGCACACGCACACGCTTTGCTCACGCAACTTGCGATCCAATTGCCAGCACAGCGTTCACACAGCAGCAGCACGTAGTGACAGGAATCGATAGACAGCATCGGATCGATAGCAACGCGCGCGTTTGTATCTGATCATGGCTAAAGGGACGCTGCATCCACTCGCGTCGCTTGCTTCTTCCTTTGCCTTCGTCCTCTTCGTCTGCTACGGATCACGCGGGCGATCGCCACTTGCACCTGCAGTCGCCATGGCCACTGCTGCTGATGATGATGCGACTGCTGCGCTCGGCGCGGCGCTCGCGACGCCTTCGAGGCGCGGGAGCGACTTGGCGCGGAACGGCGCTGTGTGCGGTCGCGCAGTCGCGCGTGGCACTGACGCCGCAGTCTCGAGCGCAAGCGGGATCTCGACTGGCGCCTGCTGCTGCTGCGATAGCTGCTGGTGCTTGCCGACGAGCGCCGTGCGCTCGAGACTCGAGCCGTCGTCCAAGAGCTCGTCTTCGCGTGCAGAGGGTGCACTCGTGAAGAGCAGCGCACTCGCACTGCTCTTGAGACCAGACGCCGTTGCCACTGCGGTCACCGACGCAGCGCTGCTCTGGCCTGTAGGCTTGGGCAGTCGAAAGCCGGCGCGGTAGACAAAGTCCGCTGTGCCTGGCGCGTGGTGCACCGCCTCGGCGCTGCTCTTGGGCCGATAGCCCGTGTTTCCAGACCGACCGCGCACGACCGACGTCGTGTCGATGCGGTGGCTCGGCGCAGCGCCTGCACTCGTGACGAGGCGCTGGCGCCGCAAGCGATGCTCGTCCGCCACTGTGTCGTCTGCGAACGACGACGCACTTGACGCGTGCGCTGGGCTTGTGGCGTCGCTCGCAGGGTCGCGGCCACCATGATGCGGCGATGAGTCGTCCGTGTCATGACCATGACCACAGCCATTGTTGTCCATTGCCTCATCCGCGTCGATCGGTTGGTCGCACGCGATGCACGTCCCGAGCGCGCCGCCGCCTCTGCGCGGCGCGTGCTTGGGCCGCCCTGCGTTCGGGAAGAGGTTCGCCAAGCCAAACTCCAGCACGAACTGGAGCTTGCGCGCAAACGCGTCGCGGAACGCGCGTGCGCTCGCGTTCGTCGCGAGCACGGGCGCGAGCTGGTCGACAAACACGCGCGTGCGCGTCGTGAAGAGCGTCGCCTTGGCCACGCGAAAGCCATCGAGCACGTGCTGCGGCGGGAGCTCGACGACGACTGCGCCGGTCGATGGGTCAACTGTGTGCGGCCGCTTGAGCGCAAGCAAGTACTTGTTCTGGTCGATCGCGACGCCAGAGCCGAGGAACCGCGTGACTTTGACCACGAGCACCGCGAGCTCGGCGTGCACGTCTGCGCGCACGTGACCAACGGTCGAGCTCGGACCACCGCCACTGCCGCTGGCAAAGTGCTCGAGCTTCACGGCGCACTCGGCCACTGAGAGCGCAAAGCGCGCGAGCTTATCCTCCATGCCGTCTGCGCTCTCAGTGATCGCGATGCTGTCGACCATCGTGTTGAGCTGGTGGATGAGGTTTCCGTTGTGCCGAATCGCGTCCTCGAGCGCGTGCTTGATGCTCTGCGTCGTACTCGCAGCGCCGCGCACTGCGGCGTCGGTCGCGTCGCTGCGCGCCTGGACGTCCGAGAACCGCGTCGCTGTATGCGCCGCCTCGGTTTCGAGCGTGCGTTCGAGCGTCTGGCGCTCGCTCTTTGCCTCGTCGACCATCGCCGTCACGTCGCGGAGCGTCTGTCGGTTCTTAGCAATGTTCGCGCCGTTCGTAGTCACGAGCACGTGGAGCTTTGGGATCTCGGCCGCCGTTCTGGTGAGCGCGAGGTCTGTCGTCGTCGCCATCTTGGCCACTTCGCTCAGCTTCTGCTGCGTCTCTAGGAGCGTGTAGTGCAAGTCTGTGCTCGTGCGCTTCATCGTCGCGCGCTCGGCGCCGGCTTGGTCCAGGCGCGTGTGCATCTCGCTCACGTGGTGCTGCAGCTCTTGGTGGTGCTCTTGCACGACGCTCGCGATCGTCGCAGTCTTCTTCTCGCTCACAGCGACGCGGCCGTCGATGTTTCCGACCTTGGCGTCCGTCCGCATGAGCTGGTCAGTCATGCGCATGAGCTCTGCGCTCTGGCGCTGGATGCCGGCGTCGACCGAGTGCAAGCTCTCTTGGTGCGCGACGAGCGACGACTGACACGACACGATGTCACTGCAGACGTTCTTGAGCGTCGTCTCGACGTCGGTCGCGAACGCGTCGTGCCGGCGCTGGGCCGTGATCCAGCGGCTCTCAACTGTCTCAAGCCGTTCCGTGAGCCCTGATACGTGGCTCGCTGTCCCCGCTTCGTGCGCAGCGAGCTTCGTCTCGGCGGCGGCCCCCAAGCGGAAGAGCTCTTCGATGCCTTTCACGTGGTCCGTGAGCGTCGCTGTGTGCGCGTGGACATCGCGCTCGAGCGCAGTCGCTTTGCGCGTGAGCTGCGCCATGGCGTCGGTCGACTCGCGCGTGATGTCCTCTTGCTTGATGAGGTCGGTCTGGAGGAACTGCATGCTCTCCTGGAGCTTTCGCGCCGTGGCGTGGAGACCGGACCAGAGGTCCTGGATCCGCGCGCCGAGCGTCGCTTCAAACTCGGCTTTCCACTCGTTCGCAGCGACTTCGCGCGCTGCGAGCGTGAGGCTCTGGGCGTGCTCGCGCGCGGCTTGGTTCGTCTCGATGCTCTTGAGACTCTGCGCCAGGAGCACGTCGATCTCGAGTCGAAAGCTCGCGAGGTCGCTCTGCTGCGGCAAGAGCTCGACGTCGCGCCGCATCGTCTCGAGCTCGAGCTTGAGCCTGCGGATCAATGCGTGTCCAAGTGTGTGAGAGAGACGGCGAAGAGCGCGAGACAAGCAACGAGACAAGCGCACGTACGTTGACTGACGGAGCTCGTGGTCGATCTTGAGACGGAGCTGAGCCGCGCGCAGCGACTCGATCTCTTTTGCGAGTCCACTCAAGTCCACGACCTTGTTCTCGCTCGCGCTGTCAGGACTCGGTGACGCACTAGTCGTGCTCACGGTCGTGGCAGTGGCCGAGCTAGCGCTCGCGTTGCTGTCGCGGTCACTCAACTCTGTCGCGAGCACTGAGACTTCGTCAGCACTTGTGCTTGGGACACCAGTGCGAGGCGATGTGACGTCGCTTGGACGACTCGGATCGACAGTCGAGGCTGCGTTGTCGATGCTATCGACGCGCATCTCGAGCGCTGCGAGCTTGAGAAAGACCTCATCGAAGCGGCGCTCGAGCGACGACAAGTCGATCGAGATGTACTTGAGAAAGTCGGTCTCTTGTGCGCGCGCGCCGCTCAGTGGTGCCTCGCCGCTGCGGCGGATCCGCGCTGCGCTGCCGCTCGCCATTGCTGGAGAGCTCGTAGGCGATGCCCACGCCGTCCTCACGAGTGTCATGTACTCGAAGAGCGAGTCGCGCCTTGAATAGCCGACAGTTGTAACCATTCGGTCACGGATGGTCCTCCGTCGAATCAAAGTGCCGCCGATGGCCTCGGACGATCGCCAGCTGGAGCTCGTGGCGACGTCAGTCAGCAGGTGTCGTCGTCTCGGCCGCTCGCAGCGCCCATGCACGTTGCGAGGAACGCCGCAGTGTCACCGGCGCCACTTGCTTGTGCGATCTCGAGCGGATTCGCGCCGTCTTCGTTTGGGACGTACAGTGCGATCGACGGCACATGCTGCACGAGCTCGCGGACGACATCGACGTGTCCGAGCCACGCAGCGAGGTGTAGTGGCATGTTCCCCCGCGCGTCGGCGTAGTCGACAAAGTCGGGGTGCTTGCGGCACAAGTACTGGACGCTCGCGAGGTCGTGGCGAAGACACGCGTGGGACAGTGGCATGCGGCCATCCGCGTCTGCTGCGAGCAAGTCGGCCCCAAAGCGCTCGCCCAAGAGCTCAAGGACGTCGACGTTCGGCGCAACGTGCGCACACGTGAGCTGCGTCGCATTTGCGACGTCGACGCTCATGGTGTTGTGCTCGAGCAAGAGCGTGAGGATCTCTGTCGATCCGCTCAGCGCTGCTGCGTGCAGCGGCGAGTCACCATAGCGATCGCCGCCCGTCTGCGGGTCATACGGCTCGTCCTGCGCCATGTGTGCAAGGAGGAACCGCACGGTTTCGACCTGCTGCGCGTAGCAAGCGTAGAAGAGCGGTGAGCGACCGTCGTCGTCACGCCAGTCGAGGATCCCAGCGCCGCTGCTGTCGCTTGTGTCTTGCCGCGCGGCTTCGAGAAGAGCCTCGAGGCAGCTCATGTGCCCGTTCAGTGCCGCTGCGTGCACAGCCGTCGCTAGCGCGGTGTAGTAGCAATCCATGCACGCAGACGCGAGCGCTGGCGCCGCGCTCTCACTGGTACTACCACTGCTGCTGTTGTAGTACGCAGCGAACGTCGTGAGCGAGCAGCCGAGCGGCGCCGCCTCCGACATAGCCAGAACTACGGCGAGCGACTCATACGCCTGTGCGTCTGGGACCCATCGCGCGAGCGCGAGCTCCAGTTGCGAGCGCGCCGCCTTTGCGATCTCAACGTACGCCAGGACACTCTCGAGGTCGTCAGCAGCTGCGAGCGCTCCGCACCGCATGAGCAAGTCGCCATTTCGGATCCCCGCACTGTCGGCGAGCGACGCTGGCGCGACGTTGTAGAACACCAAAAAGTTCGCGCTGTTGCTCGCATCGTCCTGAGCCACTGACTCGTCAGCTACTGGATCCTCTTGCTGCGGCAGTGGCCACTTGTACGGATGGAGCTGGCAGCCCAAGAGGCCTTTGCCAGTCCACTTGCGCGGACGGAGCGAGAGCGATACGAGTGCAAACTGCTCGTCGCCACCTTCGCTTTTGCTGCCGTCGCTCGAACTTGCGGGGTCTGTTGATGCCTGCTGCGGTCGCAAGACAACGAGCGCAATGTATTGGTCCAGCGCGCTCATCACGCGCTCTGCGATGAGCAAGAGGCAGTTGGGCGTCGAGGCCGTGATGCCTCCAAAGTCAATCAAGAGGTCTCGTGCTTCGAGCGTCGCTGCCATCGCAGGCGAGCCCGCTTTCACGTGGAGCACTTGCGCAAAAGGTTGCAGCGCTTGCGCCTGTGCGTCTTGGAGCGAGACGATGCGGTGCACGAGAGGCTGTGGTGGCGAGTCGGTCTCGTGCTCCTCTTCGTGTTCATCAAGCGAGTCGAGTGGCAATGATTCAGTCGTGAGCGTCTGCATAGCATCAGATACGTCGCGAGGGCGAGTTGGCTCGCTGCAGGCACTCGATGCTGCGGTGGGTGTTGAGTCCAATGCGCGGTCGTCCTTGGGCGGTTCGTCATGTACGTCATCGCGCACTTGTCTTTGCTCCGTTGCGCGTTCAGCTTGTGCTTCAGATGCGCTGCCGCCTATGTGGCTGCCGTCGTCTGACGCCTCCACGATAGGATCACTGCGTTGTAGCGCACGACCTGGAGCCGAACTGGAGCTTTTGTCTCGAGGATCAGTGTGCCGCAACGCGTCCTCGGCAGCGTTGGCCACTGCACTGACGGGTTCTGGATCAAGGGCGTCCGTGGGCTCGATGTGATCTTCCTGCTCCAGCACGGAGTGATCACCGAGACGATTGACAGCAAGCGCGATCCGCATTGACGAACAAAGACTCGAGTCTTCGTCAGGTCGACTCGGACGCTGCTTGGAGTCGTCTTTGTCGACTGGCGAAGATGCTTGGGGCAGATCGTCGTCCGCCGCCTTTGCTGCATCTAACGTAGCGGCTTTGACAGCGTCGTGCTCGAACTGGTTCGACTCGTCTTCTTGCTTCAAGACGACAACTGGCACTCGGTCTGCCTCTGCAGCTGCACCAGCACAGTCGGTTCCGCCACTGTCGCTCTCGTGATGCGCGCCGACTGCTGATGCGGTCTCGCTGCGAGTGACAGTAGGCTCAGCTTCCGGACTCAGGGTGACAGCACTCGGACCATCACTTCCAGTCGCGACCGACGACACCACGGCCGCGTGCTTGAGCACACGCTGCTCTGCGAGCCGAGCGCGCTCTTTCTGCAACCGATGGATCTCCATGCGCCGCTGCTTGTCCTGTTCGTACTGCGCCGCTTGCGCTGCACGGCGCAGCGCCGTCGCATCGCGCTGTTTCTGTGCTTCGATCTCTTCAAAGCGCTTCCACTGCGCCTCCTCAGCTGCGATCTGCGCCAGACGCTCGCGCTCCATGGCGTGAGCATGCGCCATTGCTGCTGCGAGTTCGTCTTCGACAGCGAGCAGCGCCGTCTCAGCTGCAGCGATGCGCTGTTCGCGTGCAATGAGCGCGTCTGCTTCGAGCTGCCGCTGCCGCGCTGCATACGCTTCGCGCGCTTGCGCATCTGCGGCGTCCTTGAGCGCGCGCATCTTGGCTTCGAGCGCCAGTTGTCGCGCTCGCTCTCTCTCCTGTGCGGCAAGCTCAGCTTCTTCGCGCGATGCGCGGAGCTTGGCCAAGTACATCTCGCGCACGCGCGTGTCTTCTTCACGTGCACGCTGGAGCGCCAATTCACGGGCAGCGGCGTGTTCCGCCTGCACAATGCCCATCATGCGCAGCTCTTCTTCGTGCATCTGCGCGCGCTCAGCTTGCCGGAGCCGCCGCGCGTCGCCCTCTGGCGTGTTCGTGTAGTCTTCGAGCGTCATGCACTGCACTTCGAACCGGCGCTTGGCTTCTGCGAGCTTGCGCTCTTTGTGGTTCTGCGCAGCGGAGACTTCGTGCACTGCTGACGTTGCGAGTGGAGGCGCAGGGTGGAGGATCGGCGGGAGCTGCGTCACGCCTGTGCTCTGGTACCCCGCGCTGCTCGTGACGTTCATCTGCCGGAGCTGGAGCATCCCGCGCGTTGGTGCTGCGTCTTGCGCGCCACTACTGCTGCTCGTGACATGGCGTGCGCCGTGGAGCGGACTCTTGGGCGGCGGTGGTGCACGACTACCGCCACGTGCAAACCCGCCAGAGATCGCAGCTGCTGCGCTAGAGCTGTCGTCTGCACTGCTGTCGGCAGCGCTGCTGCTTGTGTTGCTACTACTCACTGCACTCCATGGCCCAGTCGTGTCGACTGCGAGCGGAAAGACCCGGCGCTTGCTGCTGCTTGTAGTGATCATCGCTGCAGCTCGTTGTGCGCCGCGCTCGCGCTTGCGTCGAGGTGCGCCATGCAGTCGGCGATCACGTCACGCAGTGCACGCAGAGAGCTCGTACAAGAGCGAACGAGGTGCTCACACCCGCACACGACTCGTGCGCATAAGGTCATCGCTGGAATTGGCTGGTGATGGCCAAAAAAGGCAAGTCGTACTTTAACGGATGCAAGCGAGAGTGATGGTCCGTATTCGCTCAAAAGACACTGTTCACATGGCCACGAATGAGGTCATGCCTCATGAGCGTCCTGCACGGATGCCACCAGAGCAACTACGCACACAGCAACGCAGCAGCGACTACCAGACGCGCGTTGGATGGACGTGACGCTGAAACCCCATCGCGAGCAGCTGCAGCAACGAGGCAGCTCGGCGCTTCATGGTGACTTTTCAGGAACAGTCGGACGAAGACGACACACGAGCAGAGCTCTCACCTGCAAGCAGATCCTTTCAGTCGCGTGTACAGATCGCGTGTACAGCAGAAGCGCGCACGAGTGGCCAGGTGAGTGAGTGAGCGTGAGCGTGAGCAAGTGTGCATACGTGGTTCGAGTGCGAGATGGTCAAGGTCCTGCGCTCGCGTGCGATGGCGAAAGTCCTCGCTGTTGCAGCTCTCGCAACAGCGATGCATGCGTCGACCGTGTTGTCGCACTCAGAGAAGCACTACAGTCCACTGGCAGCAGCACTAATTCGCGAGGCGCACTCGCCCATCCACTTCGAGACAGCTGGAGGCAAAGACCACGCGCATCAGCACGATCTGCGAGTGCTAGCGCTCCAAGACATCGACGAAGGACCAAACGACACGGAGCCAGCAGCAGCGTCGAGTCCAAGCAAGACTGAGGAAGGCGCTGAGAGCACGGACGCGGTCGGCGGCGGGGATGGCTCAGGCGCTGATACAGCGAATGGGACAGACGGCGACGAAGCTGGTGGCGACGAAGCTGGTGGCGAAGGCGAAGGCGATGACAGCGACGGCTCGTTCGAGTTTGTCGACGCGAGCTCTGGTCCGCAGGACTCCGACTCGAACTCAAAGGCGTCCAGCGCTTCAAAGTCGAACGACGACGCCAAGTCAGAGTCAAGCACAGCGACTGTGACATACGAGCCGATGACACCGATGCCATCGGAGCCACCAACGACGCTGTATCCTGGAACGCCGACAGCTACTCCGGAGGCAACGACTGTCAAGCCATCCGAGCCACCGACGACGCCGTATACCGACACACCGTACCCTGAGACTCCTGCCGTCACTCCTGAGGCGACAACGGCCAAGCCATCCGAACCACCCACGACACCGTACCTAGAGACGCCGGTGGTGACGCCTGAGCCGACATCAGGGCCTCCAGAGCCGACCGTGGCAGTGACGCCCGAGCCAACGACCATGAAACCAGTAGAGCCGACACCAGCGACACCTGCGCCGTCGACAGTCAAGCCACCAGAGTTGCCGACAGTGTACCCAGAGACGTCAGGACCCTCGACCGAGACGACAACTGGCGGCACGGCCGCCACTACGAACCCTGCGACAGCTGGAGCGACTGGGGCGTCGGGTACGAGCACCACAACCACGACGACAGGGACGACTGGTGCTGGTACAGCTACTTCCGCTCCAGCTGAGACGACCGGTACGACTGGCGGCACAAGCGGCGGTGCTAAGCAGACGACGTCGGGCGAAAAGGCGACGACAGGCAGCGCGCCAAGCGCTGCGCTCTCGGGTGGCACGATCGCTGGCATTGTCATCGGGTGTGTGGCAGCTGTCGCGGCCGTCGCAGCCGTTGTGGTCAAGAAGATGCAGACCAAGCAGCGCGAAGTGGACATGTTTGCAGACCTCGGTGACGCTGGTAGCGGCATGAGCACGGACTATGCTGCGATGTAGCGCGTAGTGTACAGAGCAAAAGCGAAAGCGAGAGAGAGTGGACGGCGACGAAGCGCTCGCGTGCATTTGAATCAGTCAGTCGTAGGCAGCAGACGCTTGTGCATTGTGTCGATCTCCTACTTGATCTCTGACCTCGTGCACTTCGCCATGGCAAGAGCCGCTCATCGCTATGAGGCAGTGCTGATTGACTCTCGATCGCACTTGGTCACACGCACTCGCTGTACATGCGCAAGTCGCGCAAGACGATGACCACGAGAGTAGGACTCACGCCCGACAGTGTCGAAAAGGCGCCGATTCAGATCCCAAGATCTGCCGTGTCAATCGTGTGTCGCACGTGGCGCAAAGCGCTCGCAAAGAGCGACGTAGAGTCCAAGACGCGCGCAGAAGCACAAGCAACAGCAGCAACAGACACACCATGGGCGACGTCGTGACAAGCTACGCTGGTGCGCTCGTTGCCGTGTTCTTCTTTGGGACGTGCTACGTGCCAGCGAAGAAATACTCGACGTACGGTGCGTCTACACGTGTGATCGCCTTGTGCTTGCTCCTGCTGCGTAGACGCTCAGCTCACTACTCTCTCTCTCTCTCTCGCTCTCTCTCTCCCTCTCTGCGCTGTTTGTGTGTATGCGCTGTAGACGGCATCATCTTCCAATGGTTCATGGTACGTACACGCTTGCGCTTCGAGCGAATTGACGCGCGCTCAGGACCACTCACTCTACCATGTGCATGTGACGATCGCCTGCGTTGCTAGTGCTCGGGTATCCTCATGGTTGGACTCGTCTGGGGCCTCGTGAGCAACAACTGGGCACAGTTTGCTGAAGCCGGGCTCTACACGTTCCCGCAAGGCATCCTCGGTGGCGCGCTCTTTGCGATTGCGAACCTCCTCATCCCGACGGTCGTCAACACGCTCGGTCTCGGTGTTGGCTTCATGGTCTGGAACGCCACGAACATCGCTATGGGCTACGTCATCTCGCGCTACGGGCTCTTTGGCGTCGAAGCAACTGTTCCAAGCAGTCCAGGGCTCAGTGCGCTCGGTATTGTATGCATGCTCGGCTCGATTGGCGTCTACGGCATGATCACACCGACGCTCGTTGCGCACCTCCCAACGTCACAGCGTCGAGAGCAGCGAACACTCCCAGACGAGCTCTCGCCGCTCGTTGACAAGAGCAGTAGTGCACCAGGCGACGCTGCGAGCGAGAGTCTTCAAGCTGCGCTAATGCACCCAGAGCTCCCGAACTTTGGTCCGTTCACGATGCCGCCTCCAGTCGTAAGTGAGCACGTGGCGCTTGCAGACGCTGCCGCTGAGAAACAGCGCAAAGTCATCGGTTCAGTCATTGCGCTCCTCGTCGGAGCGTTCCTGAGCTGCTGCCTCGTGCCATACGTCCACTGGCAGCAAGCGTGCACACCAACTGAGCCAGGTGATGCAGCTCTCTCTGGCACGATCAGCGCCGGCAGCACCGGGGTCATCGCGACGTGCAACCCGCTCAACTTCGTCTTCTCACAGTGCCTTGGGATCTACTTCACGAGCACGCTCGTGTTCCTGCTCTACTCGGCGCTCCATCGCTTCGTGCTCAAGCGCTCGATGTCGCGGAGTGTGATGCGACCAGCGTACATGTGCGGCGTGCTTTGGGCCATTGGTCTCGGCGGTCAGCTCTACTCCGCTGGGCAGCTCGGGTTCGACCAAACGTACCCGATCACGTCGATCGGTCCAGCAATGGTCTCGATGCTCTGGTCAGCGTGCTACTTTCGCGAGATCCAAGGCCAGCGGAACTTGGTCATCCTCGCGGTCGCAACTGCGATGGTCTGGCTCGGCACCGCCTTGCGCGTCGTCTCGGCGTAGACACCAGCAGATCCAAGTCAAGGCATCAGTGGTGCAACTATCCACTGTTTGAAACTGGTAGATTATTGTACTTTTTGACATATCCTTTTCGATATCATAAAAATATGGCGATATGGTAGATTTTTGACCTTTTAGATGAAAAAACAGTTTGGAGTGGTGTAAATTATGATTTGTAGATTTTTGTACTTATGACGTATCTTTTTAGATTTTCTAGAAGTAGGGCCGCGAGTATTATGTATGCCACACTAATTATGCAAATTCGATGTACGATGCATTTTCTGTTGTATCACAAAAATGATGAACCTCTTTGATAAAGAGGTTCATCATTTTTGTTATATGATAGGGGTAAATGTTCGAAAAAATTCGTAGCTTCAGGTCTTCTATTGTGATGAAATCGCATCAGTGCGAGCTGCTGTATCGCACAACGCAAGAAAAAGCTGAATTCATCATCGATATCACCACAAAGTTCCTGCTGCACAAATGCGACAGAATTTATCGCATGTGCGATTGCGTAATTTTCGCTTGACGGACACTAAAAACTATCTAATTTGTATTTTTCCGAACAGATGGAGAAATCGCATGTGTGCGAGACGAGCCTGTACGCATTCCTCTTTGATACACCGTAGCAGCGAATGATTGCGCACAGTTGCAGCGAATGACTGCGAGTGCGAGCATGTCATGCCTCGAGTCGCCACCATCGACTGCGATTAGCAGCGATGATAATGCGTTGCCTCGCGGCGAACGTGAGCAGAACGGCGAGTCGCAGCGTGCCGCCGCCGCATGTGATGCTCCGCAGCACGCAGGTGCGAGCGAGAGCGAGAGCAAGAGCGTGCGCATGACACGACTCGCAGCTGCACTGACTGCATCGAGAAGCAGCGCAAGCGATCTCAAATTGGCATGCGCAATGAGCGCAGCGCCCGCTTGGTCATCTACAGCAACGCGTGAATGGAGCACTGCGTCTGCACCTTCATGTCTTGGTGCTGCTCGCGCGCATGCGCAGTAGACTTGTCTTGACACGGCGTCACGCGCGTATAGCGCAGCGCCAGCGCTGCGAGCCCAAGCGCGAGCGCATGACTTGTCGCACAGCCGCTGCGATGCGCGATCACTTGGGAGGTCTCGGTCGCCGCGTGAGCAAGCGACGAGTTGATCTGGCTTGCTGTCTGCAAATGGACGCAAGCCACAAAGAAAAGAAAAGAATCCCTCGCAGTAAGTGAGAGCGGCTACCTTAAGTCGCTTGCGAAAAGTTAGCGTGGCTCAGTACCACCCAACGCGCTCGAATGTGTGCGAAGTGCGCCAATCGCTTGAGAGACCGAGTCTCCGAGTGAGCTGTCTGTTGCAGCAGTAACCAAGCAGTCAATGCAAGCATAGAAGGCCGTCACGACGACGCGGCACTTCGTTGATGAGTGCGCAGCGTTGATGCGTCGCTTGCGCGACCAACTTGCTGAAACGCAAGACAAACAAAAGTTTTACTCTGACCGTAATGGCAGATAGAACACAGATCTGTTCAAAGTCGGCGAACAAGCGTTTCTGTCTGTTAAGAATTTGCCTAACAACGCTGTGACTGCGCTCCTGAGCGGCAGCAAACTTTTGCCACGGTTCATCGGGTCATACACTGTTGTGTAGAGGATTGGAGACTTGATCTTCAAGCTCGGCATCCCAACGCAAATGCGAACACATCCTGAGTTTTATGTATGTTTGTTTAAAGCGCTATTTCGATCCTGCTCCGGACACTACCCACAGCCAGAGAAGCGCTTCTCTTCAAGCACCTACGCATAGTCCTCTACGACATGCTGGTGTTCCAAGAGAGCCTTCACACGCGGTGCGTAAAGGTGCTTTGCGCACTGGTGTTACTCAGCGCCACTCTCGCTCAACTGAAAAATTGCGTCTCCAGCGCGTCATGGCTTCAGCGCAACCCCACGAGCCCCCTTTCCCCCCACGCTAGTTGGCTCCCAAGCACAGATAGAGTGAAGCATCTGCATGCAAAGAGAGAGAGACAAACATGTTCTGCGAACCAACAGTCTGCGCCGCGTTCTCGTGCACCACCTGTGTCTTTGACGGATCGCCGCGGCGAGCAACACTTTCACGTCGAACGGCTGCTGCGCTCACGGAGCCAGTCCAGTCACACGCACTTCCTGGTGAAGTGGCGTGGGTACGAGCAGTGCTTACATGAGCCTGCTAAGCGCGTCCAAGAGGGCGTTCCAGATCTAGTCGCTGCCTTTGATAGACAGGAGGCGATGAGAAGCTCGTCTCAGCAGTAGCGCGTCTGCGTGCTGCAAACCGCTGTGCATGCACATGTGACGGCGAATAGCTGACGCCAGTGCGCGCTTTGCACTTGTCCGTTTGTCGTCATGCGCGCCGTCGATGATGCGCCGCTGGCGTCTAGGCTCTTCACTCGCTTGCGCTGTGAGCTCGATGGTTTGGAATGAGGCGGCGAGAAACACGCACGCCACACTGTGTTGGCAATCAGGCGCTCTCAATTGCGACCCCTGTAACGCTTGTGTGTCGCGCGCGTGAGTCGAGCGTGTTGACAAACCAAGTTCGGTCGCTTGACTCGCGGTAACTCGAGAGTTATAGCCTCCAGAGCGAGCCGTCAAACTTGGCGGCGACACAAAAATGACTTCACAATGACAAAATTGACGCAGTGAACGCTGTCATTTTGCAATAGTGATTTTTCCGAGTGCACATGTCAAACCGGCTCATTTCCTTCAGTGGTAGACACGGTTATGTGGTACATCAACAATAGCGTGACACACACAATACTATGTAGCGCACACTAAATGTGAGTGTTTACGCAATATACGCCCCCACGGTAATTGTGGAGTGCAGTACCTTAAACAAGCTTTTCACCTTCAATAGGGAAAGTCTCACCTCAAGTCTTGGGGGGAGGGGTAACTGGGTACACAAGCTACGATTATGTATTGTAATAATCTTGCGTTGCGGGATTACTAATCACGCGCTAGTTTTAGGACCAGCATTTTGATATATATTGTTATAGAACTAGACAATAAGCGATTTGGGCTATGAGAGCCAACCACATTTTAGTTTTGACTTAGATTTAGTATTTTATGCTTAGACGCAGTGACTTGCACCAAAAGGTGACGCCCACACACCCATAAAATGTACAATTGCGATTCAGACCAACACAGCTGTTGTGTTTATTATCTCCGTCTTAAGTGACTGAAATCCTTGCCGAGTGCGTTCTTACACGCTTCCTCGCAAAGGTGCTGCGTAACTCGGGAACTCCTGGTTACAGAGGCAGTGATTCACGCAGTTGATCGCTAGGCCAGTGAGCAGGGCTGAGACCTCGATATTGAACCTGTGGGGTTCTTCTTGGCGCTGTAGTAGCAATAGCGTGCCGGGTGCTTCAGCCGCTTGTCTTATTCAGGTTGAAAGTGGCGTCCGTTGCGGAGCGCACGCAAGGGACGTGCGGACCCCATTGCCCGACGTCACTACACGAAACATAGGCTACACGTCACT
The DNA here is from genome assembly GCA_003730235.1 of Pythium guiyangense. Classification (NCBI taxonomy): domain Eukaryota; phylum Oomycota; class Peronosporomycetes; order Pythiales; family Pythiaceae; genus Pythium; species Pythium guiyangense. The sequence continues at coordinate 1,074,284 of QXDM01000027.1, forward strand.
CACGTGCAACACGAGCACCCCAAAGAGAGGCGGCGACGCGAGAATGACGCAGCGAGATACGGGCTTCTCGAACATGGGCGTCTTTCACTCAAAAGACGGCTACAAGAGTAGACCACGCTCCAACGTTCTTCATAACAGCGAGTGCCATCTAGAAGCTGTCATTTGGGAGCGTCGTGGTGCGAGTGCCGCGGAGACAAAGCACCCGTATATTCGCGCCATAGTGGCAAAGAGCGCCGGGCACAGTCAGCGAGAGGTTGGAGAGGTCGTGGACGCTGCTGGTGTGCATGGTGTAAAAGAAGTGGCCGTAGACTGGGCACAGCGAGTCAGACGACTTGCCAAAGTCGCCCGGAAGCTTCAGCTCGCAGAAGTGCGCATGGTGTTCTTGACGACCACGCACGTACTTGTTGAGCGGCGCGAAGCAATTTTCTGGCTAATGGTGCGCGAGCAGGGTTTGTGCGCGAGCAGGGTTTCGGGCGAGCGAGTCACGAGAGAAAGACATGACAAAGTATCGTATTACTCGTTATAGTTATACCTGTTGAAATGCCATACCTCTGAAAACTTGCCAAATCGTGCATCGAAAAGCTATTGGCTATCGAGAATAACCCTGTATAATACTAAGATGTGTTATAGTGAGTGAATGGATACACTCAGTCCTGTGTTCTTTATGTCATTGTGATGTCTATGCATCTGCAATGCTCGCTTGTTTGACAGCCAAGATGATTCTATTACTATATATTTAAGTGTTATTGATATTTACCTAAAAATCGGAGTGAGAGGAAATGAGTGCTATTTTTATCACGTTCGATCGGAGTGGTTCTTTTAGCTGTGGTCGTTGTGGTCGTGTGTTTATGGTGAGTGCACCAGCAACAGTAGCTGCGGCCATGGCGACTGCGGGAGAAATTGGCGATCGATTGCGTGTCGTTGTGTAGCTGCAGTAGGCAAAGGATGAAGGACGGATAAGCTGGTGATGAGAGTGTATGCAGTGCCTTCATTGCCACGATCAGATACAGTCAGCTCTCTCAATGTGTTACACTGCCAAAAAGTAATACCCTGCTCAAGACGATAGATATAGCGATGCGCAGCGATAATTTGTGGCCGCGCGTGCTTTGCTCGTGGCGCTCGAGGCGAACAAGCAGGCAGCTTACAACAGAGATGAACGAGCAGCGCACGCACACAACGAGAAGGACAAGATGCCAGGAGAGACGCGCACCCACATGACGTACGAGCATAAGCAGCCCTCCACAATTACTACAACTAGCACAAGTGCACACACTCACGCACACCACTCTCGCGTGTTGGACCGCGCGTCAGTTCAAACTGTCGAAGGCTCCGTCGTGCATGACGATCTCGCACGTGCTGAACGGCACACTCACTGCACCAACCAAGTCATCGTTCAAATCAGCGCGCACAATGACGTGTCTCGGGCTCGAGGCGGCGATCGTTGCGTGGATTCGCCGCTGCGAAGTGTTGTCGCTGCCAGTCGTGAACGGCGCGAACGTGAAGGCACTAGCGTCGAAGCTGCGCAATCAAATCGTTGCTTGCTCTGGCGACGACACACGCATGCACTCAGCTTGATAAAGTTCTCGTCCAGTTGGCTGATCAGACTAGCGCACCGGCACGTCTTGGAGCCGAATCGTCTTCACGGCGAAGCTGCGTCGGTCTCACAAGCAGCAGTCAGTTAGGGCCGCCACGGTCGGTAGATAGCAATACGCGACTACGACACGAATGACTTCTTCAACATGGACAAGAGCGCATTTTGTTTTGCTCTGCTCCGTCCACGTCTATAACGAGCGGCACCATTGCAGGCAGAAAGCAGTGCAAGAAGCGTCTGACGGTCGCTGTCTGTTGCAACGCCGACGGATCTACGAAGCTGCCGCTACGCTTTGTTGGCGCTGTTTGTGCGCCTTGGTGCTTCCGCGGCCAGACGGCACAAGAGCTCTAGCTCGAGTATGCGCACACTACAAAAGGATGGATGACCAGCAAGTTGTTCTCCTCCTGGCTTTAGCGCTTTAACGAGCGCATACGCGCAGAAGATCGCCACGTCTTGCTGTTAGTCGACGGCGTATCATCGCACCGAGTTGCGAGGATTTTGTCGCACGTCACGCTACGAACACTCCCGCCCAACACGACCGCCGTGCTCCAGCCACAAGACGCCGGAATAATACGCTCGTTCGAGGCTGCAAGTCGGAGGATCCAACACCGGCATGTCGTCGACAGACTGAACGATCTGCTCGACCTCGCTGACGTTCATGGCGACGACGCCATCTTCCGCCAAGCGAACTCACTCTACCAAGTCGACGTTCTCGTTGCCATGCGGTGGGCCGAGGAGACATGGCTGCACGTCACTCGCTCTACTATCACTCATTGCTGGAGGCACACCTGCATACTTGATGAAGATGTGTACGAGCTGTTTATCAGTATCGAGAAGCTACGCGTCTCGCCACCAACAGTCAGTCAGCTTCTAAATTGATCTTAACTTGCTTGCTATAATCAATTTCTGCAACTTCGACTGATCGTGTGAGATTTGATGATTTTGGCTCCATTTTTTGCGCGAAACATAATGAGGGACCTGACTGTACAAACGCGCAAGTTACTATCGATCCCGCTATCGATGGCGCAATCACAGATTAAGATGGACTTGTTAATATAAACTATGACATCGAAGTCCAACGGAACGTGAACTCATTGTCTGAGGATGAGACAAACCAATCGGAGTAATCATTTCGCTGTGTGTGGATGAATTTTGTGATTTGCTTTTTGTATTGCTTCTTGAAATGATTATGCGTTCGACTAGAGGCTCTTCAGTAGTTATTTAGTGTCTGGTTGATGTGGAAGTGCGCTGGGAGCTCGTCCACAACGTTCTGTGAGTGCACGCTTTTGAGTCACAGCGCGCTAGAAACCATGAGTGTTCACGCATAACGCTCCACTATGCTATCCAGCTCATTGCTTTGCGTGTGACACTGCTGGCTCGAATTCGATCATGTTTTAAGCGCGTAAACATGTTTCACCTCTTGAAATGGGCGAGTATGACATTTCCTAATATTTGAATCAACAAAAGTGAAATTTGAGGGATTGACGACAGTCAGAAAATGGACTAAAGAATGGTAGCTCTGGGTGTGTTACTGTACCTGTGTGCGGGATAATTTTGAGGTGTGTGTAGTGCGGTAGAGATTAACGCAGTCGAATTAGTCGAAGCTGGTCGCGACACACCGCTAACGTCGCTGCCTGTCCAAAATGTGTGTTGCATCACGTGTCTTGCTCACTTTCAGACTCCAGCAAACTGTTGCTGTATTCGATTCCATTCTCGACTCGATTCGGTGTTGCACGCATTGTGACTTGAATTTGTATGAAGATCGCCTAGCGAATCCCGCGTGTTCGCGAATCTGGTGATGTGCGCTACATTGCTCGAATCTTGAATACCGCAATATTGTCTTTGAATGTTTGGATTGCGCCACACCCAAATGTGCTGTTACTATCTGCATGTTAGAGAGGTCTGCACAGTCATACAGTATAACTTCTAATCGCACTCTTACCAAATACATAAAGGGCCATAACCTCGCTATTTCGCAGTCCCACGCTTGCTCGATCATGCGATATCACAGGTTTATGCAATTAGCGAGTAAAGAAAAGAGCGTAAACGACGCCTCAGTACGCAAAAGAGCGTGTGCTGGAGAGTCAACATACAAAAGCGCTGCTTCTGCTGCTGCTGGAAGCGCGAGCGCCATCATCGCACTCGGCGCGCCACGACCGCAGCGCGACATCAAGCGCGCGCGCGCTCTCTCTCTCTCACTCGTACACACACTATCGCACGCGCGATGCCAGACGTCGGACCCAGCAGCAACTGCGCCGTCCGTGCGGTGCCAACGCCGCTCGAGCGACGGCAGTCTGCACCACCAGCGCGCAAAGCGTTCGCTGCGACTGCCGCGACTGCGAACAGTCACGCAGTGCTCTCGAGCGCCGCAGACCTCGACGCTGCGCTTGCAGTCGCAGCGGCGGTCGGCACGAATGCGAGCGACGAGTTCGTCTGCTACGGCGATCGCGTGTGCTTCCTCTGCGAAGGACAGCTCCTCGCGCTCACGCGCAAGTTCAACCTCACGTACGAGCAAATGGCGCTCCTGGGCCTCCTCACGCTCTGCTCGGGCGGCATGTTTGGCGTCGCTGGGCTCCTCATCTGGAAGAAAGGTCTCCTGCGCAAGCGCTACGCCGCACTCTTCTCCGACGCGATCTACGCAGACGACGACAGCACGCTCTGCCACGGAAGTGACGCCGATCCAGCTGACCACGACGACGAACACGCGCGGTCGTTCGCAACGCAAGCGAGCGGCAACGGCACGATCTACGGCGCAAACATGCGGCCACTCCTGCACTCCAAGGTCGACATTACTGAGCGCAGCACCGCCGAGACGACGACCACGAGCAACGCCCCCGGGGGCACAGCGCGTCCGACGTCGAGCAAAGACGACAAGACGGACCCACGCAAGCCTGTGACGTTCCGCATCTTTGAGTACGATCCGCAGACACTGTCGATCCGCCTCGAGAGCGTCGGCAAGCCCGTGCGCTTTGGCGCGCCAGTTGTCGTCGTGCACGCTGCGACGCACCGCGCGATCCGGTACAAACCGCACCGCGGCGCCGTGACGCTGAGCAAACCGCTCAAGAACTTGCACTTCCAGCGCGACGTCATTGCGAACCTCGCGAGTCTCCAGAACTCGAGCATGTACAAGAGCGTCGTGCTCCCAAAGAAGAAGAAGGAGCGTCCGCAGAGCATCTCGTCGCTCTTCACGTCCCGGTTCCGGTCGCTCACATTTGGCGGCACTGACGCCGCGTCGACGACACCGCCGTCTGCGCCACTGCCTGCGCAGCCGTTGCGTCAGACAGAGATGCCGCGATCGACGCCCATGTCATTAGACATTGCGACTGCGATGCGTCCCCAGACGCGCCGCGTTCGAACGCGACCGCTCTCAGAGCAGCCGCGGACGATCCAGAGCCGCATGACGAGTCCCGACTTGCCGCAACCGCCACCAGTGTCCGTCAGCTCCTCAGCATCGACGTATGAGCTCTACAACAGCAGCAATGCGCCGCGCGCACCGCAGTCAGAGCGACTCTACCGCCGCTTCTCCGAGTCGTGCGTCACGCTCGCGCACGACATCTCGGACTCGATCGCAGACTCGCTCCAGCGCCAGCGCGACCAGCGCGAAGACAAGCGCCGGCTCAAGCAGCTGCTCAAGGACTTGCCAAACATGTCGTTTGCGCACAGCGGCGGCAAGTACTTTGTCGCGCACATTAAGCCCGTGCGGCACCGCAGCGTCTTGAGCGACGGCTCGTCGTGCGCACGGCCCCATCCGCTCCTCGCTGACGACAGCGAGAGCCTCTTGCGCTGGGGCGCGCCCATGGCGATCGTCGCAGACTACAACGGCAAAGCCTGCGGCATTCAGCCGCGCCAGTACTACAAAGACTGCCAGCTCTACTTGACGACCGAGACGTCACAGGCGACGATCATCCCACTGCGCGAAGACGGCGACTTGCAGTCGATGGCGAAAGAGTCGACGCGGCTGCTCGCGCACGTTGAGCGGCGGCAAGTGACACTGAGCGTCGGGACGTACAACGTCTGGATGATGCCGCGCATCGTGAGCGCGTTCACGAGCGTGTCGCCCAAGAAGAACACACGCGCGCGCTTGATCGCAGACGTGTTGCCGCCGTGCGACGTCTGGGTCTTCACTGAGTGCTTTGACCACCGCGCGCGCGCGATCTTGCTCGACAAGCTCAAAGCCGCTGGGTACTTCTACTTCTCGCCCACAGTCGGCCACAAGCGCCTCAAGCGCGAGAACATGCGCAAAGTCCTGAATGGCGGCGTCGTGCTCGCGAGCAAGTACCCGATCGTGACGGTCCGGATCAAGCTCTTTAAAGAAGCGTGCCTCGGTGCCGACAAGCTCGCCGACAAGGGCGTGCTGTACTGCAAAGTGCTGAAAGACGGTCTCCCAGTCCACGTCTTCTCGACGCACTTGCAGGCCTGGAGCGACCCACCGTCGCGCGCGATGCGTCGGACGCAGATGGTCATGATCGCAGACTTCATCAAGAGCCTCGGCGGCATTGACGCTGTGAACGATCCGGTCCTAATCGTCGGCGACCTGAACGTCAACTACTGGCTCAACAAGACCGACCACGAGTACGACGAGATGCTGCGCGTCTTCGACGCGAGCGACCCGTCTGTCGTTGCTACGACGCGCCAGGCAGCGACGACCCTCGGCGATCCCAAGCGCGCGCGGCAGTTCAGCTTTGACCCGCGCCTGAATGCGCTCGCCGCCGACGGCTTGAGCACCGACGGGAGCCTCGAACTGCTCGACTTTGTGCTCGTGTCGCGCGCGCATCGGCAACCGTCGAGCGCGCAGAGCTGGGTCGCGCCGCTCACGACGTCGACGCCGTGGCACTGGCGCAAGCAGCCGCAGCACAACCTCTCGGACCACTTCCCGGTCGTGAGTGCGTTCACGTTCGACATGTAGCGCTCGCATCGTATAGCGCGAGTGTCGAACGAGCAGTTAAGAGCACAGGGGGCATTATTTATCAATCCACACGACCGACGCGCCCTTGCTAGGACTGCGTCGCTCTTGACTTGCTACATGTCGTTGGTGTCATGGCGCGCGTATGTGTGTGCAGTCGTCAACAGCTCGAGGCGAGATCCATTCAGCTCGCAATGGCGCGCCAGCCAACCGACCTGCACGAGCGCGACGTGTACTCGCACACACGCGATGCCATCTGCGTCGGTCAGTCTGTTGCTCACGCGAGCGAGAGCTTGAAGCAGCAAGTGGTGCGTGTGAGCTGGTGATGGTGGTCAACATCAACCGAGAGCGCAACGGCTCGGATTCGGTGGAGGCGATCGGCGCTGCTCGTACACGACATCGGCCACCCGAGCACACAGAGAGACACCTCGAAGCGCCTCGACACGTCCGTCCAAGCGCGCAGTGTCGATGCATCGCCATCGCAAGCGCGGATTTTCAGTCCGGATGCCACAATGTCGAACTGACTGGCCGGCGCGCAGCCAGGGCTGTCGCGCTCGGCGCTTTCCCACAAATCACTTGAAAATATTATGATTCACTGCGCTTTTGGAAAGAGAGGCGCGGAAGTATACCGGTCCTTTTTCAAACTGGCCCCTTGCCGACGACTTCACGGCGATCGCTCGCCGGTGCGCAGACCTGCACGCGCGCGACGAACGAGCAGCAGCGCGCGCACTTGGGAACTGTCTGCCGACGACCACCCGCCGCCGTCCTCCCTCCCAGTCTTCACAGCCTCTTCCTCCTCCTACGCGCTCGAACGCACTCGTACGTGCGCGTCCACACGAGCGTCCATCGATCATCCACGGACCGTGAAACCGCCCGAGTGTCCACTACGCATCGACAATGAGCTCGTTCTTTAGCCGCAAGTCGGGCAAGAGCTCGGCGCGGATGCCGCCGCCGCTCACGCGCGCACAAAGCGCGGACCCACCCACGGCACGGCCATTTACAGTCGACCCACCACTACACAAGACTGCGAGCGAGTCGCACGCTGGCGGCCGCATCGCAGCAGCCGCACCATCGTCATTGTCCTCTTCCTCGCGCGGCCGCGAGAAGCGCAAGCCGATCGTCGTGCACTACGCGCAGTCGCCAGCTCGCAACGTCGCGAATGAGCTTGCAGCGCTTGCGCTCACCGCGAGCAACACGAGTGCGAGTCGCCGCACCGCGACGTACTCGACCGACATGGACGACGACTCGATGGACGAAGGCGCGCCGTCGTTCGACGTCGACTCGGCGATGGCTGGCTTCGTGTCGTCGTTCTCGCCGTCGAGCGCGCGCGGGAGCAAGCGCCGCGGAACTGTCACGTCGCGCCGCACGGCTGCGCTGTTTGTCGCGTCTGCGCCGCCAGCGCTTCCAGTGTCCGCCTCAATGGCGACGACGCGTCCGCGCTCGAGCACGCGCGCGCGGCTGTCGATGAACCTCACGAGCAGCAGCCAGCGCCACGCGCAGCGCGCCGAGGTCCAAGCCAAGAAATATGACGTCGCGTGGCGCAACGACGAAGACTGCGCGTGCTGTCAAGTGTGCTACGCCATGTTCACGAAGCTCTCGCGGCGGCGCCACCACTGCCGCGTGTGCGGCGACCTCGTGTGCGGCGACTGCTCGCTGGACCAAGTGCTGCTCCACGGCCGCTTTGACGCGCCGAAGCGCGCGTGCGTCGCGTGCGTCACGCTCTTGCAGGTCATGCGCCACAGCGGCGACGCGCGCGTGACGATCGAGAGCAGCAGCAGCAGCAAGACGCCTGGTGCGACTGGCGCTGCAGGTCGCCCGCCTCATAGCATGGCGCCACTGGCGACGCCGCGGTACCATGACCGCCTCGGCGAAGTCCACCGCGTGATGGCGGCAGGGAAAAAGTCGGAGCGGCGCGGGAGCACGCAGACTGAGATGTACGTGATCGCCAGCGCCTGGCTCCGCACGTGGCTCGCGTTCACGCGGTCGGCGAACGACTACGGCAGCACGCTCGCAGACAGCGCGACGGACCCGTTCAACAGCAGCGGCTACAGCACTGCGACGTCGACGCACAGTCCGCACCCGAGCGACGCGCACGGGGCGCCGCCGGGTCCGATCGACAACATGGCGCTCCTGGAGCTGAGCAAAGGCAAGCTCGTGAAGCGCCCGGAGCTCGTGCGCGACGACGGGAGTCGGCGGTACGGCGAGACAGAGAGTGACAGTCTCGAGCACGACCCGGAGAGTGAAGGCGACTACCAGCTCATCTCGACCGAAGTGTGGGAAGTGCTCGTGCGGCTCTACGGCGGCGGTCCAGCGATCCGCGTCGTGAGCGACGACGGCTTCTGCGACTGGATCGTCGACGTCAGCGCACTCCTCGCGGCCGCCGCGTCGACCGTGGCGATCCCGTCGACAGTCGAGCACGTGCTCGTGACGCGCCACGAAGCTGCGGTCGTGACGCGCGCGTCGTACCTCTCGGTCGAGAAAGCGGCGCTCATCTCGTCCGGCGGCTACGATTCGACGCACGTGCTTGCGCAAAGCGCCCGTGCGAGCACGCGTGCAGGCGCCAGCACGAAAGACAGCAGCGACAAGACCGCTGCCACGAACGGACCGAGCGACCGCGGGTCGTTCACTGCGCGCACGTCGCACAGCCAAGCGCGCGTGCGACCCAACAGTCCGCAGTACAGCGCGAACAAAGGCACTGGCGAGCCGCACGCTCGAGCGTCGAGCAAGTTTGCAGCGAGCGCTGGCACTGGGCTGAATGCCGCGCACACCAGCGACAGCGCGGAGCACGACGACCTCCGGAGCACGACGAGCGGACCAAAAGCTGCGACCGCCGCGTCTGCGTTCGCCGTTGCAATGAAGCAAGCGCGTCTGAATGCGCAGAAAGCGATCGACGATCGCTCGCGCGGTGTGCGCCACGCCGACGCGGCGTAGTCAGCGCGCGCGAGCAAGTGTGGTGTGTGTGTGGAAGCCGTGTCGCGAGCGAGTGGTCTTAGTGAGCGTTGTTCGTCAAATCTAACGTATCTTACAAGCAGACGCGGACGTGCAACGAACGGTGTGGGCTTGTACAACGTATCGGCTTGGGGTGGAGCTTGCACGACGACGCTCGCTGTCGAAGGACGCTAGCGATAAATCATGAACACGTGTGTTCTGATTTTTCACACCTTCTATTCGGATACGACTTATACACCTTTTTTCAGTCATTTGTTCTGGTATTGCAATGATGTGAACGGGTTTGCAGGAATTGAATTTGTATGGCAAAACAATCAAAAGTGCACAACTTGATATCGATGTGCGATTGACGTGCCACACAATCGTTGTGGTCATCCCAACTGTTTCGCGCTCTTCCATACAAACGATACCTTCATCAATTATACCAATTGTGGATACTTATTTTACAGGTATTTGGTGCAATAATCAAATGACTGAAAAAGGAGTAGTTGATTCTGTTGAAATCACCCACAACTCAGTCGGACAGATGGCAAAATCACCCGAAGTCGAGTCGAGCAGAATCAACCGTAATGCATAGTACACATACAAACTTCGATACAAATCGAAATGTTACGAATACTTGCGAAATCGCTTGAAGACTGTTTGAACTGCGATCGACAGCCACACAGCCACACTAGTCACTTTGTGAACGGCCGACGCGACCTCCAGCCGCACCACCACACTCAGCTTGGCAGCAGCAGCGTGCGCGCGTGTTCAACTCCAGACATCGCTGACGGTGGTGAGGATGATGAAGGAGCTCTGCTGCCACGCTGTCGTTTAGCTCTAAGCAAAAAGCCAGCGCAAGTTCGCTCGCAAGCCGATCGACTGCCCAAGAGACTCCGCGACGATATTAAATCCAAATTGAAAATCCCAGAGATGAAAAACGCATATTAACTCACGTATCATCTGCTAAAGCGTAAGAAAGTTCATTCTCACCGACAAAGGCATTTGATCTGGCGCCTTTGGATTTACGGGTTGCAAGTCGGCAATTGGCATCAGTCAGATGATGAGCACATATGAAAGTGATTCGAAAAAACCTGATGAACGTAGGCAAACAAGTATTATGATTCAATTTCGAATAGATATTATGCAATCAAAGGTTTTTTAAAACGACGAAACCATTAATAACCTAAATTTACATCTTCGCAATATTTGATTTGATATGAGAAGATATTTAGGTGCTATTGGCTATAAGCCCTACAATATAAACCATGTGTTGGCGTATGTGCTGTGTAGGTTTGTGTATGTGTGTGTATGTAGTGTGAGGTGTGCGACTTGGCAGTGTTTGTTCTTGTTGTCGAACCGCAATGCTGAGACTCTATTTGATTGCTAGTTTTGCATTCAAGATGCAAAACTTACGATACTTTGAATTATTGTATCTCAATTGGTAGTCACGTTCAATTTATAGTTTTGGACGCTGTTCGCGCGCTGTTTCGGCGTCACCAGCGGACACAACAATTTTTCAATTTAACGGCCAATTGCGTAGTTAATCTAGCGCGTGGCCACGTCGACGCTTTTTCGAAAGTCCAGAACTACAGCGGCAATTGGCCGGTTTGCGAGCTCAGCACGTTCGATTTTTGTACTATTATAACCAGGATTTGCATACCCATACTTATCAGCCAATCAAAATCTTCAAGAATGACCAGCCTGATTACGGACGGCTTGACGCATACATGCATGATGGTACAATAGCATGCCCAACACCAAGCTCAACATCCAGTATTGTTCGAGAAAAGGACACTGTTCAACGTAGCCCTTTTACTTCCCGCGATGTTCTTACGCACATCCAAACAAATGCTCATACGTTTTCAGCGACTCGAAAAATGGAGAGAGTGTTAGATATAGTATGTATCAGTGTAAGAGATCGATTTGGAATTCGCGCCCTATATTTGGCTCCGATACAAAAAACAGGTGTCTCATTATCAATCAAACCCGATATAAACCTTGAAGGTTTATAACGGGTTTAAGTGCCAAAACCCGTTTTTCAGTATGAACCGAAAGAAACAAAAAAACATATTTACACGTGTTCAGGACTGTACTAGCAAAAAGAATGGGTTCAGCAAATATCGCTCTATAAGAACTATTCGCTCTTGTACGGCGAGATTCGAGGCGTTGTTCTTTGCTTTTGTAGAGAGAGAAATGACACGACAGCGTCCAACTTTTGGCAATAGCTGCACACATTAGCAGGACATAGCACATGCCGCGAGGCTCTTCGCTTGAGCCTCAAGCGAACTGCTCCACCGCAAGTCGCTGTCGTGCACACCGCTGGTGCCACACACGAGCTGCCACGCTGCCACGCTCGAGTGTGCAGCGTAGACAGGTCAATTGCAGCACCACTACTGCGCGTGAGAAAGCCTCTGCTCGACAGCGGCGCGCGCAACGTTGCGCTCATGCCGTCGCCCAAGTCGCTGCCGCCTGGCGAGTCCACGACCGAGCAGCAGAGCCACAGCGCAGCGAGCAACAGTGCACAGGTACGCGTGCGTACATGCACCTTGAGTCTCTATCCCGAGTAGTAGCAGTATGTGTATGTGAGTGTGTATGAACAACTGGCATGATGGGCTTGAGACTGGAAGTGCTGCGGGTGTGAAGCGTGTGCTTGCGAGATCAATCGCGCTGCATCATGCAGTGCGCAGCCTTTGGCCTCTCGCTTTGCCGAGTGACAGCCACAACTGTGTCTCTCGGTTCACATACTCGCGTCAAGTCGGTTGGCACGCACGACCGACCGCTCTCAGTCTTCTCACTGATTCCCCGCTGTGTCGCGTTGCCATCGCTAGCTCGGCAGTAGTGGCGCGTGTCTACCGTCGACGGCAGGTGCACCACCAGCACTGCTCCACCGCAAGCCGCACACGAGCACAGCTGCTCTCGCAAGCAACAGCGACGCACCGGCAGCTCTCTTCACTGCCACTGCCGCAACAGCAGCAAGCGCACCTCGAGGGAGCAGCGCTGCGCCACTCGCAGTCGCGTCGCCAGCGCCGTTCCAGTCGCACATCACAATGAGCATGAACCTCAACATCACAACAAGCGGCAGCAGCAGCAGCATGAGCAACAGCCGGCCAGTCGTGAGCATCTCGACGGCCAAAGCAGTCAGTAACAACAACAACAACAGCAGCAGCAGCCGCGACCACCATCACCACAGCAGCGGCGTCTCGCCGTCTAGCGCGCACGTTGTCGTCGACGCTGTCGCGAGCAGTAGCTCGAGCGGCTTGCCGCCGATCGCTCACGTCCACTCGACCGGCAGTAGCGGCCGGAAGCGCAAGTCGAGCCACAGCAAGAAGCCGCCGACGAGCGGCAACAACAACGAGTCGTCCGCTGCTGCAGCTGGCGCAGTTGCTGCTGGTCTGTCTGCAGCAGTCAGCAAAGCCAAGAGCACGAGTCCGTTCGAGAAGCTCAATACGCTCAAGCTCTTGCTCGACTGCGGTCACCTGACTGCAGACGAGTACCACGAGCGCAAGACGCAGATCATCAATGAGATGACTGGGACGTCGACTGAGCGCAAGAAGCCGTCGCCGCGGCGCGTGCTCCAGCCGCTCATGAAGACAGTCGTGCCGCACAACCCGCCAGACTTTAGTCGCTTGCTCCAAGAGCGCGCTGAGAAGCTGAGCTTTGACGTCGATACGCTCGAGTGGCACGCAACGACGACGCGCATCAAGCTCGATCTCGTGCCATTCGCGACTGGGCAGCTCCGGAACGCGTACTATCTCCAGGTCTGAACCGTCGTACGCGTACTAGCAGCTGCACTGGCGTCTCACATGTGTGTCTGTGTGCATGCGATGGATTGGATAGGAGTTGGAAGACGGCGCTACAGACGCGACTGTCACGCGCTTGCTCGTCGCCAAGTTCAGTATCCGACACGCTGAGCCGAGCTCGTACTTGAGCGACGTCGAGATGCAAGCCGTGTGTGCGCACTACGCAGAGCTCTACAACGAGCACGAGCCGCCGCTACGCGTGTACTACGCGCGGTCGTGGCTGCTCAAGCTCCGAGACCGCGGCGACTTGGTGTGCTCTGTCGAAGAGTACCTCCCAGGCGCGTACGTCAAGTACAGCAACAACAACGGATACGTTGGCAAAGAGACGAGCTCAACAGAAGAGCGCGAGCGCAACACGCCGCAGGCGTTCTCGCACTTTACGTTCGTCGCGTCCGACTACCGCCTCATGGTCGTCGACATCCAAGGCGTGAACGACAGCTACACGGACCCGCAGATCCACACGGCAGACGGCCGCGGCTTTGGCGCTGGGAACCTCGGGACGTTTGGGATGGAGAAGTTCCTCGAGTCGCATCGGTGCAACGACGTCTGCGCCTGGCTTGGGCTCCGGAGCATCAACGAGCGGTACAAGTTTGGCGGCACTGCTGCGCCGCTATACGACATGCCGTTTGGCCACGCGATCAAGAAGTCGACGAACCGGATCACAGAGGAGCGCAATACGTTCTCGACGTCCGTGACAGTGTCCGAGGCGTTTGGGAGCGACGCGATCTGCGGCTCGCGCGAAGACCTCGCACTGACTGCAGACTCGACGACTGCGACAGCAGCAGCGACTGGCTCGTCGTCGATGCTGTACATGCAGCAGCAGCAGCTCTTTGGCTCCGAGTCGTCGTCGTCGTCGAGCGCAGCGTTGGGCAGTGCGCGCTTTGCGTATGACCTCGCAGCGCCTGGCAACAGCATTGGCGGCGTTGCCAGTGGAAGCGGAAGTGGACCGCCGCTGTCTGCTGCCATGGCGATCCCAAAAGGACTCGGGCATCATCGTCATCCGCACCATGCGCGGAGCATGAAGGTTCACACACTCGACGACCCGAGCGCCAACGCGTGGTGGCGCCTGCTCTGCTGCTGCTTTGCCGTTTAGCAGCCTCGCCAACTCCTCTCCCATGCGTTGCTACTGTTTACGTCTGATCGCTGTTGCATGGCGTCCACACACTCCCTCGTACAAACTAGCTCGCTACAACAACTACTCGAACGACTGTAACAAAGAAGAATGAGGAATGAAGGTCCCAAAGTTGCTGCAACAAATGGCTACACTAAGAATAGGAATTCAACAGTGCCTAGAGCTCTATGCGAGCACACAAGTTCCTCCAGCACAAGCAAGCGCAGCAACCGCGACGACACGCTCGACGCAATACGCAAGCCGCATGGACGCGAGTGCCAGTGGCAGCGATGACGCCTCGAGTCAGCGAGGTGGTGGCGATCCGAGCGACAGTCATAGCAGCACTCCCAGTGCGCCACCACCGATCACGAATGCAATCCTCTCGCAAGCGGTGCTCCATGCGATCAGCCAGATGGACACGAAGCTCGCGTTCGATATGATGCTCTTGAGCGAGCAGATGAACACACTGTGCGTCGCTCGCGTCTTGCGTGCTGCGGTCGCTAGTGCAATGTGCCATCGCGATCTCACGGTCGTTGTGTGGTGCTATCGACGTGCGCTTGGTGCTTCGTAGCGACGGCGAGAACAAGTGCTTGAAGGACGAGAACGCGTTCTTGAAAGACGCGCTCGCGCAGCAGACGCAAGCGCAGAGCGAGATGTACCACTACTTGAGCGGCAAGCTCGACCAGCACGTCGCAGTCATTGCGCGTCTCGAGCACGACGCTGCTGACGCTGCTCAGACGCACGAACTCGCAGTGAATGAGCACACTGTGGCGCTCGCGGCAGCGCACGCGTCGTTTGACGTTGAGCGCAAGCACATGCGCGAGACGATCGATTCGCTCGAGCTCGAGCTGCGACAGCTCCACGTGTTTGCAGAGCAGAAGCTCGCGATCGAGACGCAGATGGAAGCGCTCGAAGCTGCGCTCGCAGCGCAGACACTAGCGTTCGAGGCCGAGCGACGCGAGCTCGAGCGCAAAAGCATCGTGGAGAAAGACCGCGTGAAGAACGAGATGCTCGTGCGCATGCGCGAGACAAAGGACGCGCTGCTCCAGCGCACGGACGACCACGTGAACACGACGACGAAGCGCACGATGATGGAGAACGGTCACTGCGTCGACGAGCTCGCGTTCCAGAGCAAAGAAACGGAGAAGCTCCTGGAGCGGTACCACGCGCTCGAAGACGAAGTCAAGCGCTTGCGCGTCACGAACAAGACGCTCGAAGCCACGGAAGGCGCGATGGCGAAGAAGACCTTGTACTACCAGCGCATTCTCCAGAAGCTCCAGCGCCAGGACGACGCGCGCGCGCTCGATGCGGTCATCCAAGACGAAGAAGCGCAGCATCTGCAGCAGCAAGGAGGCGCTCGCAGTAGCAACACCAACGCATCCGGCGAGAGCAGCTCGAAGCGAGCGACGGCAAAGGCCAAGACCAGCTCCCAGCGACCACGTGCGCAGCAAGACAGCGACGTTGGCGACGACGAGGCAAAGGCGCTGCGAGCGCACGTCGAGGAGCTCGAGACCGCGCTCAAGCACGCACGTGCGTGGATGAGCGCGTTCCAGACCGAGAAGCAGTACATCGTCGCGCAGCAGGACGAGATCGTCCAGTTCCTCTGTCGCGCGATCCAAGACGCTGCGCAGGCGCTCGTCCGTGGCCGCGGCGACAGCAGCGTCGACAGTGCGAGTGCGCAGTCATCGAGTCCTCTAGCTCCTGTGGCTGCACGCGCTGTCCCGAGCGATGAGCAGACAGCGCGACTTGCAAGAGAGACGACGACAATGGACGCGCTCGCGCCGCTCTTGCCGGCCGTCGCGCTCGACGAGCTCTCGTCCGACGAGACGCGCTTCGTCCTGCTCTTCTTGCTCGAGAAGATGAAGCTGTACCAGCAGCGCCTCGCACTGCTCTTCCAGAGCGCGAGTGGCCACCACCACCACAACAACGCGAGGGCGAGCAAGCACCGCGACGTGATCGCCAAGCAACTCGGCGTTGAGCTCCCACCGATCCACGGCGCGTTGACGACGAGCAGCAGTCCCATGTCGCCGCTCAAGCAGCACCGGCGCACGTTTGCCCACGTCGCAGCGACTGTAGCATCCGCGATGGACAGCAGCGAGAGCTCGAACCAGAGCGACGCAGCGCTGAGCAAGAAGTCTCCTGCTGTGCACCACTCGACGCAGCAGCCCGCAGTGGCGCCGAGCAACAGTCTCTTGGCCATGGCGACGAACGAGTTCAACTTCCTCTCGACCGCGTCTGTGCCTGGCAAGAGCCCTCTCAAGACTCACGCGCCGTCCGTGAGCTGCAGTCCTAGCAGCAAGCGCACGGCCATAGGCACGTCGCCCGTCAAGGTCGCAGTGTCGTACTGCCGCAAGCCGCCGACGCAGGCGCCTGGCATCGCGTCGGTCTTTTCAAAGAGATCGGCGCTCGGAGCCGCGGCGCTCGCAGCAGCAGGCGGTGCGATCGCGAGTCCGTCCGACTTGGCGCAGAGCCACGAGCTCCCGACTGCGTGGTCGAGTGCGTCGATCCCGACGCTCGCAGACGCAGAGAGCAGTCTCGTGTAATGGACAATGCACTCGCGTTCCTATCATCTCTCTCTCTCTTTCTCGCTTGTTCTCGTCTAGACACTCGCTCGCTCTGCTGCTGTTGGTTGACAACGTGGCGCTCGTACGTAACTACGCATTGTCCTCTTGTTCGTCGTCTTCGTCTGCGTCGTGCTCGTCAATCGCGCCGATCTGCACGAGCTTGCGCGCGAGCTACGGCAGCAGCAACGAGAGACAGAAGAGTGCACAACAGCGCCAGTGCGTGCGTGAGTCTGTCGTCCTCGACGCTTTGGAGACTGAGCAACGGGTCCACAACGTACAGCGATCGTCGGGAACGTGTCGCTCGATGTCAAGTGCCCGCGCGTGCCGAACGCCGCGCGCTCTTCCGCTGCGTCGTCGCGCGTGAGGCCGTCAAAGCCAATGACGCGCACTGGGAACGCAATGCCGTCCTTGAAGCACACAACGGTCGGGAGCACGCGGATCGCGAGCTTCTCGACAAAGAACGGCGCTTTCTCGGCGTTCAGCTTGAGGAACTTGCACTCGATGTGCGTCTTTGCCAAGCGACTCAAGTGCTGCGAACGACACCCAGTGAGTCAGTCAGTCGGTCGTGCGTACGATTGCGTCATTGTCAGGAGTAAAACCCATAAAACCCGTAGAACCCACCATGTCCATGATCTTGCACCGCTCAAAGTCGCTGTGGTAGAAGTGCACGGCGACGCGTGGGCTCCCAGTGACCTCGCGCAAGAACGCGTCCTGGTCGATCTCGCGGTACTCGCCGTGGCCTTTTGCCAAGAGCTCCTGCTTCTCTTCGAACGCTTGCTTGAGCTGCTGCATGCGCGCTGCGCGGAGCCTGCTTCATACAATTGCCCATATAAAATCTCCCATTCCGTCACTCGGTCGCTCTACTACTGACACAATGACACGCTTGAGGACGCACCGTTCGAGCTCTGGGTCGTGCTCGAGCTCATCAAGTAGTGCGTCGTCATCGTCGCTTTCGTCTTCGTCGTCGCTCTGCTGCTGGTTGTCGCCGCCGTTGCGCTTTGCGCGCACGTACGTCGCGTCTTTCTGACGCGCTGCAGCGATCGCAGCCTCTTGTGACCGCAATGCGCGCTGCATGAGGAGCTTCTCTTGCTTCTCTTGCTGCGCGCGCTGCTGCTGCTTCGCGGCCTCGGCGCGCTCGTTCTTGATCTTGAGCTCCTCCATTGCGCCTTGCATGCGGTCCGATGCCTCGAGGTGTGCGCCTTGGTCAAACAGACCGGACGTGTTCACCATTGAGAACTTGGCTGCCATTGTTGCTGCTGTTGTTGTTGCTTGTCGTGGGAGGCGGTGATAGTAGTGTCTGTTAGCGAGTGTGTCGTTGCGTGGAGCGGCACGTGTGAGTCGCAGCGATCGATCGAGCGAGCGAGGACGTTGAGGTGATACAGGCGATGATGACCGATGTCTGTGCCAACAGACGCTCTGAGCCTTGAGAAGTTGTGATAGTGATAAAAATAAGGTTTTGACAAACGATTCCTAACACTATATTTTAGACTCTAAAATATAATGTTAGGAATCGTTTGTCAAAAAGTCTAAAATGTAGACCTCTAGAGAAGTACAAATCAAACAAAGTAAAATTGCTGTATATACATATGTATGCTGTGTGACACGATCTGATTGGCTGAAGTTACAAATCGATTGAAAAGTACGTAATGATAACGAAACTTTAATTTCCTTGCAAAGTAGCACTCCTAGTAGTAGCCCATTCGCTCAGGAGCGCAATAAGTTGAGATCGCGTAACGTTGACAGGGAGGGTTGATGTAACGGGATGAGACCAATGTTACTTGTTTACACTATACTCTTGAGGGAGTGTGAGACGCGCAAGGAGGGACTTGCGCGTTGATTGTCTTTTTCAACGCTGAGATTTTTGCACTATAGTTTTTATGGTATTTCATATAGTGATGAATCTGACGAGACTGAGTGGCAAGAAGAAACCACTCTCTGACACGATATCCCTTACTATCGGATAAGAGAGGACTCAGGTCTCCTCAGCAGCATATGCAATAAGGGAGGCTCCACGCGAGTATAGTACTCACGCGGTTGTGTACGGTTACCCCGTTACACCACCCTCAATCAAGATTGCGCACACGTGCGCAAATCAAACAAACGAAGGCAAGAGAACACGACGCGAGCCTCTGCTCGCGCGGCAACGGCAACGGCGCGACAAAGACGGCGTACTACGACCGCGGCTTGAGCGACGCGCGTTGACAGCAGATGGCAGCGCTGGTGACGCTGAGAGATGCAGAAGCGAAGAGACGACTCGCGACACTGAAGAAGAACGCCAAGCACGCCGGACGAGTCGACACTCCGCGCGACAACGATCGCGCGTCTGCAACAAACGACTGCGGGTAACGACGAGAGATGCGGAAGCTCGGAGACAGATCGCGACACTGAAGGGGGCAACGCCGAGCAGACGAGTCGACATCCGCGCAATAGCAGTCACACGGTGACAAAAGAAGACCAAAATCAGCGGCAAAAGCCGTTGCGACGCGGCAAGAGAACGACGAACGCGCTAGTCGAGCCGAAGAACCGCGCGATACTTTTGGCGCGGCGACAACAGAAGACCGTGGGCGTCAGCAAGAGACGAGGAGGCGCGAAGAAAGTTCGTGACGATGCAGACGAAACAGATCCGTGCTCTCGCTAGCGCGCGGTGACAAGTCGGAGAGGCGATCGCGCGCGAGGACAAACAACCGGTGCTCACTTACAAACTCGTGCGACGGACGACTGGTGTTCACTTCCAAACTCGGTCTCGACGATTGACACCTTGCAGTGCATACGCCGCAAGGAGCTACAACCGACATGGCGCAGAACTACGCGGCTTTGCTTCGACACTGGGAGCACGTTGACCGCAGCGTAGTACAAAATCCTTCTGGAGCCGGCGTGCTCGAGAAGATGTGGCGACAACTATGCGTGGCACGTGAACGACTTGCTTCGGCTGGTTTTGGCGTTGAACCAGACTCGCTTTTGGCGGCACTTGGACGGCGTTTGTGAACAGGTGGAACAGCGATCAGCTCTTTCGTGAGACGTCAACCCCGGCGCGCGAGGCGCAACGGAACAAACACAACTTGTCGGTTCTCCGCTCGTCGGTGTACAAGCGGCGTCGTGAGCGGTGCCGAGTGAATTGCTTCGTGGACTACTTGGAGGGCTATAACGAGTGCCGTCGCGACGGACGACAGCGACCACCCAGACGGAGTGGGAGCGCCAGATCTTGGCGACGCTGCTGTCGCCACCGGAGATTTACGAGATCGCAATTTTCCAACGCTCGCATTACATGTACAACCACGCGCATGGCATCCCGCAGGTGCTCTCGCCATCGCGCCACGGCCAAGCACCGCGCGGGCGCTCGTGACCGTGCGGAAGCTATTCACGCTCGCCGCAGCGTCGCCGCTCGACATCGCGTGGACGTTGCTCTTGTTCCCGGTCTCCGCGTCGTGAACAGTCGTGGTAGCTCGGCGACGAGCACCCGCGCTCGCGTCAGTGTGATCGGACGATGCAATCAGCGCCGCTGCGCGAAGATGGTTGGTGCGGAGGAGATGACTCGTACGCGTTTGCGCCGCACGATCAAGTCTCGCGGTATGACGACAGTTCTTTGTCGCAGCGACACGAGCCAGGAATATCACACGATTGGTCACGGCCAGGGCCGCGACGAGGCGACTGGGACGAGACTCGTGGACGAGACTCGTGGACGTGACCACGCGCGCGAGCAGGCGCGTGGGTGGACGAACGATGCACCGACGCAGTGGAACATGCAGCAGTTCGGCGCGCGTGCGACGACCAATCCTCGCAGCTTGAGCCGTCGGCGAAATACCGGGCGTTGAACCATTGGCAAGGAGAGGCGTGCAACCGAGGAGAGCGCGTGGCGATCGTCGCCACGCGCAGCCTGCAGCGCGCGTGGAGTGCGGCTTCGACGTTCAACTTCCAAAGTCGCACGCAGGTGGCTCAGGAGCTCCGGAGGAACAACTAGCGCAGTCTGGAGGACCGAGGCCATTCTCGTAGAGAGCCACCAAGGCAGGAACGTCGGCAAGAAGCTGCGCGCAAGGCTCCCACGTATCATCCGCTGGTTGGTACCCAAGCCAGCGGACACAATACTCGCGATCGATCGAAACCGACGCAGAGCGGCGGGACTTGCGCGGTGGGTCGCGATGCGCAACGAGACACTCTACAAGGGCTGGTTCACCAGCGCTGTCCACGAGAGGAGGCGGGCCGTCGCGCTGAAAACGAAGACCTGCGAGCGTGGGTGGACGAAGTTGTTGCGCGCTGCCAGCGGCATATGGACTTCTCATGGCGCTGATCAGCTGGAGGATCGCGCGCTGGAAACTGAGCGGGCGGGTGAGGAGAACGTGGCACTGATTGCGGCTCTGCAGCGGCGCCTTGAGTCGTACGAGAAGTCGAGGACCGCGTTACGTGCCGCATACACAGCGTACCGTGTGGCGTACCTGGACTTGCGTGAGGTGCCTCAGCCACGCCGTGACCAGCGACCTCGCGAGTCGCGGTTCGAGCCTGCTCGGGCGGAGCGTGCGACAAAGCCTCGCGCTGCGGAGACGGTGGTGGTGACTGAAGACTAGGATGCTGCGCCGCCGGCACAGCCGGAGCCGATGGAGTAGTGCTCGGCATGATCGACGGCTCGTAGCGCTTGAGCTGCCTGAAGTAGAATGTCGGGTGGAGGCGCATCGTAGGAGGATTCTGAAGTGTTTACGCGTTGCCTTTGATCTGGATATCCTTGAATGGACCCATGTATCGTGGAGCGAGCTTGTTTGTGCCCAAATATGCCACTGAGGTGTTAGGTAGTCCATCGGTGGACAGGAAAACGCGGTCGTTGATCTCAAAGCGCTCGAGTTTCGTCCTGCCGCGCATGTCCGCCGACGCCTTTTGCTTATTGACGGCTGCTGTGATCGCGTCGCGCGCGTAGCAAACGATGGATTGTCGCTAGTTAACGAAGCGTTCACATCCGCTACGCGCCGCGAGCGCAGCGACACGCTGACTCGCCTTGCACTTACTGGAGAGATCAGTTCGTTGCTCGCCCAGTGGATATAGTCAGTCGACAGCGGCGGCGACGACGACAAAGACTGTAGACTGCTTGTTGATAGGGCGGCGATGCGCGTGCGAGAGCTCCGCTGGCGGTGGCGCCGGCGCGTCGTGAGTGGTCATGGCGTGGTCCAGGGAGACGACGGATTGTCTCCGCGCCGACGCTTGTGCTGGAGCGGCGCTTGATGGCGAGCTGCTCGACTTCTCGCCCTCCAGTCTCCCGGCCACACATGCCGAGAGTTGCAGGTACGTGTGGGCGACGCGCATGGTTGATGTAGAACGGCGTCATACCGTGCTGGTTTGAACGGCGTTGTTGATCGCACACTCTGTCATTGGCAGGAACGAGATCCACGACTCGAACAACGTCGCGTAGCTGCACTAGACGTCTTCGACGACGCAGTTCACACGCTCCGTTTGGCCTTCGGTCTGCGGGTACGCCGACGTGAACATGTGCAAGTGCGTGCCAAGCAACTGGAAGAATTGCGACCAGAACGCTGCTGTGAAGCGTGGGTCGCGGTAGGAGACGATTGACTCCAGCACGCCGTGATGGTGGAACACTGTGTCGATGACGATCGATGCCGTCTCCTCGGCTGACACAGACCTGGAGACTGCTGCAAGGTGCGACATCTTGCTGAACCGATCGACAAGGACAAGGATGCCCGTTTCGGGCGGAAGACCGAATACAAAATCCATACCGACAGAGCGCCAGAAATCCGCTGCGATGGGAAAAGGTTGCAGCGGCGCTTGTGACGAAGGTGCGGCTTGACGCGCTGGCAGGTCTCACAGGAACGTACCCACATCCTGAACCGCATGTACATGTGTGGTCGGTAGTACTCGCTCGCGAGCGCAATGTACGTCTTCTCGCGACCCAAATTGCCGCCAGACGCGCTGTCGTGGAATTCTTGGAGGATGCGCACACCCAGGTCGTCGTCTGCGGGGATAACAACACGAGACGCGTCATGGTCTTCGATCTGGTACGTCAGCAACTGGTCAATAGTGGCCGGCCGAGCTCGAGCGCACACGCTCCAATAGCGCCTGTTGCTGGTGCTGGTGGCATCAACATTAGTATCAGCACAACCAATGATATCAACACCACCAATGATGCCAGTAGAATGTGTCAAGAACCACGATCTATACCAAGAGCAAGAACAAGACTCCGAACACCGCAACAACAACCAAAACGCGACTTCAAAGATGAACGAAGAGATCTTCTCGTCTCCTCAAGCTCATGATCTTTGATGGGCGAGGCAATAATTGGCAGATCAATAACTACTGATGATCTTGTAGCGCGCTCATGTCGCATCTTCAAATCTACCACAAGCAAAGTCTCTCAGACAAGCAACGTAGAACACGACGTGATTGTTATTAAGCGATGTAGAAATCTTGCACACAACACTTCAAGCCCAGGTCGACCAAGGGATTGGGTCGATCCGGACGGAGTCGCACTCGTACTCAACCGCACGAACTCAATGCACGAGTCACTGCTCTGGCCAGTCACTCACAATGTGAATCCCCTTTGGCGAGTTCTTTGATTCGCAGATAGGAGGCGCACCGTGAGAGTGCACTAATGATACTGACAGACCAGGCTTTCACACAGGGAGCAAGCCCGGCGTCGGTGACTATACAAAATACAAGTGTACGAGAGTCACACAAACTCATACACACTCCAAACGGCAAGACGACGCAAGCGATAAGGAGCAAACGCTGGATCCGGCTTCGCGCCCCTTGATCCGTTCACACTGACTTCACACTCTTACACTCGCACTACTGTGAAATCGGCGGTCGTGCTTCTCACGACCGGGGAATACATAAAGGACTGATTCTCTGGCCTGACCAGGTCCTCAGTCAATCACTCGGAGACACTTCGCCACTAATCACAACGTTCACACATGCACGCACATGCACGCAGTTCCGGGTAAGCATAGCGAGATGTATGTGCAGGCGCACCAACACACTGGTTCTTGCTCGCCTGAGCCGGAAGAGGGCGGAGCGGAAGAGGGAAAACGGCTACTAAATTGGCTAAAGGTGTGACGCGGTGTTTCTAGGTCGACACACTTGGCTTAAGTACGAATGCTCCTAGACATGCACCTAGCATCTGGTCCGAACCAAGATGGCCGTAATCACGCTGGCTCTAGAACTGTCTACTCGGGTCCGGACCCCGGGTCCAGGTTCCAGGGTCCAGGTTTCGAATCCTGGTTCCGGAGCCCGGGTCCGGGTTTCGACTCCTGAGTCCGGATTCGGAATCCAGATCTGGAGATCGAGCGTTTGAATCCGGTGAGTTCAAGCGCGGCCGAACGCCTCACGCAGCTGTCGTGGAGGGGTGACTCTCAGTCGATAGTCTCGGGCGGGGCTGACAACGTTCGGCGGAGCTCGTGATCCGGCTGTGCCCAGATGCGACGGTTGTAACCTTAGGTCCGGATTCGCTGGTTGCCGCAACTGGTGCAGCTGCGCGCTGGGAGACAGTGCGCGCCTGGATTCGGTTGCAACGGGGCGAATGGCCCGCGTCCGCAATTCTACATGATGACTTCTGCGCCAAGTGCTGTCCGCGACGCGATCGCGCGCTTCTCCGACGCTGCGCCTGACGGCTTTCGCCTGCGTTCTGCTCGGCCTACAGAAACGTCGACCATTTTTGACTGGAGCGTTCGGATTGAGTAACACTCGGACGGCTCCATCAGCCAAGAATGGGTCTGTCTTGCAAGAGTCGTGCCACGTGTCGTTCAAGCAGCTCCAACTTTACGGTGGCAAGACATATAACGCCATGAAACACCTGAAAAGAGGTGCACGGCGTAAACTCCGGTATGACGGCAGCTTAGAAAGATCAGAATCGTTCGCGGCCGTCCGCGATGTTTACAGAGAGTCTGTCAAGAATGAGTCACCTGCTCAAGACTCTGCGACTCATGAACAACCTCGCGTTTCAAGTTGTCGAGAGCGATGAGTCCTTCGTGATTATCCAACTTGCTATACGGTACGACATAGAAGAGTCTCTCGACGCTCGCGCGATTATACATGCTATCGTGGAGCTGTAATCATCGACCAAGAATGAGATCGTTTCGGCGCCTCACCCAAGCCCGGCTGGATATGCTCGATCACACAACATCCAGCTCCAAACGACTACTGCTTAGCTTTCCTCTCGCTGAGAACAGAGCTGTGCTCCGCAGGGTTTGCCACTGAGGACGACAAACCCATGGAGCTGTTCTCCATTCCGGCACTAGACCCAGAGGTCAAGTTCTACGCGAAGCGCACGTCGATGAAGAATTGAACAGGTGGCTGAACGAGCCAAAGAGTTTGCACCGCGACAACCACGGCATACTCGAGACTGTTCTCAAATTTTGGCACCGACAGCACGTCGTATCGACATCACTGCACCTTCCAACGGTAGCGAAGATCCTGTTCTCCACACCTGCATCCGCTGCTCAGATCGAGCGCGACTTCGGCATCCGCGGATTGATGGCAACTGCTCAGCGATCTCGACTGTCGGCCGCGAGTGTCGACATGTGCTCGTTTCTCAACACGAACAGAGACTATATCGACATTCTTCAATGCGACCGAATCAAAGCGGTCTAAGTGGACGCGCACATACTGTCGATCGTGCGTGTCCGCACCAACAGTGACGACGAGATTGACATCGATGGGCTGATGCAAATCGTCTTCTTGACGCGTCATTCAATGACGTAGTTGTGCTCTGAGCTCGTTAGCCCTGAATTCAGGAATAGACCACCGAGCGAAGTCACAGCCAGCATTCGGAGCAATATGTGTACTCACATACGCCACGCTACTTGTATCTGCGTTGTTCCTTTAACTGCTTGGGTCGTCGTTCTAAAACGGCAGGAATCGCTCATATAGCTTCGCGTCGAGCGGGCATCACCACTTCCGAGTATATATGATTGTGAAGGGCTACGCGAGCATCTACGCCAGGTCACCTTCTTCACCAGATTTTGAAGCCAAACAGCGGCGTGAGCAGTCGTCACCGCCGTCGCGACGCTCTCAAGTGCGCACATGGTGCGTGCGTCACTTGCTATTTATTTCTCTTCTCGGTCGTATTGCGCATTCTGCGTTGTCTCCACCGCAACAACGACCTTCTCCAGAGATTGACCGTGCATTGAGTGCACACCACACACGGCGTTCAAGCGTTTCCTTATTGCCGAGAGTTCTACCTCAACTTGCTCGAGAGAGCGACGTCAGTCCTCTCTTGATAGATCTCTTCTCGTTGCGTGTGTGCTTCAAAATCCGCTTAGACCTTTGCGACCTTGCTCTCGTGGTCGATTTTTATTGAGCTCAATCGCGACGACAGAGACGCGATGGTGGAGTTGTGCTGCTCGTCTTGTGCCCGAACGCCATCTGCGACATCGACGAGCCGCGCTTGCAAGGCGTCAAGTCCGTCGCAATCACGTCGGTCGGCTTCTTCGACGCAAGTATCGAGTGATTTGAGCTTTTGGTGGAGCTCTGCGCGTCTCTCTCCTGCCAGGCTCAATGGCACCGACGACACCTCGATGAAATCGAGGTAAGTTCGTCTCGGTCGTTGACTTGCTGCTGCAAGGCGTTGACCTGCACTCGCAGCGCGTCGTGAGTGTGTCGTTGCTCTGTGCAATGCCCGCACTGATCCCACCGTTGAGATCATCGCTTTCGTGCGGGCATCCATGTAGATGCTTCTTCTGGCTTGCTCGTCCACGCGTCGAACCGTAGTGACGCATTGCTCAGTGAGCGCCGCGGCAGCATCCACAATCCGTGATCCGGGAGTCTGTGCGCGCGCTGTCAGCTCGTGCTGAGTCGACATGCGATGGTCGATCACCTCTTCGTCTTGTACAACAAGGTTGGTGGTGCTGTTTAGCTTGTCGTCGTGACGAACTTACTTCATTTGTTTCTACATCTGTTGCTCGAGATTGTTATGAAATGAGCTAGAGCAGCGGCTCACCAATCAGGAAAAAGGTCATTTCGTCCAATGATAATGCTCAAGACCGAGGATATTGAAAGGACGTACGATCGTCGTGTCAGATCTGTGAATTTTAACTGTGAAGGTCATTGAGGATCTTAAAGACAAATTTTCTCCGAATTCAATTCTTGAGGTTTTACTCTTCCTTCCAAATCGATCGAAGTGATCTTCTTTTTCGCTTCGTCCAAACCTTGACAACAACACAACAGACACAGCCGGCAAAATCACAAATGTGGAGCCTCGCGAGCGTGCGTGTGAATCCAAAGTAGGCAGCGTTCCTCACGTCCCTCGCAAGGACGAAGAAGGAAAAGGGCCTCGACTGGCGCTGCAGCAACAATGGCGTTGGCGGCACGAGTATCAAAGGTGATCCGAAAGGCAACATCAAATGGACATCGTGCTTGTGGCTCATAGACAGATGAACACAGTGCAAGCTCTCACAATGAGATTCGTCATTGGCGAGGCGTTATCCCTGTAAACCACACACTCGCTTGCGATGCGACTGTTTTTGCACCAGGGCTTCGAAATCAAACAATCGACATCAACCCGGTCAATAAAATTTTGAGCAAATATTGATTGGCGAGCCTGGCCAATTGTAAATACGCATGTCTACAAAAGCTACGCCATAGGCATTTATGATTAATATCGTTCTTTCGTCACATTTTAAAAGAGTTATCACAAATGAGTAACTTTGAAACGCTGTGCGTTGCTTAACACAACAATCTATCATCGCAAGCTCCTAACACATACTTCGATTGCACACACAGAAGAGGGCGAGGGCGGCAGTCATGCGAAGTGTGGGGTATGGCAGTAAATAATTAAGCTTGTTTAAACATGCTGGCAAGCAGGTTGGCAAAAAATGCAATTATTGCAATTATTGATTGAGGTCGAAGATCTGAAAATATCAATGCATAAATCAAGTTTTCGAAGCCCTGCTCTGCTTGAGCCTTGTGTGTGCGCTTACACCCAGTCGCACCACAGCTTGACGTCTCTGTACCAAACCTGGGCGGGTCACTCGCCCGCTCTACTGCAGCACCACGTCTCGTCCTTTGGGGAGATCACGTGCCAGTTCTTCGCGTTCTCATTCGCGTACGTGAACGTCACATCACAGCAGTTGCAGGTCTTCCCCGGCTTAGACGAGGCTTGCTAAGAGAACCAGTTCACGTGTCTGCTGACCACAGGATGTCAAAATGGCTCAAGTCGATCAGCGTCTCGCATTTCTCGCACTTTGCCATAGCTTTCTCCTGATGGTGTTTGTGGTGATGGTGGACTGCAGCGCTCTGGTTGCGCGCGTCAAGTGAGTTGGAGAGCGAGCCGAGGAGCACAACAACGCTAGCGAACACGACCGTCTTGACGGCATTCAGAGACATGGTGAATTGGTGAGTTGGCAAGTTGGCGCTTGGACCCGTGCGTCGGTGTGGCGAGCGAGCTCTGTCTTGCGTAGGTCTTGCTGGAGATGCAGGCATGGCGGCCGGGGAGCAAATCGACGTGTGAATCGTGCGTCGATGGATGGTTGTCAGCGAGCGAACAACCTAAGCCGCTTCTCCACCTTGAACTCAACTCTGAGTGTGACTCCAGGTTGCTTGCGTGAGTCTGTGTGACCCATTTTGGGTGCAAGTGCAATGATATACTATATTCATAGGTAGCACGAATATGCCCGAACACCCCTGAACGCACTTCAAGAGAACGACTCAGAACACACATTCCATGTAACGGGGGTACACAAGCTATGATTATTGTTGTAATAATCTAGCTTTGCGGAATTACTTTTCACGCACTTCCTTTAAGACCAGCCAATCAGCGGTCGACCATACTGGTAGATATTATTAGAATATTAGCCAATGAGCGATGTTGGGCCATGAGATCCAACCACATGTGTTGACTTGACATTCGTTGACTTAGCTTTAGAAATACATTCTTAGACTTAGTGACTCAAACGAAAGGGTGGAGTCCGCACAACCAACTAAAATGAACACTTGCGATTTTGACCAACTCAAATGTTGCGTTTATTATCTCCGCCTTAGTGACTGGAATCCTTGCGGAAGGTGTCTGTACGCGCTTCCTCGCAAAGGTGCTGCGTAACTCGGGAGCGCTCGGTTACATTCCAGGTCTGAAGACAGTGCGAGGTGCTGGTGCATTATGAGCTCCGTCGCTTCTTGCGCAGCCCCTTCACTACTGTTGTCCACTGAACATGGTTCAACCAGCGCTTTCGACCGCTAGGTGACGTGTCGTCAATACCCAGCGCCTCAATAACACCACTCAGCATCGTAGCAGGCTGGACGACTGATGGGCAGTCAGACCACGATCCTACCTCCCTGACCTTTCTCTCGATAGCTCTTAGCATGCCGCGGAAGTCGGACAGCGTCTTCTTCATTTGGGATGTTGCCATGTCGCTCGAGCTTAGTTGACGTAGTGGCTGGTGTTTCTTGCTTGAATCCCCCACCACCACTGCTCACAGGTGGAAGTGTTGCGAAGTCTGGAGATTCGAAAGGCAGACCACAACCTGATCGCCAGCCGACTCGTACCTCACGTACGTATCTTGAACGCCAGGCAGACTCCAGCCGGCGCGAAGACAAATGGATGAAGACGACGGCCCTCCACCACTACACGTCACCACAAAGGTCGCGGTTCCTTTTCGCGCGGAATGCGAATCCGAAGTCACTCGGGATTATGCCTTGGTTCTCTAGTGTCGTGGGCAGCTCGGTTGCCGCGAGTACACGTTTCAGCACTTTGGAGAAACAGTCGTACTACATTGATCTGGGAAAGTGCACACCCGACCCGAGACCAGTGAAGTACATCGCCAGCGTGAGCACTGGGCACACCTCGGGCATGAGCTGGTTGGCGTAGACGTGGCGTGGCTCTTTTTGCCGGTCGCCTTCTTGGTCGTTGTTTGTGTGTCCGAACTGAACAGCCAGCGCGTCTTCGTGCCACGTGATGCGGTTCAAGTGGATGGAACCAGTGTTTCCATCTCGACACATGAGGTTCTATAAGATGACGAGAAACGTGTGTGCGAACACGAACTCCGGCGTGGTCGTCTTGCCCATCTCGTTGCAGAGCGAGCGGTACAGTGCAAACTCGAAGAGGACTTTCCCCTCTGTGATCTTCGAGCCTTCGCGATGCAGTACTGCCGCACACGTCCGCTGCAGGCCCGTGAAAACGAGCTTCATCTCAGCCGCAAAGTGAATCGGGAACTGAACGTCGTGTGCGCGGTAGAGGTGGTATATGCACTACCGTTCAGACCCGTACATCGACCGCCCTGGCTTGGTGCCATCTGACATCGTTGTCGAGAGGAGAAAGTGCTCAAAGTATCTCACTTTCAGCCGAGCGAAATCGACCGGAGGAGTGCGCTTGTTTTGCGTGACGAACGAGCGTGCTGTTACTGCCTCAGTTTGAGCGTTTGGTGCTACACTCGTACTCGCCAGGAGCCGTTCGTCGAGAGCGTCAGGTTTGTTTGTCTGGAGCCAGCGCAAAAGCCGAGCAAGGCTGCACGCTTACACTTCGCGAGTCTATGCCGACACTGTATTGCTTCTCACGGCTTCGACCGTGTCGTCAAGTCCTTGTATTTATCACTGTGGTGCGCAAAACGGACCGCCGTGCTTGGTTCGATGCGAGTCACAGCTGGCGTTGCATGCACGACATCAGTGCGTCTCGTCTTTGTGGTGTGCCGCTGCGTGCGGTTGTGTGTGCGGCGCTTGTTTGTGGTTGGCGCGTTGGTGCTCATATATGGCGTGCTGCTTGATCGCGCTGTCGTCTTTGGCGCTCGCTTCTTGTAACTCTTCGTCGGCAAGAGGCACAGTGTGATGCGATTCTATCGTGTTTGGGATTGACTGGCCGCAATCAGATTCATCATGCCAGGTGTCAAAGCACGATCTACTGTCGCTCGAGGGATCGACATATCGCCCTGTGCAGTCAGAGCTTGGCGAAGTCTTGCGAGCAGGGCACGCAGTACCACGATGTCTGCGCTGCGCCTTTGCCATCGCTGCGGCGGAGAAGCGAACACAATTTGCACGTACGTGTGCGGTGTTTGCGTTGCGCGTCATCGCCACGCCAGGTGATTGTTGGTTTGTGTGCAGCGCTTGCGCGTCGCTTTGAGTGGTGATGCGGAGTGCCGGTGCGCCTGAGCGCGATGACTGAGGTGAAGTCGTTGCTGTCACGTTCACGAGCAGCTGATATAGTAGAGTCAAGTAATTGATGCGCTGCTTCGGTGCTGTCTTGGCGTCTTTGGTGCAATTTGTGTGTGTGGCAAAGCCGTCGACGATAACCATGTGTTCCTGTGCCGTAGCTTGTGTTTGTCGACGTTCTGCTAGCAGTAGCCAATGCGCTTGGAGGCGATATTACCGACAGCGTACACCTTCATGCTGAGCAGATGGAGGAAGAGAGCGACAGATGTGTAGTAGCGGTCGACCACAATCAAGCGCCACTTGTCGGCTGCTCCTTCAAGAACGCGCGCCATGCGTGCGACAGTTCCGGGTCAGGACTTCGTGCCCATGTCTGGGACTGTGCCGTTGCGCGTCTGCGCGCCGAGGTATAATTCGAATCTACAAGATATAGCCACAGAGTCAGTCAGTCTGGTCGACGATTTTGTAATATTTGACACCTAGCCAAAAATGCTGCTGCTTGCCTGAAGAAGTACCTCGTTGTGCTGTAGCAAGAGGAGAGGAACGTTTTCTGCAGCATTTGTGCGATCTTTCGAATCTTCCGCGCTTTGTCTCTAACGCGATCGCGAGTCGTGTTGTCGAAAGTGCAAATTGCGCTGGAGCTCCGTGAATCAGTTGCGCGCCATGAAGCACCGAACATGCCACGAGGGAGAGCACCGTCGCTAGTCGACTTCCAGTGGTGGTAGATCCTGCGGACTTAAGATCACAGCACGTTGCCGAGCATCATACCGACGGCGACGCAAATCTCATGTGGTTCAAATGGCTGCTCGCGTAGCAGTCGAGAACGGATGTCTCGAACCAGCGCAACGGTTGTCGCCTTGCCGGTCAAGCATCGTCGCTTCTGCTTTGACTTGAGATCTTTTGCACGACCGTTCAAGTCTGCTGGCGATAGCAGTTGTTTTCCGCGCACACTTGCAGCCGCAGAGCCATCGAGACGAAGAGGAAACAGCGCGAAAGCGGCGATTCGGCAGCTCGTCTTGTCTCGATCTTTCGACGAGCTTGTTCTCGGACGAGATCAGGATACTCGACTGAGCTGTCGTCGCACGTACTGACTGGATCGCTCAACGATATGCTACGAAGCGTGTTGGTGTTCATGGTGCCGCCAGCGACTCGAAGGTCCCCATGAAGTGCGTCCACGAATGCCGCAGTGGTCCTCTCATAGTAATCGTAGTTGGCACTGTCGCCGCAGACGTCGTCGTCGGCAAGTGCGTCTTCGTGCAGCCTGCCGTCGCCGTCATCCCCGCCGCCGCTGTCGGAGTCAAATGCGTCGATCTCTTCGGCTGGTAGCACCTCGTTCACGTCACCACTTCGAGCGCCGGCGTGACGTCTGTCTGCGCGTCATCGCGCGTGTCTTCATCCTCCTCTCTTGGTCGTCGTCGCTGATGTCGGTGATGACAGGTGTCCATGACGCCACTCGACGTGGCCGCTCGCTCTCTTTCGACTCTACTTTCGTAATGAGGGTGTCTAGCGGTCAGAGGAATTGTCGTCGTCATCTTCAAACTCGGTCACTAAACTGCGACCTACTCGCGCAACTACACTATTGCCGAGGGGCGCGACGACTCGCTGAATCTACACGACCTTCTGTGTCTTCTCCTGCAGGCGACGAGCGATCTTGTACGGAACTTGTACGGATCTTGTATGCACATCCCCGCCGTCTGTCAAACTCGCGGTACTGCTGCCAACAGCTGCAGGTAATGGAGATGGCGTGACCCGAGACCCTAGCCTTTACCAGGCATCTCTGCTTCACACCCACACGCACATTCGTTACGACGTGCAAACAGCATAAACCACGCGCACACACGCAACATGAGCGCACCAACCTGAAGCGCAATAGATCGTAACGTCCGCGCCCGCAACCTGCGTCGATCGGCGCCTTCGACTCGTTCTCCGGGCCATGGCTGCGTCGGCGCATACCGATTTGCTCGTTGCGCGGCAACCAGCGCGTAGCGCGTCACATGTGCGCGGACATTGCGGCCGAGCTTGTGCATGCTTTCTCGGACGGTGCACGACAGTAGCCGATGATCGCAGCGTAGAATAGGTCGCGCGCGTACGCGGTGGTGATAGCGTCAGGGAGAGGCGATACAGTGACAACTTCAGTGGCGTGAAGACTGAGCTCGACGTAGGCTGCGCAGGAGTCGTCGCTGTTGTCTTCGCCATCAACATCAACCGCCGCCGGGTTGTGCGGGCGGGGATCGTAGTCCGGACGTCGCGAGAGTGTGTCGGTGATGATGTTCGTCGAACCCGGCTTGTAGAAGACGACAAAGTTGTACTCGGAGAAGAAGGACAGCCAGCGCGCCATGCGCTGGCTTAGATGCGGACTCATCGTCGCTGTGCGCAACGAAGCGTGATCGGTGTAGATCGCAACGTGTGTTCACCGAGCAGTTACACGCGAATCACGCGCGCTTTGCCTTCATTGTCGTGCTGCGTGAGAGCGCAGCCGACCGCAAAGTCGCTCACATCGTGGACGACATGGAACAGCCTCGCACGGCCAGCCAGCGCGAGGATTGGAGCCGAGGACAGCCGTGTCTGGACGAGATCGAATGCTGCCTGGTGCTCGTTGAGCCAACGCCAGACGGAGCCAATCTTCAGCAACTGGAACAGCGGGGGTCGTCGCCGCGAAGTCCTTCGCGTAATGATGCAGGCAGTGGCGACGCCGAGCCACTGCCACAATTCCATCCGGTCGCGAGAAACCAGCCAGGAGGCGATGGCAGCGATCTTCTCCAGTCTGCACGTACTCCCTCGGAGCTCACATAGCTGCCGAGTACTGGAATCCCTGGCGCGCAGAAGATACGCTTCTTCATGTTCGCGTAGAGTTTGTGGTCGCGCATCGGCTCTAACACCTCGCGCAGATGGCCGAAGTGGACTTCGATGTCTGTCGCGCCCACTGTGGCGCGACTGTCCACTAAGATGTCGTCGAAGGTGCTCGGCGCGAAGTCGCGCAGAAGGCGAAGCACGTGCGAGACCATGGGATAGATCGTCGGTGGAGTGTTCTTGAGGCCCTGTGGCATAACGTGCCACTCCCAGTGCATGCCGCTTGGAGTACTAACGGCTATCAGCTTGTGTTAGTGTATGAGTGTGTGTGTTTGGTGTGTGTGAAAGTGTGGGGTGCGCGACGAGCCTCAGTTTGTGTGTTTGTGTGTGTTTTGGAGTTTGGTGTTTGGAGTTTGGTGTTTGGTGTTTGTGTGTTGTGTGTGTTGTGTTTTGTTTTGTGTGTTGAGCGGTGTGTTGTGTTGTGTGTTTTGCGTGTGTATGTGTGTGTTGTGTGTGTGTGTGTTGTGTGTTGTGTGTGTGTGTTGTGCAGCGTTGTGTATGTGTGTGTGTTGTGTGTGTGCCGTAGCGCCTGTCTAGCTCAGTTGGTAGAGCGCAAGACTCTTAATCTTGTGGTCGTGGGTTCGAGCCCCACGGTGGGCACTGCTTTTGATTTTGTTTGTGTTTTGTGTTTTGTGATTTGTGTTTTGTTTTGCGTTCATGTTTGGTGTTGTGGTTTGCTTTGTCTTGTCTGTCTTTTGCTCTCGCATGTGAGGTTGTGTGTTGTGTTGCGTTGCGTTGTGTTGCATCGCGTTGTGCGAGCGGTTTCGTTCTTGCGTATGTGTTGGTGTTGGTGTTGGTGTTGGTGTTGGTGTTGGTGTTGGTGTTCCAGTGTTCTGGTGCTCTCGTGTTGCAATGTTCCTGCTGGCGTTTGGTACTGCGTATGGCTGAGTGAGTGATCGATGTCAGTGCCGCTTGGGTATATTGTGCAAAGATGCACGCTGGCGAGTGTACGTGTACGTGTACGTGTATGCGTATGTGTATATGTGTAGAATGCCATACAACGCACGTACGTGTGTTTGTCTTTGCGTGTGCGTATGTGTTTGTGTTTGTGTTTTGTTTGTGTTTGTTTGCAGATGCACTGGTCCACTGGCTGCGTCCACTGTGCGTCCACTACCGTCCACTCGCCGTTGTGGACGTGCCAGGCACGCGTTTGTCGCTTGACGTGGTTTGTGGTGCATGCGATGTTGTGTTGGTGTATGTGTGTGTGTGTTTGGTGTGTGTGAAAGTGTGGGGTGCGCGACGAGCCTCAGTTTGTGTGTTTGTGTGTGTTTTGGAGTTTGGTGTTTGGAGTTTGGTGTTTGGTGTTTGTGTGTTGTGTGTGTTGTGTTTTGTTTTGTGTGTTGAGCGGTGTGTTGTGTTGTGTGTTTTGCGTGTGTATGTGTGTGTTGTGTGTGTGTGTGTTGTGTGTTGTGTGTGTGTGTTGTGCAGCGTTGTGTATGTGTGTGTGTTGTGTGTGTGCCGTAGCGCCTGTCTAGCTCAGTTGGTAGAGCGCAAGACTCTTAATCTTGTGGTCGTGGGTTCGAGCCCCACGGTGGGCACTGCTTTTGATTTTGTTTGTGTTTGTGTTTTGTGATTTGTGTTTTGTTTTGCGTTCATGTTTGGTGTTGTGGTTTGCTTTGTCTTGTCTGTCTTTTGCTCTCGCATGTGAGGTTGTGTGTTGTGTTGCGTTGCGTTGTGTTGCATCGCGTTGTGCGAGCGGTTTCGTTCTTGCGTATGTGTTGGTGTTGGTGTTGGTGTTGGTGTTGGTGTTGGTGTTGGTGTTCCAGTGTTCTGGTGCTCTCGTGTTGCAATGTTCCTGCTGGCGTTTGGTACTGCGTATGGCTGAGTGAGTGATCGATGTCAGTGCCGCTTGGGTATATTGTGCAAAGATGCACGCTGGCGAGTGTACGTGTACGTGTACGTACGTGTATGCGTATGTGTATATGTGTAGAATGCCATACAACGCACGTACGTGTGTTTGTCTTTGCGTGTGCGTATGTGTTTGTGTTTGTGTTTTGTTTGTGTTTGTTTGCAGATGCACTGGTCCACTGGCTGCGTCCACTGTGCGTCCACTACCGTCCACTCGCCGTTGTGGACGTGCCAGGCACGCGTTTGTCGCTTGACGTGGTTTGTGGTGCATGCGATGTTGTGTTGGTGTATGTGTGTGTGTGTTTGGTGTGTGTGAAAGTGTGGGGTGCGCGACGAGCCTCAGTTTGTGTGTTTGTGTGTGTTTTGGAGTTTGGTGTTTGGAGTTTGGTGTTTGGTGTTTGTGTGTTGTGTGTGTTGTGTTTTGTTTTGTGTGTTGAGCGGTGTGTTGTGTTGTGTGTTTTGCGTGTGTATGTGTGTGTTGTGTGTGTGTGTGTTGTGTGTTGTGTGTGTGTGTTGTGCAGCGTTGTGTATGTGTGTGTGTTGTGTGTGTGCCGTAGCGCCTGTCTAGCTCAGTTGGTAGAGCGCAAGACTCTTAATCTTGTGGTCGTGGGTTCGAGCCCCACGGTGGGCACTGCTTTTGATTTTGTTTGTGTTTTGTGATTGTGATTTGTGTTTTGTTTTGCGTTCATGTTTGGTGTTGTGGTTTGCTTTGTCTTGTCTGTCTTTTGCTCTCGCATGTGAGGTTGTGTGTTGTGTTGCGTTGCGTTGTGTTGCATCGCGTTGTGCGAGCGGTTTCGTTCTTGCGTATGTGTTGGTGTTGGTGTTGGTGTTGGTGTTGGTGTTGGTGTTGGTGTTCCAGTGTTCTGGTGCTCTCGTGTTGCAATGTTCCTGCTGGCGTTTGGTACTGCGTATGGCTGAGTGAGTGATCGATGTCAGTGCCGCTTGGGTATATTGTGCAAAGATGCACGCTGGCGAGTGTACGTGTACGTGTACGTGTACGTGTACGTGTATGCGTATGTGTATATGTGTAGAATGCCATACAACGCACGTACGTGTGTTTGTCTTTGCGTGTGCGTATGTGTTTGTGTTTGTGTTTTGTTTGTGTTTGTTTGCAGATGCACTGGTCCACTGGCTGCGTCCACTGTGCGTCCACTACCGTCCACTCGCCGTTGTGGACGTGCCAGGCACGCGTTTGTCGCTTGACGTGGTTTGTGGTGCATGCGATGTTGTGTTGGTGTATGTGTGTGTGTGTTTGGTGTGTGTGAAAGTGTGGGGTGCGCGACGAGCCTCAGTTTGTGTGTTTGTGTGTGTTTTGGAGTTTGGTGTTTGGAGTTTGGTGTTTGGTGTTTGTGTGTTGTGTGTGTTGTGTTTTGTTTTGTGTGTTGAGCGGTGTGTTGTGTTGTGTGTTTTGCGTGTGTATGTGTGTGTTGTGTGTGTGTGTGTTGTGTGTTGTGTGTGTGTGTTGTGCAGCGTTGTGTATGTGTGTGTGTTGTGTGTGTGCCGTAGCGCCTGTCTAGCTCAGTTGGTAGAGCGCAAGACTCTTAATCTTGTGGTCGTGGGTTCGAGCCCCACGGTGGGCACTGCTTTTGATTTTGTTTGTGTTTTGTGATTTGTGATTTGTGTTTTGTTTTGCGTTCATGTTTGGTGTTGTGGTTTGCTTTGTCTTGTCTGTCTTTTGCTCTCGCATGTGAGGTTGTGTGTTGTGTTGCGTTGCGTTGTGTTGCATCGCGTTGTGCGAGCGGTTTCGTTCTTGCGTATGTGTTGGTGTTGGTGTTGGTGTTGGTGTTGGTGTTGGTGTTGGTGTTGGTGTTCCAGTGTTCTGGTGCTCTCGTGTTGCAATGTTCCTGCTGGCGTTTGGTACTGCGTATGGCTGAGTGAGTGATCGATGTCAGTGCCGCTTGGGTATATTGTGCAAAGATGCACGCTGGCGAGTGTACGTGTACGTGTACGTGTATGCGTATGTGTATATGTGTAGAATGCCATACAACGCACGTACGTGTGTTTGTCTTT
This sequence comes from Pythium guiyangense, assembly GCA_003730235.1. Lineage (NCBI taxonomy): Eukaryota > Oomycota > Peronosporomycetes > Pythiales > Pythiaceae > Pythium > Pythium guiyangense. The sequence continues at coordinate 1,111,959 of QXDM01000027.1, forward strand.
GCGTGTGCGTATGTGTTTGTGTTTGTGTTTTGTTTGTGTTTGTTTGCAGATGCACTGGTCCACTGGCTGCGTCCACTGTGCGTCCACTACCGTCCACTCGCCGTTGTGGACGTGCCAGGCACGCGTTTGTCGCTTGACGTGGTTTGTGGTGCATGCGATGTTGTGTTGGTGTATGTGTGTGTGTGTTTGGTGTGTGTGAAAGTGTGGGGTGCGCGACGAGCCTCAGTTTGTGTGTTTGTGTGTGTTTTGGAGTTTGGTGTTTGGAGTTTGGTGTTTGGTGTTGTGTGTTGTGTGTGTTGTGTTTTGTTTTGTGTGTTGAGCGGTGTGTTGTGTTGTGTGTTTTGCGTGTGTATGTGTGTGTTGTGTGTGTGTGTGTTGTGTGTTGTGTGTGTGTGTTGTGCAGCGTTGTGTATGTGTGTGTGTTGTGTGTGTGCCGTAGCGCCTGTCTAGCTCAGTTGGTAGAGCGCAAGACTCTTAATCTTGTGGTCGTGGGTTCGAGCCCCACGGTGGGCACTGCTTTTGATTTTGTTTGTGTTTTGTGATTTGTGTTTTGTTTTGCGTTCATGTTTGGTGTTGTGGTTTGCTTTGTCTTGTCTGTCTTTTGCTCTCGCATGTGAGGTTGTGTGTTGTGTTGCGTTGCGTTGTGTTGCATCGCGTTGTGCGAGCGGTTTCGTTCTTGCGTATGTGTTGGTGTTGGTGTTGGTGTTGGTGTTGGTGTTGGTGTTGGTGTTGGTGTTCCAGTGTTCTGGTGCTCTCGTGTTGCAATGTTCCTGCTGGCGTTTGGTACTGCGTATGGCTGAGTGAGTGATCGATGTCAGTGCCGCTTGGGTATATTGTGCAAAGATGCACGCTGGCGAGTGTACGTGTACGTGTACGTGTATGCGTATGTGTATATGTGTAGAATGCCATACAACGCACGTACGTGTGTTTGTCTTTGCGTGTGCGTATGTGTTTGTGTTTGTGTTTTGTTTGTGTTTGTTTGCAGATGCACTGGTCCACTGGCTGCGTCCACTGTGCGTCCACTACCGTCCACTCGCCGTTGTGGACGTGCCAGGCACGCGTTTGTCGCTTGACGTGGTTTGTGGTGCATGCGATGTTGTGTTGGTGTATGTGTGTGTGTGTTTGGTGTGTGTGAAAGTGTGGGGTGCGCGACGAGCCTCAGTTTGTGTGTTTGTGTGTGTTTTGGAGTTTGGTGTTTGGAGTTTGGTGTTGTGTTTGTGTTGTGTGTGTTGTGTTTTGTTTTGTGTGTTGAGCGGTGTGTTGTGTTGTGTGTTTTGCGTGTGTATGTGTGTGTTGTGTGTGTGTGTGTTGTGTGTTGTGTGTGTGTGTTGTGCAGCGTTGTGTATGTGTGTGTGTTGTGTGTGTGCCGTAGCGCCTGTCTAGCTCAGTTGGTAGAGCGCAAGACTCTTAATCTTGTGGTCGTGGGTTCGAGCCCCACGGTGGGCACTGCTTTTGATTTTGTTTGTGTTTTGTGTTTGTGATTTGTGTTTTGTTTTGCGTTCATGTTTGGTGTTGTGGTTTGCTTTGTCTTGTCTGTCTTTTGCTCTCGCATGTGAGGTTGTGTGTTGTGTTGCGTTGCGTTGTGTTGCATCGCGTTGTGCGAGCGGTTTCGTTCTTGCGTATGTGTTGGTGTTGGTGTTGGTGTTGGTGTTGGTGTTGGTGTTGGTGTTGGTGTTGGTGTTCCAGTGTTCTGGTGCTCTCGTGTTGCAATGTTCCTGCTGGCGTTTGGTACTGCGTATGGCTGAGTGAGTGATCGATGTCAGTGCCGCTTGGGTATATTGTGCAAAGATGCACGCTGGCGAGTGTACGTGTACGTGTACGTGTACGTGTACGTGTATGCGTATGTGTATATGTGTAGAATGCCATACAACGCACGTACGTGTGTTTGTCTTTGCGTGTGCGTATGTGTTTGTGTTTGTGTTTTGTTTGTGTTTGTTTGCAGATGCACTGGTCCACTGGCTGCGTCCACTGTGCGTCCACTACCGTCCACTCGCCGTTGTGGACGTGCCAGGCACGCGTTTGTCGCTTGACGTGGTTTGTGGTGCATGCGATGTTGTGTTGGTGTATGTGTGTGTGTGTTTGGTGTGTGTGAAAGTGTGGGGTGCGCGACGAGCCTCAGTTTGTGTGTTTGTGTGTGTTTTGGAGTTTGGTGTTTGGAGTTTGGTGTTTGTGTGTTGTGTGTGTTGTGTTTTGTTTTGTGTGTTGAGCGGTGTGTTGTGTTGTGTGTTTTGCGTGTGTATGTGTGTGTTGTGTGTGTGTGTGTTGTGTGTTGTGTGTGTGTGTTGTGCAGCGTTGTGTATGTGTGTGTGTTGTGTGTGTGCCGTAGCGCCTGTCTAGCTCAGTTGGTAGAGCGCAAGACTCTTAATCTTGTGGTCGTGGGTTCGAGCCCCACGGTGGGCACTGCTTTTGATTTTTGTTTTGTGTTTTGTGATTTGTGTTTTGTTTTGCGTTCATGTTTGGTGTTGTGGTTTGCTTTGTCTTGTCTGTCTTTTGCTCTCGCATGTGAGGTTGTGTGTTGTGTTGCGTTGCGTTGTGTTGCATCGCGTTGTGCGAGCGGTTTCGTTCTTGCGTATGTGTTGGTGTTGGTGTTGGTGTTGGTGTTGGTGTTGGTGTTGGTGTTGGTGTTCCAGTGTTCTGGTGCTCTCGTGTTGCAATGTTCCTGCTGGCGTTTGGTACTGCGTATGGCTGAGTGAGTGATCGATGTCAGTGCCGCTTGGGTATATTGTGCAAAGATGCACGCTGGCGAGTGTACGTGTACGTGTACGTGTACGTGTATGCGTATGTGTATATGTGTAGAATGCCATACAACGCACGTACGTGTGTTTGTCTTTGCGTGTGCGTATGTGTTTGTGTTTGTGTTTTGTTTGTGTTTGTTTGCAGATGCACTGGTCCACTGGCTGCGTCCACTGTGCGTCCACTACCGTCCACTCGCCGTTGTGGACGTGCCAGGCACGCGTTTGTCGCTTGACGTGGTTTGTGGTGCATGCGATGTTGTGTTGGTGTATGTGTGTGTGTGTTTGGTGTGTGTGAAAGTGTGGGGTGCGCGACGAGCCTCAGTTTGTGTGTTTGTGTGTGTTTTGGAGTTTGGTGTTTGGAGTTTGGTGTTTGTGTGTTGTGTGTGTTGTGTTTTGTTTTGTGTGTTGAGCGGTGTGTTGTGTTGTGTGTTTTGCGTGTGTATGTGTGTTGTGTGTGTGTGTGTTGTGTGTTGTGTGTGTGTGTTGTGCAGCGTTGTGTATGTGTGTGTGTTGTGTGTGTGCCGTAGCGCCTGTCTAGCTCAGTTGGTAGAGCGCAAGACTCTTAATCTTGTGGTCGTGGGTTCGAGCCCCACGGTGGGCACTGCTTTTGATTTTGTTTGTGTTTGTGTTTGTGATTTGTGTTTTGTTTTGCGTTCATGTTTGGTGTTGTGGTTTGCTTTGTCTTGTCTGTCTTTTGCTCTCGCATGTGAGGTTGTGTGTTGTGTTGCGTTGCGTTGTGTTGCATCGCGTTGTGCGAGCGGTTTCGTTCTTGCGTATGTGTTGGTGTTGGTGTTGGTGTTGGTGTTGGTGTTGGTGTTGGTGTTGGTGTTCCAGTGTTCTGGTGCTCTCGTGTTGCAATGTTCCTGCTGGCGTTTGGTACTGCGTATGGCTGAGTGAGTGATCGATGTCAGTGCCGCTTGGGTATATTGTGCAAAGATGCACGCTGGCGAGTGTACGTGTACGTGTACGTGTACGTGTACGTGTATGCGTATGTGTATATGTGTAGAATGCCATACAACGCACGTACGTGTGTTTGTCTTTGCGTGTGCGTATGTGTTTGTGTTTGTGTTTTGTTTGTGTTTGTTTGCAGATGCACTGGTCCACTGGCTGCGTCCACTGTGCGTCCACTACCGTCCACTCGCCGTTGTGGACGTGCCAGGCACGCGTTTGTCGCTTGACGTGGTTTGTGGTGCATGCGATGTTGTGTTGGTGTATGTGTGTGTGTGTTTGGTGTGTGTGAAAGTGTGGGGTGCGCGACGAGCCTCAGTTTGTGTGTTTGTGTGTGTTTTGGAGTTTGGTGTTGGAGTTTGGTGTTTGTGTGTTGTGTGTGTTGTGTTTTGTTTTGTGTGTTGAGCGGTGTGTTGTGTTGTGTGTTTTGCGTGTGTATGTGTGTGTTGTGTGTGTGTGTGTTGTGTGTTGTGTGTGTGTGTTGTGCAGCGTTGTGTATGTGTGTGTGTTGTGTGTGTGCCGTAGCGCCTGTCTAGCTCAGTTGGTAGAGCGCAAGACTCTTAATCTTGTGGTCGTGGGTTCGAGCCCCACGGTGGGCACTGCTTTTGATTTTGTTGTGTTTGTGTTTGTGATTTGTGTTTTGTTTTGCGTTCATGTTTGGTGTTGTGGTTTGCTTTGTCTTGTCTGTCTTTTGCTCTCGCATGTGAGGTTGTGTGTTGTGTTGCGTTGCGTTGTGTTGCATCGCGTTGTGCGAGCGGTTTCGTTCTTGCGTATGTGTTGGTGTTGGTGTTGGTGTTGGTGTTGGTGTTGGTGTTGGTGTTGGTGTTGGTGTTCCAGTGTTCTGGTGCTCTCGTGTTGCAATGTTCCTGCTGGCGTTTGGTACTGCGTATGGCTGAGTGAGTGATCGATGTCAGTGCCGCTTGGGTATATTGTGCAAAGATGCACGCTGGCGAGTGTACGTGTACGTGTACGTGTACGTGTACGTGTATGCGTATGTGTATATGTGTAGAATGCCATACAACGCACGTACGTGTGTTTGTCTTTGCGTGTGCGTATGTGTTTGTGTTTGTGTTTTGTTTGTGTTTGTTTGCAGATGCACTGGTCCACTGGCTGCGTCCACTGTGCGTCCACTACCGTCCACTCGCCGTTGTGGACGTGCCAGGCACGCGTTTGTCGCTTGACGTGGTTTGTGGTGCATGCGATGTTGTGTTGGTGTATGTGTGTGTGTGTTTGGTGTGTGTGAAAGTGTGGGGTGCGCGACGAGCCTCAGTTTGTGTGTTTGTGTGTGTTTTGGAGTTTGGTGTTTGGAGTTTGGTGTTTGTGTGTTGTGTGTGTTGTGTTTTGTTTTGTGTGTTGAGCGGTGTGTTGTGTTGTGTGTTTTGCGTGTGTATGTGTGTGTTGTGTGTGTGTGTGTTGTGTGTTGTGTGTGTGTGTTGTGCAGCGTTGTGTATGTGTGTGTGTTGTGTGTGTGCCGTAGCGCCTGTCTAGCTCAGTTGGTAGAGCGCAAGACTCTTAATCTTGTGGTCGTGGGTTCGAGCCCCACGGTGGGCACTGCTTTTGATTTTGTTTGTGTTTTGTGATTTGTGTTTTGTTTTGCGTTCATGTTTGGTGTTGTGGTTTGCTTTGTCTTGTCTGTCTTTTGCTCTCGCATGTGAGGTTGTGTGTTGTGTTGCGTTGCGTTGTGTTGCATCGCGTTGTGCGAGCGGTTTCGTTCTTGCGTATGTGTTGGTGTTGGTGTTGGTGTTGGTGTTGGTGTTGGTGTTGGTGTTGGTGTTGGTGTTCCAGTGTTCTGGTGCTCTCGTGTTGCAATGTTCCTGCTGGCGTTTGGTACTGCGTATGGCTGAGTGAGTGATCGATGTCAGTGCCGCTTGGGTATATTGTGCAAAGATGCACGCTGGCGAGTGTACGTGTACGTGTACGTGTACGTGTACGTGTATGCGTATGTGTATATGTGTAGAATGCCATACAACGCACGTACGTGTGTTTGTCTTTGCGTGTGCGTATGTGTTTGTGTTTGTGTTTTGTTTGTGTTTGTTTGCAGATGCACTGGTCCACTGGCTGCGTCCACTGTGCGTCCACTACCGTCCACTCGCCGTTGTGGACGTGCCAGGCACGCGTTTGTCGCTTGACGTGGTTTGTGGTGCATGCGATGTTGTGTTGGTGTATGTGTGTGTGTGTTTGGTGTGTGTGAAAGTGTGGGGTGCGCGACGAGCCTCAGTTTGTGTGTTTGTGTGTGTTTTGGAGTTTGGTGTTTGGAGTTTGGTGTTTGTGTGTTGTGTGTGTTGTGTTTTGTTTTGTGTGTTGAGCGGTGTGTTGTGTTGTGTGTTTTGCGTGTGTATGTGTGTGTTGTGTGTGTGTGTGTTGTGTGTTGTGTGTGTGTGTTGTGCAGCGTTGTGTATGTGTGTGTGTTGTGTGTGTGCCGTAGCGCCTGTCTAGCTCAGTTGGTAGAGCGCAAGACTCTTAATCTTGTGGTCGTGGGTTCGAGCCCCACGGTGGGCACTGCTTTTGATTTTGTTTGTGTTTTTGTGATTTGTGTTTTGTTTTGCGTTCATGTTTGGTGTTGTGGTTTGCTTTGTCTTGTCTGTCTTTTGCTCTCGCATGTGAGGTTGTGTGTTGTGTTGCGTTGCGTTGTGTTGCATCGCGTTGTGCGAGCGGTTTCGTTCTTGCGTATGTGTTGGTGTTGGTGTTGGTGTTGGTGTTGGTGTTGGTGTTGGTGTTGGTGTTGGTGTTCCAGTGTTCTGGTGCTCTCGTGTTGCAATGTTCCTGCTGGCGTTTGGTACTGCGTATGGCTGAGTGAGTGATCGATGTCAGTGCCGCTTGGGTATATTGTGCAAAGATGCACGCTGGCGAGTGTACGTGTACGTGTACGGTACGTGTACGTGTATGCGTATGTGTATATGTGTAGAATGCCATACAACGCACGTACGTGTGTTTGTCTTTGCGTGTGCGTATGTGTTTGTGTTTGTGTTTTGTTTGTGTTTGTTTGCAGATGCACTGGTCCACTGGCTGCGTCCACTGTGCGTCCACTACCGTCCACTCGCCGTTGTGGACGTGCCAGGCACGCGTTTGTCGCTTGACGTGGTTTGTGGTGCATGCGATGTTGTGTTGGTGTATGTGTGTGTGTGTTTGGTGTGTGTGAAAGTGTGGGGTGCGCGACGAGCCTCAGTTTGTGTGTTTGTGTGTGTTTTGGAGTTTGGTGTTTGGAGTTTGGTGTTTGTGTGTTGTGTGTGTTGTGTTTTGTTTTGTGTGTTGAGCGGTGTGTTGTGTTGTGTGTTTTGCGTGTGTATGTGTGTGTTGTGTGTGTGTGTGTTGTGTGTTGTGTGTGTGTGTTGTGCAGCGTTGTGTATGTGTGTGTGTTGTGTGTGTGCCGTAGCGCCTGTCTAGCTCAGTTGGTAGAGCGCAAGACTCTTAATCTTGTGGTCGTGGGTTCGAGCCCCACGGTGGGCACTGCTTTTGATTTTGTTTGTGTTGTGTTTGTGATTTGTGTTTTGTTTTGCGTTCATGTTTGGTGTTGTGGTTTGCTTTGTCTTGTCTGTCTTTTGCTCTCGCATGTGAGGTTGTGTGTTGTGTTGCGTTGCGTTGTGTTGCATCGCGTTGTGCGAGCGGTTTCGTTCTTGCGTATGTGTTGGTGTTGGTGTTGGTGTTGGTGTTGGTGTTGGTGTTGGTGTTGGTGTTCCAGTGTTCTGGTGCTCTCGTGTTGCAATGTTCCTGCTGGCGTTTGGTACTGCGTATGGCTGAGTGAGTGATCGATGTCAGTGCCGCTTGGGTATATTGTGCAAAGATGCACGCTGGCGAGTGTACGTGTACGTGTAGTACGTGTACGTGTATGCGTATGTGTATATGTGTAGAATGCCATACAACGCACGTACGTGTGTTTGTCTTTGCGTGTGCGTATGTGTTTGTGTTTGTGTTTTGTTTGTGTTTGTTTGCAGATGCACTGGTCCACTGGCTGCGTCCACTGTGCGTCCACTACCGTCCACTCGCCGTTGTGGACGTGCCAGGCACGCGTTTGTCGCTTGACGTGGTTTGTGGTGCATGCGATGTTGTGTTGGTGTATGTGTGTGTGTGTTTGGTGTGTGTGAAAGTGTGGGGTGCGCGACGAGCCTCAGTTTGTGTGTTTGTGTGTGTTTTGGAGTTTGGTGTTTGGAGTTTGGTGTTTGTGTGTTGTGTGTGTTGTGTTTTGTTTTGTGTGTTGAGCGGTGTGTTGTGTTGTGTGTTTTGCGTGTGTATGTGTGTGTTGTGTGTGTGTGTGTTGTGTGTTGTGTGTGTGTGTTGTGCAGCGTTGTGTATGTGTGTGTGTTGTGTGTGTGCCGTAGCGCCTGTCTAGCTCAGTTGGTAGAGCGCAAGACTCTTAATCTTGTGGTCGTGGGTTCGAGCCCCACGGTGGGCACTGCTTTTGATTTTGTTTGTGTTTTGTGATTTGTGTTTTGTTTTGCGTTCATGTTTGGTGTTGTGGTTTGCTTTGTCTTGTCTGTCTTTTGCTCTCGCATGTGAGGTTGTGTGTTGTGTTGCGTTGCGTTGTGTTGCATCGCGTTGTGCGAGCGGTTTCGTTCTTGCGTATGTGTTGGTGTTGGTGTTGGTGTTGGTGTTGGTGGTGTTGGTGTTGGTGTTGGTGTTCCAGTGTTCTGGTGCTCTCGTGTTGCAATGTTCCTGCTGGCGTTTGGTACTGCGTATGGCTGAGTGAGTGATCGATGTCAGTGCCGCTTGGGTATATTGTGCAAAGATGCACGCTGGCGAGTGTACGTGTACGTGTACGTGTACGTGTATGCGTATGTGTATATGTGTAGAATGCCATACAACGCACGTACGTGTGTTTGTCTTTGCGTGTGCGTATGTGTTTGTGTTTGTGTTTTGTTTGTGTTTGTTTGCAGATGCACTGGTCCACTGGCTGCGTCCACTGTGCGTCCACTACCGTCCACTCGCCGTTGTGGACGTGCCAGGCACGCGTTTGTCGCTTGACGTGGTTTGTGGTGCATGCGATGTTGTGTTGGTGTATGTGTGTGTGTGTTTGGTGTGTGTGAAAGTGTGGGGTGCGCGACGAGCCTCAGTTTGTGTGTTTGTGTGTGTTTTGGAGTTTGGTGTTTGGAGTTTGGTGTTTGTGTGTTGTGTGTGTTGTGTTTTGTTTTGTGTGTTGAGCGGTGTGTTGTGTTGTGTGTTTTGCGTGTGTATGTGTGTGTTGTGTGTGTGTGTGTTGTGTGTTGTGTGTGTGTGTTGTGCAGCGTTGTGTATGTGTGTGTGTTGTGTGTGTGCCGTAGCGCCTGTCTAGCTCAGTTGGTAGAGCGCAAGACTCTTAATCTTGTGGTCGTGGGTTCGAGCCCCACGGTGGGCACTGCTTTTGATTTTGTTTTGTGTTTTGTGATTTGTGTTTTGTTTTGCGTTCATGTTTGGTGTTGTGGTTTGCTTTGTCTTGTCTGTCTTTTGCTCTCGCATGTGAGGTTGTGTGTTGTGTTGCGTTGCGTTGTGTTGCATCGCGTTGTGCGAGCGGTTTCGTTCTTGCGTATGTGTTGGTGTTGGTGTTGGTGTTGGTGTTGGTGTTGGTGTTGGTGTTGGTGTTGGTGTTCCAGTGTTCTGGTGCTCTCGTGTTGCAATGTTCCTGCTGGCGTTTGGTACTGCGTATGGCTGAGTGAGTGATCGATGTCAGTGCCGCTTGGGTATATTGTGCAAAGATGCACGCTGGCGAGTGTACGTGTACGTGTACGTGTATGCGTATGTGTATATGTGTAGAATGCCATACAACGCACGTACGTGTGTTTGTCTTTGCGTGTGCGTATGTGTTTGTGTTTGTGTTTGTTGTGTTTGTTTGCAGATGCACTGGTCCACTGGCTGCGTCCACTGTGCGTCCACTACCGTCCACTCGCCGTTGTGGACGTGCCAGGCACGCGTTTGTCGCTTGACGTGGTTTGTGGTGCATGCGATGTTGTGTTGGTGTATGTGTGTGTGTGTTTGGTGTGTGTGAAAGTGTGGGGTGCGCGACGAGCCTCAGTTTGTGTGTTTGTGTGTGTTTTGGAGTTTGGTGTTTGGAGTTTGGTGTTTGTGTGTTGTGTGTGTTGTGTTTTGTTTTGTGTGTTGAGCGGTGTGTTGTGTTGTGTGTTTTGCGTGTGTATGTGTGTGTTGTGTGTGTGTGTGTTGTGTGTTGTGTGTGTGTGTTGTGCAGCGTTGTGTATGTGTGTGTGTTGTGTGTGTGCCGTAGCGCCTGTCTAGCTCAGTTGGTAGAGCGCAAGACTCTTAATCTTGTGGTCGTGGGTTCGAGCCCCACGGTGGGCACTGCTTTTGATTTTGTTTGTGTTTTGTGATTTGTGATTTGTGTTTTGTTTTGCGTTCATGTTTGGTGTTGTGGTTTGCTTTGTCTTGTCTGTCTTTTGCTCTCGCATGTGAGGTTGTGTGTTGTGTTGCGTTGCGTTGTGTTGCATCGCGTTGTGCGAGCGGTTTCGTTCTTGCGTATGTGTTGGTGTTGGTGTTGGTGTTGGTGTTGGTGTTGGTGTTGGTGTTGGTGTTGGTGTTCCAGTGTTCTGGTGCTCTCGTGTTGCAATGTTCCTGCTGGCGTTTTGGTACTGCGTATGGCTGAGTGAGTGATCGATGTCAGTGCCGCTTGGGTATATTGTGCAAAGATGCACGCTGGCGAGTGTACGTGTACGTGTACGTGTACGTGTATGCGTATGTGTATATGTGTAGAATGCCATACAACGCACGTACGTGTGTTTGTCTTTGCGTGTGCGTATGTGTTTGTGTTTGTGTTTGTTTGTGTTTGTTTGCAGATGCACTGGTCCACTGGCTGCGTCCACTGTGCGTCCACTACCGTCCACTCGCCGTTGTGGACGTGCCAGGCACGCGTTTGTCGCTTGACGTGGTTTGTGGTGCATGCGATGTTGTGTTGGTGTATGTGTGTGTGTGTTTGGTGTGTGTGAAAGTGTGGGGTGCGCGACGAGCCTCAGTTTGTGTGTTTGTGTGTGTTTTGGAGTTTGGTGTTTGGAGTTTGGTGTTTGTGTGTTGTGTGTGTTGTGTTTTGTTTTGTGTGTTGAGCGGTGTGTTGTGTTGTGTGTTTTGCGTGTGTATGTGTGTGTTGTGTGTGTGTGTGTTGTGTGTTGTGTGTGTGTGTTTGTGCAGCGTTGTGTATGTGTGTGTGTTGTGTGTGTGCCGTAGCGCCTGTCTAGCTCAGTTGGTAGAGCGCAAGACTCTTAATCTTGTGGTCGTGGGTTCGAGCCCCACGGTGGGCACTGCTTTTGATTTGTTTGTGTTTTTGTGTTTTGTGATTTGTGTTTTGTTTTGCGTTCATGTTTGGTGTTGTGGTTTGCTTTGTCTTGTCTGTCTTTTGCTCTCGCATGTGAGGTTGTGTGTTGTGTTGCGTTGCGTTGTGTTGCATCGCGTTGTGCGAGCGGTTTCGTTCTTGCGTATGTGTTGGTGTTGGTGTTGGTGTTGGTGTTGGTGTTGGTGTTGGTGTTGGTGTTGGTGTTCCAGTGTTCTGGTGCTCTCGTGTTGCAATGTTCCTGCTGGCGTTTGGTACTGCGTATGGCTGAGTGAGTGATCGATGTCAGTGCCGCTTGGGTATATTGTGCAAGATGCACGCTGGCGAGTGTACGTGTACGTGTACGTGTACGTGTATGCGTATGTGTATATGTGTAGAATGCCATACAACGCACGTACGTGTGTTTGTCTTTGCGTGTGCGTATGTGTTTGTTTGTGTTTGTTTGTGTTTGTTTGCAGATGCACTGGTCCACTGGCTGCGTCCACTGTGCGTCCACTACCGTCCACTCGCCGTTGTGGACGTGCCAGGCACGCGTTTGTCGCTTGACGTGGTTTGTGGTGCATGCGATGTTGTGTTGGTGTATGTGTGTGTGTGTTTGGTGTGTGTGAAAGTGTGGGGTGCGCGACGAGCCTCAGTTTGTGTGTTTGTGTGTGTTTTGGAGTTTGGTGTTTGGAGTTTGGTGTTTGTGTGTTGTGTGTGTTGTGTTTTGTTTTGTGTGTTGAGCGGTGTGTTGTGTTGTGTGTTTGCGTGTGTATGTGTGTGTTGTGTGTGTGTGTGTTGTGTGTTGTGTGTGTGTGTTGTGCAGCGTTGTGTATGTGTGTGTGTTGTGTGTGTGCCGTAGCGCCTGTCTAGCTCAGTTGGTAGAGCGCAGACTCTTAATCTTGTGGTCGTGGGTTCGAGACCCACGGTGGGCACTGCTTTTGATTTTGTTTGTGTTTTGTGATTTGTGATTGTGTTTTGTTTTGCGTTCATGTTTGGTGTTGTGGTTTGCTTTGTCTTTGTCTGTCTTTTGCTCTCGCATGTGAGGTTGTGTGTTGTGTTGCGTTGCGTTGTGTTGCATCGCGTTGTGCGAGCGGTTTCGTTCTTGCGTATGTGTTGGTGTTGGTTGTTGGTGTTGGTGTTGGTGTTGGTGTTGGTGTTGGTTGGTTGGTTTCCAGTGTTCTGGTGCTCTCGTGTTGCAATGTTCCTGCTGGCGTTTGGTACTGCGTATGGCTGAGTGAGTGATCGATGTCAGTGCCGCTTGGGTATATTGTGCAAAGATGCACGCTGGCGAGTGTACGGTACGTAGTACGTGTACGTGGTATGCGTAATGTGTATATGTGTAGAATGCCATACAACGCACGTACGTGTGTGTTGTCTTTGCGTGTGCGTATGTGTTGTGTTTTGTTTGTTTGTTTTTGTTTGCAGATGCACTGGTCCACGGCTGCGTCCACTGTGCGTCCACTACCGTCCACTCGCCGTTGTGGACGTGCCAGGCACGCGTTTGTCGCTTGACGTGGTTTGTGGTGCATGCGATGTTGTGTTGGTGTATGTGTGTGTGTGTTTGGTGTGTGTGAAAGTGTGGGGTGCGCGACGAGCCTCAGTTTGTGTGTTTGTGTGTGTTTTGGAGTTTGGTGTTTGGAGTTTGGTGTTTGTGTGTTGTGTGTGTGTGTTTTGTTTTGTGTGTTGAGCGTTGTGTATGTGTGTGTTGTGTGTGTGTGTGTTGTGTGTTGTGTGTTGTGCAGCGTTGTGTATGTGTGTGTGTTGTGTGTGTGCCGTAGCGCCTGTCTAGCTCAGTTGGTAGAGCGCAAGACTCTTAATCTTGTGGTCGTGGGTTCGAGCCCCACGGTGGGCACTGCTTTTGATTTTGTTTGTGTTTTTGTGATTTGTGTTTTGTTTTGCGTTCATGTTTGGTGTTGTGGTTTGCTTTGTCTTGTCTGTCTTTTGCTCTCGCATGTGAGGTTGTGTGTTGTGTTGCGTTGCGTTGTGTTGCATCGCGTTGTGCGAGCGGTTTCGTTCTTGCGTATGTGTTGGTGTTGGTGTTGGTGTTGGTGTTGGTGTTGGTGTTGGTGTTCCAGTGTTCTGGTGCTCTCGTGTTGCAATGTTCCTGCTGGCGTTTGGTACTGCGTATGGCTGAGTGAGTGATCGATGTCAGTGCCGCTTGGGTATATTGTGCAAAGATGCACGCTGGCGAGTGTACGTGTACGTGTACGTGTACGTGTATGCGTATGTGTATATGTGTAGAATGCCATACAACGCACGTACGTGTGTTTGTCTTTGCGTGTGCGTATGTGTTTGTTTGTGTTTTGTTTGTGTTTGTTTGCAGATGCACTGGTCCACTGGCTGCGTCCACTGTGCGTCCACTACCGTCCACTCGCCGTTGTGGACGTGCCAGGCACGCGTTTGTCGCTTGACGTGGTTTGTGGTGCATGCGATGTTGTGTTGGTGTATGTGTGTGTGTGTTTGGTGTGTGTGAAAGTGTGGGGTGCGCGACGAGCCTCAGTTTGTGTGTTTGTGTGTGTTTTGGAGTTTGGTGTTTGGAGTTTGGTGTGTGTGTGTGTGTGTGTGTTTTGTTTTGTGTGTTGAGCGGTGTGTTGTGTTGTGTGTTTTGCGTGTGTATGTGTGTGTTGTGTGTGTGTGTGTTGTGTGTTGTGTGTGTGTGTGTGCAGCGTTGTGTATGTGTGTGTGTTGTGTGTGTGCCGTAGCGCCTGTCTAGCTCAGTTGGTAGAGCGCAAGACTCTTAATCTTGTGGTCGTGGGTTCGAGCCCCACGGTGGGCACTGCTTTTGATTTTGTTTGTGTTTTGTGTTTTGATTTGTGTTTTGTTTTGCGTTCATGTTTGGTGTTGTGGTTTGCTTTGTCTTGTCTGTCTTTTGCTCTCGCATGTGAGGTTGTGTGTTGTGTTGCGTTGCGTTGTGTTGCATCGCGTTGTGCGAGCGGTTTCGTTCTTGCGTATGTGTTGGTGTTGGTGTTGGTGTTGGTGTTGGTGTTGGTGTTCCAGTGTTCTGGTGCTCTCGTGTTGCAATGTTCCTGCTGGCGTTTGGTACTGCGTATGGCTGAGTGAGTGATCGATGTCAGTGCCGCTTGGGTATATTGTGCAAAGATGCACGCTGGCGAGTGTACGTGTACGTGTACGTGTATGCGTATGTGTATATGTGTAGAATGCCATACAACGCACGTACGTGTGTTTGTCTTTGCGTGTGCGTATGTGTTTGTGTTTGTGTTTTGTTTGTGTTTGTTTGCAGATGCACTGGTCCACTGGCTGCGTCCACTGTGCGTCCACTACCGTCCACTCGCCGTTGTGGACGTGCCAGGCACGCGTTTGTCGCTTGACGTGGTTTGTGGTGCATGCGATGTTGTGTTGGTGTATGTGTGTGTGTGTTTGGTGTGTGTGAAAGTGTGGGGTGCGCGACGAGCCTCAGTTTGTGTGTTTGTGTGTGTTTTGGAGTTTGGTGTTTGGAGTTTGGTGTTTGTGTGTTGTGTGTGTTGTGTTTTGTTTTGTGTGTTGAGCGGTGTGTTGTGTTGTGTGTTTTGCGTGTGTATGTGTGTGTTGTGTGTGTGTGTGTTGTGTGTGTGTGTGTGTGTGTTGTGCAGCGTTGTGTATGTGTGTGTGTGTGTGTGTGCCGTAGCGCCTGTCTAGCTCAGTTGGTAGAGCGCAAGACTCTTAATCTTGTGGTCGTGGGTTCGAGCCCCACGGTGGGCACTGCTTTTGATTTTGTTTGTGTTTTGTGATTTGTGTTTTGTTTTGCGTTCATGTTTGGTGTTGTGGTTTGCTTTGTCTTGTCTGTCTTTTGCTCTCGCATGTGAGGTTGTGTGTTGTGTTGCGTTGCGTTGTGTTGCATCGCGTTGTGCGAGCGGTTTCGTTCTTGCGTCCAGTGTTCTGGTGCTCTCGTGTTGCAATGTTCCTGCTGGCGTTTGGTACTGCGTATGGCTGAGTGAGTGATCGATGTCAGTGCCGCTTGGGTATATTGTGCAAAGATGCACGCTGGCGAGTGTACGTGTACGTGTACGTGTATGCGTATGTGTTGTAGAATGCCATACAACGCACGTACGTGTGTTTGTCTTTGCGTGTGCGTATGCGCGACGAGCCTCAGTTTAGCGTTCTCTTAATCTTGTGGTCGTGGGTTCGAGCCCCACGGTGGGCACTGCTTTTGATTTTGTTTGTGTTTTGTGTGTTTTGTGTTTTGTTTTGCGTTCATGTTTGGTGTTGTGGTTTGCTTTGTCTTGTCTGTCTTTTGCTCTCGCATGTGAGGTTGTGTGTTGTGTTGCGTTGCGTTGTGTTGCATCGCGTTGTGCGAGCGGTTTCGTTCTTGCGTATGTGTTGGTGTTGGTGTTGGTGTTGGTGTTGGTGTTGGTGTTCCAGTGTTCTGGTGCTCTCGTGTTGCAATGTTCCTGCTGGCGTTTGGTACTGCGTATGGCTGAGTGAGTGATCGATGTCAGTGCCGCTTGGGTATATTGTGCAAAGATGCACGCTGGCGAGTGTACGTGTACGTGTACGTGTATGCGTATGTGTATATGTGTAGAATGCCATACAACGCACGTACGTGTGTTTGTCTTTGCGTGTGCGTATGTGTTTGTGTTTGTGTTTTGTTTGTGTTTGTTTGCAGATGCACTGGTCCACTGGCTGCGTCCACTGTGCGTCCACTACCGTCCACTCGCCGTTGTGGACGTGCCAGGCACGCGTTTGTCGCTTGACGTGGTTTGTGGTGCATGCGATGTTGTGTTGGTGTATGTGTGTGTGTGTTTGGTGTGTGTGAAAGTGTGGGGTGCGCGACGAGCCTCAGTTTGTGTGTTTGTGTGTGTTTTGGAGTTTGGTGTTTGGAGTTTGTGTTTGTGTGTTGTGTGTGTTTTGTTTTGTGTGTTGAGCGGTGTGTTGTGTTGTGTGTTTTGCGTGTGTATGTGTGTGTTTGTGTGTGTGTGTGTTGTGTGTTGTGTGTGTGTGTGTGTGCAGCGTTGTGTATGTGTGTGTGTTGTGTGTGTGCCGTAGCGCCTGTCTAGCTCAGTTGGTAGAGCGCAAGACTCTTAATCTTGTGGTCGTGGGTTCGAGCCCCACGGTGGGCACTGCTTTTGATTTTGTTTGTGTTTTGTGTTTTGTGATTTGTGTTTTGTTTTGCGTTCATGTTTGGTGTTGTGGTTTGCTTTGTCTTGTCTGTCTTTTGCTCTCGCATGTGAGGTTGTGTGTTGTGTTGCGTTGCGTTGTGTTGCATCGCGTTGTGCGAGCGGTTTCGTTCTTGCGTATGTGTGTTGGTGTTGGTGTTGGTGTTGGTGTTGGTGTTGGTGTTGGTGTTCCAGTGTTCTGGTGCTCTCGTGTTGCAATGTTCCTGCTGGCGTTTGGTACTGCGTATGGCTGAGTGAGTGATCGATGTCAGTGCCGCTTGGGTATATTGTGCAAAGATGCACGCTGGCGAGTGTACGTGTACGTGTACGTGTATGCGTATGTGTATATGTGTAGAATGCCATACAACGCACGTACGTGTGTTTGTCTTTGCGTGTGCGTATGTGTTTGTGTTTGTGTTTTGTTTGTGTTTGTTTGCAGATGCACTGGTCCACTGGCTGCGTCCACTGTGCGTCCACTACCGTCCACTCGCCGTTGTGGACGTGCCAGGCACGCGTTTGTCGCTTGACGTGGTTTGTGGTGCATGCGATGTTGTGTTGGTGTATGTGTGTGTGTGTTTGGTGTGTGTGAAAGTGTGGGGTGCGCGACGAGCCTCAGTTTGTGTGTTTGTGTGTGTTTTGGAGTTTGGTTTTGGAGTTTGGTGTTTGTGTGTTGTGTGTGTTGTGTTTTGTTTTGTGTGTTGAGCGGTGTGTTGTGTTGTGTGTTTTGCGTGTGTATGTGTGTGTTGTGTGTGTGTGTGTTGTGTGTTGTGTGTGTGTGTTGTGTTGTGTATGTGTGTGTGTTGTGTGTGTGCCGTAGCGCCTGTCTAGCTCAGTTGGTAGAGCGCAAGACTCTTAATCTTGTGGTCGTGGGTTCGAGCCCCACGGTGGGCACTGCTTTTGATTTTGTTTGTGTTTTGTGTTTTGTGATTTGTGTTTTGTTTTGCGTTCATGTTTGGTGTTGTGGTTTGCTTTGTCTTGTCTGTCTTTTGCTCTCGCATGTGAGGTTGTGTGTTGTGTTGCGTTGCGTTGTGTTGCATCGCGTTGTGCGAGCGGTTTCGTTCTTGCGTATGTGTTGGTGTTGGTGTTGGTGTTGGTGTTGGTGTTGGTGTTGGTGTTCCAGTGTTCTGGTGCTCTCGTGTTGCAATGTTCCTGCTGGCGTTTGGTACTGCGTATGGCTGAGTGAGTGATCGATGTCAGTGCCGCTTGGGTATATTGTGCAAAGATGCACGCTGGCGAGTGTACGTGTACGTGTACGTGTATGCGTATGTGTATATGTGTAGAATGCCATACAACGCACGTACGTGTGTTTGTCTTTGCGTGTGCGTATGTGTGTTTGTGTTTTGTTTGTTTGTTTGCAGATGCACTGGTCCACTGGCTGCGTCCACTGTGCGTCCACTACCGTCCACTCGCCGTTGTGGACGTGCCAGGCACGCGTTTGTCGCTTGACGTGGTTTGTGGTGCATGCGATGTTGTGTTGGTGTATGTGTGTGTGTGTTTGGTGTGTGTGAAAGTGTGGGGTGCGCGACGAGCCTCAGTTTGTGTGTTTGTGTGTGTTTTGGAGTTTGGTGTTTGGTTTGGTGTTTGTGTGTTGTGTGTGTTGTTTGTGTGTTTGTGTGCGTGTGTTGTGTGTGTTGTGTGTGTGTGTGTTGTGTGTTGTGTGTGTGTGTTGTGCAGCGTTGTGTATGTGTGTGTGTTGTGTGTGTGCCGTAGCGCCTGTCTAGCTCAGTTGGTAGAGCGCAAGACTCTTAATCTTGTGGTCGTGGGTTCGAGCCCCACGGTGGGCACTGCTTTTGATTTTGTTTGTGTTTTGTGTTTGTGATTTGTGTTTTGTTTTGCGTTCATGTTTGGTGTTGTGGTTTGCTTTGTCTTGTCTGTCTTTTGCTCTCGCATGTGAGGTTGTGTGTTGTGTTGCGTTGCGTTGTGTTGCATCGCGTTGTGCGAGCGGTTTCGTTCTTGCGTATGTGTTGGTGTTGGTGTTGGTGTTGGTGTTGGTGTTGGTGTTGGTGTTGGTGTTCCAGTGTTCTGGTGCTCTCGTGTTGCAATGTTCCTGCTGGCGTTTGGTACTGCGTATGGCTGAGTGAGTGATCGATGTCAGTGCGCTTGGGTATATTGTGGCAAAGATGCACGCTGTCGAGTGTACGTGTACGTGTACGTGTATGCGTATGTGTATATGTGTAGAATGCCATACAACGCACGTACGTGTGTTTGTCTTTGCGTGGCGTATGTGTTTGTGTTTGTGTTTTGTTTGTGTTTGTTTGCAGATGCACTTGTCCACGGCTGCGTCCACTGTGCGTCCAATACCGTCCCACTCGCCGTTGTGGACGTGCCAGGCACGCGTTTGTCGCTTGACGTGGTTTGTGGTGCATGCGATGTTGTGTTGGTGTATGTGTGGTGTGTTTGGTGTGTGTGAAAGGTGGGGTGCGCGACGAGCCTCAGTTTGTGTGTTTTGTGTGTGTTTTGGAGTTTGGTTGGAGTTTGGTGTTTGTGTTGTGTGTGTGTTGTGTTTTGTTTTGTGTGTTGAGCGGTGTGTTGTGTTGTGTGTTTTGCGTGTGTATGTGTGTGTGTGTGTGTGTGTGTTGTGTGTGTGTGTGTGTTGTGCAGCGTTGGTTATGTGTGTGTTGTGTGTGTGTGCCGTAGCGCTGTCTAGCTCAGTTGGTAGAGCGCAAGACTCTAATCTTGTGGTCGTGGGTTCGAGCCCCACGGTGGGCACTGCTTTTGATATTTTTTGTTTTGTGTTGTGTTGATTTGTGTTTTTGTTTTGCGTTCATGTTGGTGTTGTGGTTTGCTTTGTCTTTGTCTGTCTTTTGCTCTCGCATGTGAGGTTGTGTGTTGTGTTGCGTTGCGTTGTGTTGCATCGCGTTGTGCGAGCGGTTTCGTTCTTGCGTATGTGTTGGTGTTGGTGTTGGTGTTGGTGTTGGTGTTGGTGTGTCCAGTGTTCTGGTGCTCTCGTGTTGCAATGTTCCTGCTGGCGTTTGGTACTGCGTATGGCTGAGTGAGTGATCGATGTCAGTGCCGCTTGGGTATATTGTGCAAAGATGCACGCTGGCGAGTGTACGTGTACGTGTACGTGTATGCGTATGTGTATATGTGTAGAATGCCATACAACGCACGTACGTGTGTTTGTCTTTGCGTGTGCGTATGTGTTTGTGTTTGTGTTTTGTTTGTGTTTGTTTGCAGATGCACTGGTCCACTGGCTGCGTCCACTGTGCGTCCACTACCGTCCACTCGCCGTTGTGGACGTGCCAGGCACGCGTTTGTCGCTTGACGTGGTTTGTGGTGCATGCGATGTTGTGTTGGTGTATGTGTGTGTGTGTTTGGTGTGTGTGAAAGTGTGGGGTGCGCGACGAGCCTCAGTTTGTGTGTTTGTGTGTGTTTTGGAGTTTGGTGTTTGGAGTTTGGTGTTTGTGTGTTGTGTGTGTTGTGTTTTGTTTTGTGTGTTGAGCGGTGTGTTGTGTTGTGTGTTTTGCGTGTGTATGTGTGTGTTGTGTGTGTGTGTGTTGTGTGTTGTGTGTGTGTGTTGTGCAGCGTTGTGTATGTGTGTGTGTTGTGTGTGTGCCGTAGCGCCTGTCTAGCTCAGTTGGTAGAGCGCAAGACTCTTAATCTTGTGGTCGTGGGTTCGAGCCCCACGGTGGGCACTGCTTTTGATTTTGTTTGTGTTTTGTGTTTTGTGATTTGTGTTTTGTTTTGCGTTCATGTTTGGTGTTGTGGTTTGCTTTGTCTTGTCTGTCTTTTGCTCTCGCATGTGAGGTTGTGTGTTGTGTTGCGTTGCGTTGTGTTGCATCGCGTTGTGCGAGCGGTTTCGTTCTTGCGTATGTGTTGGTTTGGTGTTGGTGTTGGTGTTGGTGTTGGTGTTGGTGTTGGTGTTCCAGTGTTCTGGTGCTCTAGTGTTGCAATGTTCCTGCTGGCGTTTGGTACTGCGTATGGCTGAGTGAGTGATCGATGTCCAAGTGCCGCTTGGGTATATTGTGCCAAGATGCACGCTGGCGAGTGTACGTGTACGTAGTGTACGTGTATGCGTATGTGTATATGTGTAGAATGCCATACAACGCACGTACGTGTGTTGTCTTTGCGTGTGCGTATGTGTTTGTGTTTGTGTTTTGTTTGTGTTTGTTTGCAGATGCACTGGTCCACTGGCTGCGTCCACTGTGCGTCCACTACCGTCCACTCGCCGTTGTGGACGTGCCAGGCACGCGTTTGTCGCTTGACGTGGTTTGTGGTGCATGCGATGTTGTGTTGGTGTATTGTGTGTGTGTTTGGTGTGTGTGAAAGTGTGGGGTGCGCGACGAGCCTCAGTTTGTGTGTTTGTGTGTGTTTTGGAGTTGTGGTGTTTGGAGTTTGGTGTTTGTGTGTTGTGTGTGTTGTGTTTTGTTTTGTGTGTTGAGCGGTGTGTTGTGTTGTGTGTTTTGCGTGTGTATGTGTGTGTTGTGTGTGTGTGTGTTGTGTGTTGTGTGTGTGTGTTGTGCAGCGTTGTGTTATGTGTGTGTGTTGTGTGTGTGCCGTAGCGCCTGTCTAGCTCAGTTGGTAGAGCGCAAGACTCTTAAATCTTGTGGTCGTGGGTTCGAGCCCCACGGTGGGCACTGCTTTTGATTTTGTTTGTGTTTTGTGTTTTGTGATTTGTGTTTTGTTTTGCGTTCATGTTTGGTGTTGTGGTTTGCTTTGTCTTGTCTGTCTTTTGCTCTCGCATGTGAGGTTGTGTGTTGTGTTGCGTTGCGTTGTGTTGCATCCGCGTTGTGCGAGCGGTTTCGTTCTTGCGTATGTGTTGGTGTTGGTTGTTGGTGTTGGTGTTGGTGTTGGTGTTGGTGTTGGTGTTCCAGTGTTCTGGTGCTCTCGTGTTGCAATGTTCCTGCTGGCGTTTGGTACTGCGTATGGCTGAGTGAGTGATCGATGTCAGTGCCGCTTGGGTATATTGTGCAAGATGCACGCTGGCGAGTGTACGTGTACGTGTACGTGTATGCGTATGTGTATATGTGTAGAATGCCATACAACGCACGTACGTGTGTTTGTCTTTGCGTGTGCGTATGTGTTTTGTGTTTGTGTTTGTTTGTGTTTGTTTGCAGATGCACTGGTCCACTGGCTGCGTCCACTGTGCGTCCACTACCGTCCACTCGCCGTTGTGGACGTGCCAGGCACGCGTTTGTCGCTTGACGTGGTTTGTGGTGCATGCGATGTTGTGTTGGTGTATGTGTGTGTGTGTTTGGTGTGTGTGAAAGTGTGGGGTGCGCGACGAGCCTCAGTTTGTGTGTTTGTGTGTGTTTTGGAGTTTGGTGTTTGGAGTTTGGTGTTTGTGTGTTGTGTGTTTGTGTTTTGTTTGTGTGTGTTGAGCGGTGTGTTGTGTTGTGTGTTTTGCGTGTGTATGTGTGTGTGTGTGTGTGTGTGTTGTGTGTTGTGTGTGTGTGTTGTGCAGCGTTGTGTATGTGTGTGTGTTGTGTGTGTGCCGTAGCGCCTGTCTAGCTCAGTTGGTAGAGCGCAAGACTCTTAATCTTGTGGTCGTGGGTTCGAGCCCCACGGTGGGCACTGCTTTTGATTTTGTTTGTGTTTTGTGTGATTTGTGTTTTGTTTTGCGTTCATGTTTGGTGTTGTGGTTTGCTTTGTCTTGTCTGTCTTTTGCTCTCGCATGTGAGGTTGTGTGTTGTGTTGCGTTGCGTTGTGTTGCATCGCGTTGTGCGAGCGGTTTCGTTCTTGCGTATGTGTTGGTGTTGGTGTTGGTGTTGGTGTTGGTGTTGGTGTTGGTGTTCCAGTGTTCTGGTGCTCTCGTGTTGCAATGTTCCTGCTGGCGTTTGGTACTGCGTATGGCTGAGTGAGTGATCGATGTCAGTGCCGCTTGGGTATATTGTGCAAAGATGCACGCTGGCGAGTGTACGTGTACGTGTACGTGTATGCGTATGTGTATATGTGTAGAATGCCATACAACGCACGTACGTGTGTTTGTCTTTGCGTGTGCGTATGTGTTTGTTTGTGTTTGTTTGTGTTTGTTTGCAGATGCACTGGTCCACTGGCTGCGTCCACTGTGCGTCCACTACCGTCCACTCGCCGTTGTGGACGTGCCAGGCACGCGTTTGTCGCTTGACGTGGTTTGTGGTGCATGCGATGTTGTGTTGGTGTATGTGTGTGTGTGTTTGGTGTGTGTGAAAGTGTGGGGTGCGCGACGAGCCTCAGTTTGTGTGTTTGTGTGTGGAGTTTTGGAGTTTGGTGTTTGTGTGTTTGTGTGTGTTGTGTTTGTTTGTGTGTTGAGCGGTGTGTGTTTGTGTGTTTTGCGTGTGTGTGTGTGTTTGTGTGTGTGTGTTGTGTGTTGTGTGTGTGTGTGTGTTGTGCAGCGTTGTGTATGTGTGTGTGTTGTGTGTGTGCCGTAGCGCCTGTCTAGCTCAGTTGGTAGAGCGCAAGACTCTTAATCTTGTGGTCGTGGGTTCGAGCCCCACGGTGGGCACTGCTTTTGATTTTGTTTGTGTTTTGTGTTTGTGATTTGTGTTTTGTTTTGCGTTCATGTTTGGTGTTGTGGTTTGCTTTGTCTTGTCTGTCTTTTGCTCTCGCATGTGAGGTTGTGTGTTGTGTTGCGTTGCGTTGTGTTGCATCGCGTTGTGCGAGCGGTTTCGTTCTTGCGTATGTGTTGGTGTTGGTGTTGGTGTTGGTGTTGGTGTTGGTGTTCCAGTGTTCTGGTGCTCTCGTGTTGCAATGTTCCTGCTGGCGTTTGGTACTGCGTATGGCTGAGTGAGTGATCGATGTCAGTGCCGCTTGGGTATATTGTGCAAAGATGCACGCTGGCGAGTGTACGTGTACGTGTACGTGTATGCGTATGTGTATATGTGTAGAATGCCATACAACGCACGTACGTGTGTTTGTCTTTGCGTGTGCGTATGTGTTTGTGTTTGTGTTTTGTTTGTGTTTGTTTGCAGATGCACTGGTCCACTGGCTGCGTCCACTGTGCGTCCACTACCGTCCACTCGCCGTTGTGGACGTGCCAGGCACGCGTTTGTCGCTTGACGTGGTTTGTGGTGCATGCGATGTTGTGTTGGTGTATGTGTGTGTGTGTTTGGTGTGTGTGAAAGTGTGGGGTGCGCGACGAGCCTCAGTTTGTGTGTTTGTGTGTGTTTTGGAGTTTGGTGTTTGGTGTGTGTGTGTTTGTGTTTGTTTTGTGTGTGTGAGCGGTGTGTTGTGTTGTGTGTTTTGCGTGTGTTGTGTGTTGTGTGTGTGTGTGTTGTGTGTGTGTGTGTGTGTTTGTGTGTGTGTGTGTGTGTGTGTGCCGTAGCGCCTGTCTAGCTCAGTTGGTAGAGCGCAAGACTCTTAATCTTGTGGTCGTGGGTTCGAGCCCCACGGTGGGCACTGCTTTTGATTTTGTTTGTGTTTTGTGTGATTTGTGTTTTGTTTTGCGTTCATGTTTGGTGTTGTGGTTTGCTTTGTCTTGTCTGTCTTTTGCTCTCGCATGTGAGGTTGTGTGTTGTGTTGCGTTGCGTTGTGTTGCATCGCGTTGTGCGAGCGGTTTCGTTCTTGCGTATGTGTTGGTGGTGTTGTGTTGGGTGTTGGTGTTGGTGTTGGTGTTCCAGTGTTCTGGTGCTCTCGTGTTGCAATGTTCCTGCTGGCGTTTGGTACTGCGTATGGCTGAGTGAGTGATCGATGTCAGTGCCGCTTGGGTATATTGTGCAAAGATGCACGCTGGCGAGTGTACGTGTACGTGTACGTGTATGCGTATGTGTATATGTGTAGAATGCCATACAACGCACGTACGTGTGTTTGTCTTTGCGTGTGCGTATGTGTTTGTGTTTGTGTTTTGTTTGTGTTTGTTTGCAGATGCACTGGTCCACTGGCTGCGTCCACTGTGCGTCCACTACCGTCCACTCGCCGTTGTGGACGTGCCAGGCACGCGTTTGTCGCTTGACGTGGTTTGTGGTGCATGCGATGTTGTGTTGGTGTATGTGTGTGTGTGTTTGGTGTGTGTGAAAGTGTGGGGTGCGCGACGAGCCTCAGTTTGTGTGTTTGTGTGTGTTTTGGAGTTTGGTGTTTGGAGTTTGGTGTTTGTGTGTTGTGTGTGTTGTGTTTTGTTTTGTGTGTTGAGCGGTGTGTTGTGTTGTGTGTTTTGCGTGTGTATGTGTGTGTGTGTGTGTGTGTGTGTGTGTGTGTGTGTGTGTTGTGCAGCGTTGTGTATGTGTGTGTGTTGTGTGTGTGCCGTAGCGCCTGTCTAGCTCAGTTGGTAGAGCGCAAGACTCTTAATCTTGTGGTCGTGGGTTCGAGCCCCACGGTGGGCACTGCTTTTGATTTTGTTTGTGTTTTGTGATTTGTGTTTTGTTTTGCGTTCATGTTTGGTGTTGTGGTTTGCTTTGTCTTGTCTGTCTTTTGCTCTCGCATGTGAGGTTGTGTGTTGTGTTGCGTTGCGTTGTGTTGCATCGCGTTGTGCGAGCGGTTTCGTTCTTGCGTATGTGTTGGGTGTTGGTGTTGGTGTTGGTGTTGGTGTTGGTGTTCCAGTGTTCTGGTGCTCTCGTGTTGCAATGTTCCTGCTGGCGTTTGGTACTGCGTATGGCTGAGTGAGTGATCGATGTCAGTGCCGCTTGGGTATATTGTGCAAAGATGCACGCTGGCGAGTGTACGTGTACGTGTACGTGTATGCGTATGTGTATATGTGTAGAATGCCATACAACGCACGTACGTGTGTTTGTCTTTGCGTGTGCGTATGTGTTTTGTTTGTGTTTTGTTTGTGTTTGTTTGCAGATGCACTGGTCCACTGGCTGCGTCCACTGTGCGTCCACTACCGTCCACTCGCCGTTGTGGACGTGCCAGGCACGCGTTTGTCGCTTGACGTGGTTTGTGGTGCATGCGATGTTGTGTTGGTGTATGTGTGTGTGTGTTTGGTGTGTGTGAAAGTGTGGGGTGCGCGACGAGCCTCAGTTTGTGTGTTTGTGTGTGTTTTGTTTGGTGTTTGGAGTTTGGTGTTTGTGTTTTGTGTGTTGTGTGTGTGTTGAGCGGTGTGTGTGTTGTGTGTTTTGCGTGTGTGTAGTGTGTGTGCAGCGCCTGTCTTCAGTTGGTGTCTTGTGGTCGTGGGTTCGAGCCCCACGGTGGGCACTGCTTTTGATTTTGTTTGTGTTTTGTGATTTGTGTTTTGTTTTGCGTTCATGTTTGGTGTTGTGGTTTGCTTTGTCTTGTCTGTCTTTTGCTCTCGCATGTGAGGTTGTGTGTTGTGTTGCGTTGCGTTGTGTTGCATCGCGTTGTGCGAGCGGTTTCGTTCTTGCGTATGTGTTGGTGTTGGTGTTGGTGTTGGTGTTGGTGTTGGTGTTCCAGTGTTCTGGTGCTCTCGTGTTGCAATGTTCCTGCTGGCGTTTGGTACTGCGTATGGCTGAGTGAGTGATCGATGTCAGTGCCGCTTGGGTATATTGTGCAAAGATGCACGCTGGCGAGTGTACGTGTACGTGTACGTGTATGCGTATGTGTATATGTGTAGAATGCCATACAACGCACGTACGTGTGTTTGTCTTTGCGTGTGCGTATGTGTTGTGTTTGTGTTTTGTTTGTGTTTGTTTGCAGATGCACTGGTCCACTGGCTGCGTCCACTGTGCGTCCACTACCGTCCACTCGCCGTTTGTGGACGTGCCAGGCACGCGTTTGTCGCTTGACGTGGTTTGTGGTGCAATGCGATGTTGTGTTGGTGTATGTGTGTGTGTGTTTGGTGTGTGTGAAAGTGTGGGTGCGCGACGAGCCTCAGTTTGTGTGTTTGTGTGTGTTTTGGAGTTTGGTGTTTGGAGTTTGGTTGTTTGTGTGTTGTGGTGTTGTGTTTTGTTTTGTGTGTTGAGCGGTGTGTTGTGTTGTGTGTTTTGCGTGTGTATGTGTGTGTTGTGTGTGTGGTGTGTTGTGTGTTGTGTGTGGTGTGTTGTGCAGCGTTGTGTATGTGTGTGTGTTGTGTGTGTGCCGTAGCGCCTGTCTAGCTCAGTTGGTAGAGCGCAAGACTCTTAATCTTGTGGTCGTGGGTTCGAGCCCCACGGTGGGCACTGCTTTTGATTTTGTTTGTGTTTGTGTTTTGTGATTTGTGTTTTGTTTTGCGTTCATGTTTGGTGTTGTGGTTTGCTTTGTCTTGTCTGTCTTTTGCTCTCGCATGTGAGGTTGTGTGTTGTGTTGCGTTGCGTTGTGTTGCATCGCGTTGTGCGAGCGGTTTCGTTCTTGCGTATGTGTTGGTGTTGGTGTTGGTGTTGGTGTTGGTGTTGGTGTTGGTGTTCCAGTGTTCTGGTGCTCTCGTGTTGCAATGTTCCTGCTGGCGTTTGGTACTGCGTATGGCTGAGTGAGTGATCGATGTCAGTGCCGCTTGGGTATATTGTGCAAAGATGCACGCTGGCGAGTGTACGTGTACGTGTACGTGTACGTGTATGCGTATGTGTATATGTGTAGAATGCCATACAACGCACGTACGTGTGTTTGTCTTTGCGTGTGCGTATGTGTTTGTGTTTGTGTTTTGTTTGTTTGTTTGCAGATGCACTGGTCCACTGGCTGCGTCCACTGTGCGTCCACTACCGTCCACTCGCCGTTGTGGACGTGCCAGGCACGCGTTTGTCGCTTGACGTGGTTTGTGGTGCAATGCGATGTTGTGTTTTGTGTATGTGGTGTGTGTTTTGGTGTGTGTGAAAGTGTGGGGTGCGCGACGAGCCTCAGTTTGTGTGTTGTGTGTGGTTTTGGAGTTTGGTGTTTGGAGTTTGGTGTTTGTGTGTTGTGTGTTGTGTTTTGTTTGTTGTGTGTTGCGCGGTGTGTTGTGTTGTGTGTTTTGCGTGTGTATGTGTGGTGTTGTGTGTGTGTTGTTGTGTGTTTGTGTGTGTGTGTGTTGTGCAGCGTTGTGTATGTGTGTGTGTTGTGGGTGTGCCGTAGCGCCTGTCTAGCTCAGTTGGTAGGCGCAAGACTCTTAATCTTGTGGTCGTGGGTTTCGAGCCCCACGGTGGGCACTGCTTTTGATTTTGTTGTGTGTTGTGTTTTTGTGATTTGTGTTTTGTTTTGCGTTCATGTTTGGTGTTGTGGTTTGCTTTGTCTTGTCTGTCTTTTGCTCTCTCGCATGTGAGGTTGTGTGTTGTGTTGCGTTGCGTTGTGTTGCATCGCGTTGTGCGAGCGGTTTCGTTCTTGCGTATGTGTTGGTGTTGGTGTTGGTGTGTTTGGTGTTGGTGGTGTTGGTGTTCCAGTGTTCTGGTGCTCTCGTGTTGCAATGTTCCTGCTGGCGTTTGGTACTGCGTATGGCTGAGTGAGTGATCGATGTCAGTGCCGCTTGGGTATATTGTGCAAAGATGCACGCTGGCGAGTGTACGTGTACGTGTACGTGTATGCGTATGTGTATATGTGTAGAATGCCATACAACGCACGTACGTGTGTTTGTCTTTGCGTGTGCGTATGTGTTTGTGTTTGTGTTTTGTTTGTGTTTGTTTGCAGATGCACTGGTCCACTGGCTGCGTCCACTGTGCGTCCACTACCGTCCACTCGCCGTTGTGGACGTGCCAGGCACGCGTTTGTCGCTTGACGTGGTTTGTGGTGCATGCGATGTTGTGTTGGTGTATGTGTGTGTGTGTTTGGTGTGTGTGAAAGTGTGGGGTGCGCGACGAGCCTCAGTTTGTGTGTTTGGTGTGTGTTTTGGAGTTTGGTGTTTGGAGTTTGGTGTTTGTGTGTTGTGTGTGTTGTGTTTGTTTTGTGTGTTGAGCGGTGTGTTGTGTTGTGTGTTTTTGCGTGTGTATGTGTGTGTTGTGTGTGTGTGTGTTGTGTGTTTGTGTGTGTGTGTTGTGCAGCGTTGTGTATGTGTGTGTGTTGTGTGTGTGCCGTAGCGCCTGTCTAGCTCAGTTGGTAGAGCGCAAGACTCTTAATCTTGTGGTCGTGGGTTCGAGCCCCACGGTGGGCACTGCTTTTGATTTGTTTGTGTTTTTTGTGATTTGTGTTTTGTTTGCGTTCATGTTTGGTGTTGTGGTTTGCTTTGTCTTGTCTGTCTTTTGCTCTCGCATGTGAGGTTGTGTGTTGTGTTGCGTTGCGGGTTGTGTTGCATCGCGTTGTGCGAGCGGGTTTCGTTCTTGCGTATGTGTTGGGTGTTGGTGTTGGTGTTGGTGTTGGTGTTGGTGTTTGGTGTTGGTGTTCCAGTGTTCTGGTGCTCTCGTGTTGCAATGTTCCTGCTGGCGTTTGGTACTGCGTATGGCTGAGTGAGTGATCGATGTCAGTGCCGCTTGGGTATATTGTGCAAAGATGCACGCTGGCGAGTGTACGTGTACGTGTACGTGTATGCGTATGTGTATATGTGTAGAATGCCATACAACGCACGTACGTGTGTTTGTCTTTGCGTGTGCGTATGTGTTTGTGTTTGTGTTTTGTTTGTGTTTGTTTGCAGATGCACTGGTCCACTGGCTGCGTCCACTGTGCGTCCACTACCGTCCACTCGCCGTTGTGGACGTGCCAGGCACGCGTTTGTCGCTTGACGTGGTTTGTGGTGCATGCGATGTTGTGTTGGTGTATGTGTGTGTGTGTTTGGTGTGTGTGAAAGTGTGGGGTGCGCGACGAGCCTCAGTTTGTGTGTTTGTGTGTGTTTTGGAGTTTGGTGTTTGGAGTTTGTGTTTGTGTGTGTGTGTGTTGTGGTTTTGTTTTGTGTGTTTGAGCGGTGTGTTGTGTTGTGTGTTTTGCGTGTGTATGTGTGTGTTGTGGGTGTGTGTGTTGTGTGTTGTGTGTGTGTGTTGTGCAGCGTGTGTATGTGTGTGTGTTGTGTGTGTGCCGTAGCGCCTGTCTAGCTAAGTTGGTAGAGAGCAAGACTCTTAATCGTGTGGTCGTGGGTTCGAGCCCACGGTGGGCACACTGCTTTTGATTTGTTTGTGTTTTGTGTTTTTGTGATTGTGTTTTGTTTTTGCGTTCATGTTTGGTGTTGTGGTTTGCTTTGTCTTGTCTGTCTTTTGCTCTCGCATGTGAGGTTGTGTGTTGTGTTGCTTTGCGTTGTGTTGCATCGCGTTGTGCGAGCGGTTTCGTTCTTGCGTATGTGTTGGTGTTGGTGTTGGTGTTGGGTGTTTGGTGGTGTTGGTGTTGGTGTGGTTCCAGTGTTCTGGTGCTCTCGTGTTGCAATGTTCCTGCTGGCGTGTGGTACTGCGTATGGCTGATGAGGTGATCGATGTCAGTGCCGCTTGGGTATATTGTGCAAAGATGCACGCTGGCGAGTGTACGTGTACGTGTACGTGTATGCGTATGTGTATATGTGTAGAATGCCATACAACGCACGTACGTGTGTTTGTCTTTGCGTGTGCGTATGTGTTTGTGTTTGTGTTTTGTTTGTGTTTGTTTGCAGATGCACTGGTCCACTGGCTGCGTCCACTGTGCGTCCACTACCGTCCACTCGCCGTTGTGGACGTGCCAGGCACGCGTTTGTCGCTTGACGTGGTTTGTGGTGCATGCGATGTTGTGTTGGTGTATGTGTGTGTGTGTTTGGTGTGTGTGAAAGTGTGGGGTGCGCGACGAGCCTCAGTTTGTGTGTTTGTGTGTGTTTTTTTGGTGTTTGGAGTTTGGTGTTTGTGTGTTGTGTGTGTGGTTTTGTTTTGTGTGTTGAGCGGTGTGTTGTGTTGTGTGTTTTGCGTGTGTATGTTGTGTGTTGTGTGTGTGTGTGTTGTGTGTTGTGTGGTGTGTGTGTGCAGCGTTGTGTAGGTGGTGTTGTTGGTGTGTGTGCCGTAGCGCCTGTCTAGCTCAGTTGGTAGAGCGCAAGACTCTTAATCTGTGGTCGTGGGTTCGAGCCCCACGGTGTGGCACTGCTTTTTTGATTTTGTTTGTGTTTTGTGTTTTGTGATTTGTGTTTTGTTTTGCGTTCATGTTTTGTGTTGTGGTTTGCTTTGTCTTGTCTGTCTTTTGCTCTCGCATGTGAGGTTGTGTGTTGTGTTGCGTTGCGTTGTGTTGCATCGCGTTGGTGCGAAGCGGTTTCGTTCTTGCGTATGGTGGTGTGGTGTGGTGTTGGTGTGGTGTGGTGGTGGTTTGGTGTTGGGTGTTCCAGTGTTCTGGTGCTCTCGTGTTGCAATGTTCCTGCTGGCGTTTGGTACTGCGTATGGCTGAGTGAGTGATCGATGTCAGTGCCGCCTTGGGTATATTGTGCAAGATGCACGCTGGCGAGTTGGTACGTGTACGTGTACGTTTGTATGCGTATGTGTATATGTGTAGAATGCCATACAACGCACGTACGTGTGTTTGTCTTTGCGTGTGCGTATGTGTTTTGTGTTTGTGTTTTGTTTGTGTTTGTTTGCAGATGCACTGGTCCACTGGCTGCGTCCACTGTGCGTCCACTACCGTCCACTCGCCGTTGTGGACGTGCCAGGCACGCGTTTGTCGCTTGACGTGGTTTGTGGTGCATGCGATGTTGTGTTGGTGTATGTGTGTGTGTGTTTGGTGTGTGTGAAAGTGTGGGGTGCGCGACGAGCCTCAGTTTGTGTGTTGTGTGTGTTTTGGAGTTTGGAGTTTGGTGTTTGTGTGTTGTGTGTTGTTGTGTTTTGTTTGTGTGTTGTTTTGTGTTGTGTGTTTTGCGTGTGTATGTGTGTGTTGTGTGTGTGTGTGTGTGTGTGTGTGTGTGTGTGTGTGTGCAGCGTTGTGTATGTGTGTGTGTTGTGTGTGTGCCGTAGCGCCTGTCTAGCTCAGTTGGTAGAGCGCAAGACTCCTTAATCTTGTGGTCGTGGTTCGAGCCCCACGGTGGGCACTGCTTTTGATTTTGTTTGTGTTTGTGATTTGTGATTTGTGTTTTGTTTTGCGTTCATGTTTTGGTGTTGTGGTTTGCTTTGTCTTGTCTGTCTTTTGCTCTCGCATGTGAGGTTGTGTGTTGTGTTGCGTTTGCGTTGTGTTGCATCGCGTTGTGCGAGCGGTTTCGTTCTTGCGTATTGTTGGTGTTGGTGTTGGTGTATGGGTGTTGGTGTTGGTGTTGGTGTTCCAGTGTTCTTGGGCTCTCGTGTTGCAATGTTCCTGCTGGCGTTTGGTAACTGCGGTATGGCTGAGTGAGTGATTCGATGTCAGTGCCGCTTGGTATATTGTGCAAAGATGCACGCTGGCGAGTGTACGTGTACGTGTACGTGTACGTAGGTATGCGTATGTGTATATGTGTAGAATGCCATACAAACGCACGTACGTGTGTTGTCTTTGCCGTGTGCGTATGTGTTTGTTGTTTGTGTTTGTTTGTGTTTGTTTGCAGATGCACTGGTCCACTGGCTGACGTCCACTGTGCGTCCACTAACGTCCACTCGCCGTTGTGGACGTGCCAGGCACGCGTTTGTCGCTTGACGTGGTTTGTGGTGCATGCGATGTTGTGTTGGTGTATGTGTGTGTGTGTGTTGGTGTGTGGTGAAAGTGTGGGGTGCGCGACGAGCCTCAGTTTGTTTGTTTGTGTGTGTTTGGGAGTTTGGTGTTTGGAGTTTGGTGTTTGTGTGTGTGTGTGTTGTTTTTGTTTTGGTGTGTTGAGCGGTGTTTTGTGTTGTGTGTTTTGCGTGTGTATGTGTGTGTTGTGTGTGTGTGTGTTTGTGTGTTGTGTGTGTGTGTTTGTGCAGCGTTGTGTATGTGTGTGTTTTGTGTGTGTGCCGTAGCGCCTGTCTAGCTCAGTTGGGTAGAGCGCAAGACTCTTAATCTTGTGGTCGTGGGTTCGAGCCCACGGTGGGCACTGCTTTTGATTTTGTTTGTGTTTTGTGTTTTTGTGATTTGGTGTTGTTTTGTTTGCGTTCATGTTTGGTTTGTGGTTTGCTTTGTCTTGTCTGTCTTTTGCGCTCGCATGTGAGGTTGTGTGTTGTGTTGCGTTGCGTTGTGTTGCATCGCGTTGTGCGAGCGGTTTCGTTTCTTGCGTATGTGTTGGTGTTGTGTTTGGATGTTGGTGTTGGTGTTGGTGTTGGTGTTGGTGTTCCAGTGTTCTGGTGCTCCTCGTGTTGCAATGTTCCTGCTGGCGTTTGGTACTGCGTAATGGCTGAGTGAGTGATCGATGTCAGTGCCGCTTGGGTATATTGTGCAAGATGCACGCTGGCGAGTGTACGTGTACGTGTACTGTACGTTATGCGTATGTGTATATGTGTAGAATGCCATACAACGCACGTACGTGTGTTTGTCTTTGCGTGTGCGTATGTGTTTGTGGTTTGTGTTTTGTTTGTGTTTGTTTGCAGAGCACTGGTCCACTGGCTGCGTCCACTGTGCGTCCACTACCGTCCACTCGCCGTTGTGGACGTGCCAGGCACGCGTTTGTCGCTTGACGTGGTTTGTGGTGCATGCGATGTTGTGTTGGTGTATGTGTGTGTGTTTGGTGTGTGTGAAAGTGTGGGGTGCGCGACGAGCCTCAGTTTGTGTGTTTGTGTGTGTTTTGGAGTTTGGTGTTTGGAGTTTGGTGTTGTGTGTGTTGTGTGTGTTGTGTTTTGTTTTGTGTGTTGAGCGGTGTGTTGTGTTGTGTGTGTTTGCGTGTGTATGGTGTGTGTTGTGTGGTGTGTGTTGTGTGTTGTGTGTGTGTGTTGTGCAGCGTTGTGTATGTGTGTGTGTTGTGTGTGTGCCGTAGCGCCTGTCTAGCTCAGTTGGTAGAAGCGCAAGACTCTTAATCTTGTGTGTCGTGGGTTCGAGCCCCCACGGTGGGCACTGCTTTTGATTTTGTTGTGTGTTTTGTGTTTTGTGATTTGTGTTTTTGTTTTGCGTTCATGTTTGGTGTTTGTGGTTTGCTTTGTCTTGTCTGTCTTTTGCTCTCGCATGTGAGGTTGTGTGGTGTGTTGCGGTTGCGTTGTGTTGCATCGCGTTTGTGCGAGCGGTTTCGTTCTTGGTATGGTGTTTGTGTTGGTGTTGGTGTTGGTGTTGGTGTTGGTGTTGGTGTTGGTGTTTCCAGTGTTTCTGGTGCTCTCGTGTTGCAATGTTCCTGCTGGCGTTTGGTACCTGCGTATGGCTGAGTGAGTGATCGATGTCAGTGCCGCTTGGGTATATTGTGCAAAGATGCACGCTGGCGAGTGTTCGTTACGTGTACGTGTACGTGTACGTGTATGTGCGTATGTTATATGTGTAGAATGCCATACAACGCACGTACGTGTGTTTGTCTTTGCGTGTGCGTATGTGTTTGTGTTTGTGTTTTGTTTGTGTTTGTTTGCAGATGCACTGGTCCACTGGCTGCGTCCACTGTGCGTCCACTACCGTCCACTCGCCGTTGTGGACGTGCCAGGCACGCGTTTGTCGCTTGACGTGGTTTGTGGTGCATGCGATGTTGTGTTGGTGTATGTGTGTGTGTGTTTGGTGTGTGTGAAAGTGTGGGGGTGCGCGACGAGCCTCAGTTTGTGTGTTTGTTTGTGTGTTTGGAGTTTGGTGTTTGGAGTTTGGTGTTGTGTGTTGTGTGTGTTGTGTTTTGTTTTGTGTGTTGAGCGGTGTGTTGTGTTGTGTGTTTTGCGTGTGTATGTGTGTGTTGTGTGGTGTGTGTGTTGTGTGTGTGTGTTGTGCAGCGTTGTGTATGTGTGTTTGTGTGTGTGTGCCGTAGCGCCTGTCTAGCTCAGTTGGTAGAGCGCAAGACTCTTAATCTTGTGGTCGTGGGTTCGAGCCCCACGGTGGGCACTGCTTTTGATTTTGTTTGTGTTTTGTGATTTGTGTTTTGTTTTGCGTTCATGTTTGGTGTTGTGGTTTGCTTTGTCTTGTCTGTCTTTTGCTCTCGCATGTGAGGTTGTGTGTTGTGTTGCGTTGCGTTGTGTTGCATCGCGTTGTGCGAGCGGTTTCGTTCTTGCGTATGTGTTGGTGTTGGTGTTGGTGTGGTGTTGGTGTTGGTGTTTGGTGTTCCAGTGTTCTGTGCTCTCGTGTTGCAAATGTTCCTGCTGGCGTTTGGTACTGCGTATGGCTGAGTGAGTGATCGATGTCAGTGCCGCTTGGGTATATTGTGCAAAGATGCACGCTGGCGAGTGTACGTGTACCGTGTACGTGTATGCGTATGTGTATATGTGTAGAATGCCATACAACGCACGTACGTGTGTTTGTCTTTGCGTGTTGCGTATGTGTTTGTGTTTGTGTTTTGTTTGTGTTTGTTTGCAGATGCACTGGTCCACTGGCTGCGTCCACTGTGCGTCCACTACCGTCCACTCGCCGTTGTGGACGTGCCAGGCACGCGTTTGTCGCTTGACGTGGTTTGTGGGTGCATGCGATGTTGTGTTGGTGTATGTGTGTGTGTGTTTGGTGTGTGTGAAAGTGTGGGGTGCGCGACGAGCCTCATTTGTGTGTTTGTGTGTGTTTGGGTTTGTTGTTTGGAGTTTGGTGTTGTGTGTTGTGTGTGTTGTGTTTGTTTGTGTGTGAGCGGTGTGTTGTGTTGTGTGTTTTGCGTGTGTATGGTGTGTTTGTGTGTGTGTGGTGTTGTGTGTTGTGTGTGTGTGTTGTGCAGCGTTGTGTATGTGTGTGTGTTGTGTGTGTGCCGTAGCGCCTGTCTAGCTCAGTTTGGTAGAGCGCAAGACTCTTAATCTTGTGGTCGTGGGTTCGAGCCCCACGGTGGGCACTGCTTTTGATTTTGTTTGTGTTTTGTGATTTGTGATTTGTGTTTTGTTTTGCGTTCATGTTTGGTGTTGTGGTTTGCTTTGTCTTGTCTGTCTTTTGCTCTCGCATGTTAGGTTGTGTGTTGTGTTGCGTTGCGTTGTGTTGCATCGCGTTGTGCGAGCGGTTTCGTTCTTGCGTATGTGTTGGTGTTGGTGTTGGTGTTGGTGTTGGTGTTGTGTTGGTGTTGGTTGTGTTGGTGTTCCAGTGTTCTGGTGCTCTCGTGTTGCAATGTTCCTGCTGGCGTTTGGTACTGCGTATGGCTGAGTGAGTGATCGATGTCAGTGCCGCTTGGGTATATTGTGCAAAGATGCACGCTGGCGAGTGTACGTGTACGTGTACGTGTATGCGTATGTGTATATGTGTAGAATGCCATACAACGCACGTACGTGTGTTTGTCTTTTGCGTGTGCGTATGTGTTTGTGTTTGTGTTTTGTTTGTGTTTGTTTGCAGATGCACTGGTCCACTGGCTGCGTCCACTGTGCGTCCACTACCGTCCACTCGCCGTTGTGGACGTGCCAGGCACGCGTTTGTCGCTTGACGTGGTTTGTGGTGCATGCGATGTTGTGTTGGTGTATGTGTGTGTGTGTTTGGTGTGTGTGAAAGTGTGGGGTTGCGCGACGAGCCTCAGTTTGTGTGTTTGTGTGTGTTTTGGAGTTTGGTGTTTGGAGTTTGGTGTTTGTGTGTTGTGTGTGTTGTGTTTTGTTTGTGTGTTGAGCGGTGTGTTGTGTTGTGTGTTTTGCGTGTGTATGTGTGTGTTGTGTGTGTGTGTGTTGTGTGTTGTGTGTGTGTGTTGTGCAGCGTTGTGTATGTGTGTTGTTGTGTGTGTGCCGTAGCGCCGTCTAGCTCAGTTGGTAGAGCGCAAGACTCTTAATCTTGTGGTCGTGGGTTCGAGCCCCACGGTGGGCACTGCTTTTGATTTGTTGTGTTTTGTGTTTGTGATTTGTGTTTGTTTTGCGTTCATGTTTGGTGTTGTGGTTTGCTTTGTCTTGTCTGTCTTTTGCTCTCGCATGTGAGGTTGTGTGTTGTGTTGCGTTGCGTTGTGTTGCATCGCGTTGTGCGAGCGGTTTCGTTCTTGCGTATGTGTTGGTGTTGGTTGGTGTGGTGTTGGTGTTGGTGTTGTGTGGTGTTGGTGTTCCAGTGTTCTGGTGCTCTCGTGTTGCAATGTTCCTGCTGGCGTTTTGGTACTGCGTATGGCTGAGTGAGTGATCGATGTCAGTGCCGCTTGGGTATATTGTGCAAAGATGCACGCTGGCGAGTGTACGTGTACGTGTACGTGTACGTGTATGCGTATGTGTATATGTGTAGAATGCCATACAACGCACGTACGTGTGTTTGTCTTTGCGTGTGCGTATGTGTTTTGTTTGTGTTTTGTTTGTGTTTGTTTGCAGATGCACTGGTCCACTGGCTGCGTCCACTGTGCGTCCACTACCGTCCACTCGCCGTTGTGGACGTGCCAGGCACGCGTTTGTCGCTTGACGTGGTTTGTGGTGCATGCGATGTTGTGTTGGTGTATGTGTGTGTGTGTTTGGTGTGTGTGAAAGTGTGGGGTGCGCGACGAGCCTCAGTTTGTGTGTTTGTGTGTGTTTTGGAGTTTGGTGTTTGGAGTTTGGTGTTTGTGTGTTGTGTGTGTTGTGTTTTGTTTTGTGTGTTGAGCGGTGTGTTGTGTTGTGTGTTTTGCGTGTGTATGTGTGTGTGTGTGTGTGTGTGTTGTGTGTTGTGTGTGTGTGTTGTGCAGCGTTGTGTATGTGTGTGTGTTGTGTGTGTGCCGTAGCGCCTGTCTAGCTCAGTTGGTAGAGCGCAAGACTCTTAATCTTGTGGTCGTGGGTTCGAGCCCACGGTGGGCACTGCTTTTGATTTTGTTTGTGTTTGTGTTTGTGATTTGTGTTTTGTTTTGCGTTCATGTTTGGTGTTGTGGTTTGCTTTGTCTTGTCTGTCTTTTGCTCTCGCATGTGAGGTTGTGTGTTGTGTTGCGTTGCGTTGTGTTGCATCGCGTTGTGCGAGCGGTTTCGTTCTTGCGTATGTGTTGGTGTTGGTGTTGGTGTTGGTGTGTTGGTGTTGGTGTTGGTGTTGGTGTTGGTGTTCCAGTGTTCTGGTGCTCTCGTGTTGCAATGTTCCTGCTGGCGTTTTGGTACTGCGTATGGCTGAGTGAGTGATCGATGTCAGTGCCCGCTTGGGTATATTGTGCAAAGATGCACGCTGGCGAGTGTACGTGTACGTGTACGTGTACGTGTATGCGTATGTGTATATGTGTAGAATGCCATACAACGCACGTACGTGTGTTTGTCTTTGCGTGTGCGTATGTGTTTGTGTTTGTGTTTTGTTTGTGTTTGTTTGCAGATGCACTGGTCCACTGGCTGCGTCCACTGTGCGTCCACTACCGTCCACTCGCCGTTGTGGACGTGCCAGGCACGCGTTTGTCGCTTGACGTGGTTTGTGGTGCATGCGATGTTGTGTTGGTGTATGTGTGTGTGTGTTTGGTGTGTGTGAAAGTGTGGGGTGCGCGACGAGCCTCAGTTTGTGTGTTTGTGTGTGTTTTGGAGTTTGGTGTTTGGAGTTTGGTGTTTGTGTGTTGTGTGTGTTGTGTTTTGTTTTGTGTGTTGAGCGGTGTGTTGTGTTGTGTGTTTTGCGTGTGTATGTGTGTGTGTGTGTGTGTGTGTTGTGTGTTGTGTGTGTGTGTGTTGTGCAGCGTTGTGTATGTGTGTGTGTTGTGTGTGTGCCGTAGCGCCTGTCTAGCTCAGTTGGTAGAGCGCAAGACTCTTAATCTTGTGGTCGTGGGTTCGAGCCCCACGGTGGGCACTGCTTTTGATTTTGTTTGTGTTTTGTGTTTGTGTGTTTTGTTTTGCGTTCATGTTTGGTGTTGTGGTTTGCTTTGTCTTGTCCTGTCTTTTGCTCCTCGCATGTGAGGTTGTGTGTTGTGTTGCGTTGCGTTGTGTTGCATCGCGTTGTGCGAGCGGTTTCGTCTTGCGTATGTGTTTGGTGTTGGTGTTGTGTTGGTGTTGGTGTTGGTGTTCCAGTGTTCTGGTGCTCTCGTGTTGCAATGTTCCTGCTGGCGTTTGGTACTGCGTATGGCTGAGTGAGTGATCGATGTCAGTGCCGCTTGGGTATATTGTGCAAAGATGCACGCTGGCGAGTGTACGTGTACGTGTACGTGTATGCGTATGTGTATATGTGTAGAATGCCATACAACGCAACGTACGTGTGTTTGTCTTTGCGTGTGCGTATGTGTTTGTGTTTGTGTTTTGTTTGTGGTTGTTTGCAGATGCACTGGTCCACTGGCTGCGTCCACTGTGCGTCCACTACCGTCCACTCGCCGTTGTGGACGTGCCAGGCACGCGTTTGTCTCGCTTGACGTGGTTTGTGGTGCATGCGCTGTTGTGTTGGTGTATGTGTGTGTGTGTTTGGTGTGTGTGAAAGTGGTGGGTGCGCGACGAGCCTCAGTTTGTGTGTTTGTGTGTGTTTTGGGAGTTGGTGTTTGGAGTTTGGTGTTTGGTGTTGTGTGTGTTTGTGTTTTGTTTTGTGTGTTGAGCGGTGTGTTGTGTTGTGTGTTTTGCGTGTGGTATGTGTGTGTTGTGTGTTGTGTGTGTTGTGTGTTGTGTGTGTGTGTTGTGCAGCGTTGTGTATGTGTGTGTGTTTGTGTGTGCCGTAGCGCCTGTCTAGCTCAGTTGGTAGAGCGCAAGACTCTTAATCTTGTGGTCGTGGGTTCGAGCCCACGGTGGGCACTGCTTTTGATTTTGTTTGTGTTTTGTGTTCTGATGGTTTTGTTTTGCGTTCATGTTTGGTGTTGTGGTTTGCTTTGTCTTGTCTGTCTCTTTTGCTCTCGCATGTGAGGTTGTGTGTTGTGTTGCGTTGCGTTGTGTTGCATCGCGTTGTGCGAGCGGTTTCGTTCTTGCGTATGTGTTGGTGTTGGTGTTGGTGTTGGTGTGGTTGGTGTTGGTGTTGGTGGTGTTGGTGTTCCAGTGTTCTGGTGCTCTCGTGTTGCAATGTTCCTGCTGGCGTTTGGTACTGCGTATGGGCTGAGTGAGTGATCGATGTCAGTGCCCGCTTGGGTATATTGTGCAAAGATGCACGCTGGCGAGTGTACGTGTACGTGTACGTGTACGTGTATGCGTATGTGTATATGTGTAGAATGCCATACAACGCACGTACGTGTGTTTGTCTTTGCGTGTGCGTATGTGTTTTTGTTTGTGTTTTGTTTGTGTTTGTTTGCAGATGCACTGGTCCACTGGCTGCGTCCACTGTGCGTCCACTACCGTCCACTCGCCGTTGTGGACGTGCCAGCACGCGTTTGTCGCTTGACGTGGTTTGTGGTGCATGCGATGTTGTGTTGGTGTATGTGTGTGTGTGTTTGGTGTGTGTGAAAGTGTGGGGTGCGCGACGAGCCTCAGTTTGTGTGTTTGTGTGTGTTTTGGAGTTTGGTGTTGGAGTTTGGTGTTTGGTGTGTGTGTGTGTGGTTGTGTTGTGTGTGTTGAGCGGTGTGTAGTTGTGGTTTTGCGTGTGTAGTGTGGGTTGTGTTGTGTGTGTTTGTGTGGTGTGTGTGTTTTGTGCAGCGTTTGTGTATGTGTGTGTGTTGTGTGTGTGCCGTAGCGCCTGTCTAGCTCAGTTGGTAGAGCGCAAGACGCCTTAATCTTGTGGTCGTGGGTTCGAGCCCCACGGTGGGCACTGCTTTTGATTTTGTTTGTGTTTTGTGGTTTGTGATTTGTGTTTTGTTTTGCGTTCATGTTTGGTGTTGTGGTTTGCTTTGTCTTGTCTGTCTTTTGCTCTCGCATGTGAGGTTGTGTGTTGTGTTGCGTTGCGTTGTGTTGCATCGCGTTGTGCGAGCGGTTTCGTTCTTGCGTATGTGTTGTGTTGGTTGTTGTGTTGGTGTTGGTGTTGGTGTTGGTGTTGGTTTTGGTGTTCCAGTGTTCTGGTGCTCTCGTGTTGCAATGTTCTGCTGGCGTTTGGTACTGCGTATGGCTGAGTGAGTGATCGCGATGTCAGTGCCGCTTGGGTATATTGTGCAAAGATGCACGCTGGCGAGTGTACGTGTACGTGTACGTGTACGTGTACGTATGTGTATATGTGTAGAATGCCATACAACGCACGTACGTGTGTTTGTCTTTGCGTGTGCGTATGTGTTTGTGTTTGTGTTTTGTTTGTGTTTGTTTGCAGATGCACTGGTCCACTGGCTGCGTCCACTGTGCGTCCACTACCGTCCACTCGCCGTTGTGGACGTGCCAGGCACGCGTTTGTCGCTTGACGTGGTTTGTGGTGCATGCGATGTTGTGTTGGTGTATGTGTGTGTGTGTTTGGTGTGTGTGAAAGTGTGGGGTGCGCGACGAGCCTCAGTTGTGTGTTGTGTGTGTTTTGGAGTTTGGTGTTGGGTTTGTGTGTTGTGTGTGTTGGTTTGTTTTGTGTGTTGAGCGGGTGTTGTGTTGTTGTGTTTTGCGTGTTATGTGTGTGTTGTGTGTGTGTGTGTTGTGTGTTTGTGTGTGTGTGTTGTGCCGCGTTGTGTCTGTGTGTGTGTTGTTGTGTGTGCCGTCGCGCCTGTCTCGCTCAGTTGGTAGAGCGCAAAGACCTCTAATCTTGTGGGTCGTGGGTTCGAGCCCCACGGTGGGCACTGCTTTTGATTTTGTTTGTGTTTTGTGTTTTGTGATTTGTGTTTTTGTTTTGCGTTCATGTTTGGTGTTGTGGTTTGCTTTGTCTGTGTCTGTCTTTTGCTCTCGCAATGTGAGGTTGTGTGTTGTGTTGCGTTGCGGTTGTGTTGCATCGCGTTGTGCGAGCGGTTTCGTTCTTTGCGTATGTGTTGGTGTTGGTGTTGGTGTTGGGTTGGTGTTGGTTGTTTTGTGTGGTGTTGGTGTTCCAGTGTTCTGGTCTCTCGTGTTGCAATGTTCCTGCTGGCGTTTGGTACTGCGTATGGCTGAGTGAGTGATCGATGTCAGTGCCGCTTGGGTATATTGTGCAAAGATGCACGCTGGCGAGTGTACGTGTACGTGTACGTGTATGCGTATGTGTATATGTGTAGAATGCCATACAACGCACGTACGTGTGTTTGTCTTTGCGTGTGCGTTTGTGTTTTTTTTGTGTTTTTTGCAGATGCACTGGTCCACTGGCTGCGTCCACTGTGCGTCCACTACCGTCCACTCGCCGTTGTGGACGTGCCAGGCACGCGTTTGTCGCTTGACGTGGTTTGGTGCATGCGATGTTGTGTTGGTGTATGTGTGTGTGTGTTTGGTGTGTGTGAAAGTGTGGGGTGCGCGACGAGCCTCAGTTTGTGTGTTTGTGTGTGTTGTGGTGTTTTGGAGTTTGGAGTTTGGTGTTTGTGTGTTGTGTGTGTTGTGTTTTGTTTTGTGTGTTGAGCGGTGTGTGTGTTGTTTTGTGTGTTTTGCGTGTGTATGTGTGTGTGTGTGTGTGTGTGTTGTGTGTGTGTGTGTGTGTTGTGAGCGTTGTGTATGTGTGTGTGTTGTGTTGTGCCGTAGCGCCTGTCTAGCTCAGTTGGTAGAGCGCAAGACTCTTAATCTTGTGGTCGTGGGTTCGAGCCCCACGGTGGGCACTGCTTTTGATTTTGTTTGTGTTTTGTGTTTGTGATTTGTGTTTTGTTTTGCGTTCATGTTTGGTGTTGTGGTTTGCTTTGTCTTGTCTGTCTTTTGCTCTCGCATGTGAGGTTGTGTGTTGTGTTGCGTTGCGTTGTGTTGCATCGCGTTGTGCGAGCGGTTTCGTTCTTGCGTATGGTGTTGGTGTTGGTGTTGGTGTTGGTGTTGGTGTTGGTGTTGGTGTTTGGTGTTCCAGTGTTCTGGTGCTCTCGTGTTGCAATGTTCCTGCTGGCGTTTGGTACTGCGTATGGGCTGAGTGAGTGATCGATGTCAGTGCCGCTTGGGTATATTGTGCAAAGATGCACGCTGGCGAGTGTACGTGTACGTGTACGTGTATGCGTATGTGTATATGTGTAGAATGCCATACAACGCACGTACGTGTGTTTGTCTTTGCGTGTGCGTATGTGTTTGTGTTTGTGTTTTGTTTGTGTGTTTGCAGATGCACTGGTCCACTGGCTGCGTCCACTGTGCGTCCACTACCGTCCACTCGCCGTTGTGGACGTGCCAGGCACGCGTTTGTCGCTTGACGTGGTTTGTGGTGCATGCGATGTTGTGTTGGTGTGTGTGTGTGTGTTTGTGTGTGTGAAAGTGTGGGTGCGCGACGAGCCTCAGTTTGTGTGTTTGTGTGTGTTTTGGAGTTTGGTGTTTGGAGTTTGGTGTTGTTTGTGTGTTGTGTGTGTTGTGTTTTGTTTTGTGTTGAGCGTGTGTGTTTGTTGTGTGTTTTGCGTGTGTATGTGTGTGTTGTGTGTGTGTGTGTTGTGTGTTGTGTGTGTGTGTTGTGTTGTGTGTGTGTGTTGTGTGTGCCGTAGCGCCTGTCTAGCTCAGTTGGTAGAGCGCAGACTCTTAATCTTGTGGTCGTGGGTTCGAGCCCCACGGTGGGCACTGCTTTTGATTTTTTTGTTTTGTGTTTTGTGATTTGTGTTTTGTTTTGCGTTCATGTTTGGTGTTGTGGTTTGCTTTGTCTTGTCTGTCTTTTGCTCTCGCATGTGAGGTTGTGTGTTGTGTTGCGTTGCGTTGTGTTGCATCGCGTTGTGCGAGCGGTTTCGTTTTTGTGTTGTGTTGGTGTTGGTGTTGTGTGTTGGTGGTTGGTGTTGGTGTTGGTGTTCCAGTGTTCTGGTGCTCTCGTGTTGCAATGTTCCTGCTGGCGTTTGGTACTGCGTAGCTGAGTGAGTGATCGATGTCAGTGCCGCTTGGGTATATTGTGCAAAGATGCACGCTGGCGAGTGTGTACGTGTACGTGTACGTGTATGCGTATGTGTATATGTGTAGAATGCCATACAACGCACGTACGTGTGTTTGTCTTTGCGTGTGCGTATGTGTTTGTGTTTGTGTTTTGTTTGTGTTTGTTTGCAGATGCACTGGTCCACTGGCTGCGTCCCACTGTGCGTCCACTACCGTCCACTCGCCGTTGTGGACGTGCCAGGCACGCGTTTGTCGCTTGACGTGGTTTGTGGTGCATGCGATGTGTTGGTGTATGTGTGTGTGTGTGTGTGTGTGTGAAAGTGTGGGGTGCGCGACGAGCCTCAGTTTGTGTGTTTGTGTGTGTTTTGGTTTTGGTGTTTTTGTTTTTGTGTTGTGTGTTGTGTGTTGTTGTGTTGTTTTGTGTGTTGAGGTGTGTGTGTTGTGTTGTGTGTTTTGCGTGTGTTGTGTGTTGTGTGTGTTGTGTGTTGTGTGTGTGTGTGTGTGCCGTTGTGTGTGTGTGTGTGTGTGCCGTAGCGCCTGTCTAGCTCAGTTGGTAGAGCGCAAGACTCTTAATCTTGTGGTCGTGGGTCGAGCCCCACGGTGGGCACTGCTTTTGATTTTGTTTGTGTTTTGTGATTTGTGTTTGTGTTTTTTTTGCGTTCATGTTTGGTGTTGTGGTTTGCTTTGTCTTGTCTGTCTTTTGCTCTCGCATGTGAGGTTGTGTGTTGTGTTGCGTTGCGTTGTGTTGCATCGCGTGTGCGAGCGGTTTCGTTCTTGCGTATGTTGGTGTTGGTGTTGGTGTTGGTGTTGGTGTTGGTGTTGGGTGTTCCAGTGTTCTGGTGCTCTCGTGTTGCAATGTTCCTGCTGCGCGTTTGGTACTGCGTATGGCTGAGTGAGTGATCGATGTCAGTGCCGCTTGGGTATATTGTGCAAAGATGCACGCTGGCGCGTGTACGTGTACGTGTACGTGTATGCGTATGTGTATATGTGTAGAATGCC
The DNA here is from genome assembly GCA_003730235.1 of Pythium guiyangense. NCBI lineage: Eukaryota > Oomycota > Peronosporomycetes > Pythiales > Pythiaceae > Pythium > Pythium guiyangense. Next base: position 1,155,163 of record QXDM01000027.1, read on the forward strand.
ATACAACGCACGTACGTGTGTGTTTGTCTTTGCGTGTGCGTATGTGTTTGTGTTTGTGTTTTGTTTGTGTTTGTTTGCAGATGCACTGGTCCACTGGCTGCGTCCACTGTGCGTCCACTACCGTCCACTCGCCGTTGTGGACGTGCCAGGCACGCGTTTGTCGCTTGACGTGGTTTGTGGTGCATGCGATGTTGTGTTGGTGTATGTGTGTGTGTGTTTGGTGTGTGAAGTGTGGGGTGCGCGACGAGCCTCAGTTTGTGTGTTGTGTGTGTTTTGGAGTTTGGTGTTTGGTGTTGGTGTTTGTGTTGTGTGTGTTGTTGTGTTTGTTTTGTGTGTTGTTTGTGTGTGTTGTGTGTTTTGTGTGTGTTGTGTGTTGTGTGTGTGTGTGTTGTGTGTTGTGTGTGTGGTGTGCAGCGTTGTGTGTGTGTGTGTGTTGTGTGTGTGCCGTAGCGCCTGTCTAGCTCAGTTGGTAGAGCGCAAGACTCTTAATCTTGTGGTCGTGGGTTCGAGCCCCACGGTGGGCACTGCTTTTGATTTTGTTGTGTTTTGTGTTTGTGATTTGTGTTTTGTTTTGCGTTCATGTTTGGTGTTGTGGTTTGCTTTGTCTTGTCTGTCTTTTGCTCTCGCATGTGAGGTTGTGTGTTGTGTTGCGTTGCGTTGTGTTGCATCGCGTTGTGCGAGCGGTTTCGTTCTTGCGTATGTGTTGGTGTTGGTGTTGGTGTTGGTGTTGTGTTGGTGTTCCAGTGTTCTGGTGCTCTCGTGTTGCAATGTTCCTGCTGGCGTTTGGTACTGCGTATGGCTGAGTGAGTGATCGATGTCAGTGCCGCTTGGGTATATTGTGCAAAGATGCACGCTGGCGAGTGTACGTGTACGTGTACGTGTATGCGTATGTGTATATGTGTAGAATGCCATACAACGCACGTACGTGTGTTTGTCTTTGCGTGTGCGTATGTGTTTTGTTTGTGTTTTGTTTGTGTTTGTTTGCAGATGCACTGGTCCACTGGCTGCGTCCACTGTGCGTCCACTACCGTCCACTCGCCGTTGTGGACGTGCCAGGCACGCGTTTGTCGCTTGACGTGGTTTGTGGTGCATGCGATGTTGTGTTGGTGTATGTGTGTGTGTGTTTGGTGTGTGTGAAAGTGTGGGGTGCGCGACGAGCCTCAGTTTGTGTGTTTGTGTGTGTTTTGGAGTTTGGTGTTTGGAGTTTGGTGTTTGTGTGTTGTGTGTGTGTGTTTGTTTTGTGTGTTGAGCGGTGTGTTTGTGTTGTGTGTTTTGCGTGTGTAGTGTGTGTTGTGTGTGTGTGTGTTTGTGTTTGTGTGTGTGTGTGTTGTGCAGCGTTGTGTATGTGTGTGTGGTTGTGTGTGTGCCGTAGCGCCTGTCTAGCTCAGTTGGTAGAGCGCAAGACTCTTAATCTTGTGGTCGTGGGTTCGAGCCCCACGGTGGGCACTGCTTTGATTTTGTTTGTTTTGTGTTTTGTGATTTGTGTTTTGTTTTGCGTTCATGTTTGGTGTTGTGGTTTGCTTTGTCTTGTCTGTCTTTTGCTCTCGCATGTGAGGTTGTGTGTTGTGTTGCGTTGCGTTGTGTTGCATCGCGTTGTGCGAGCGGTTTCGTTCTTGCGTTGTGTTGGTGTTGGTGTTGGTGTTGTGTGTTGGTGTTGTGTTGGTGTTCCAGTGTTCTGGTGCTCTCGTGTTGCAATGTTCCTGCTGGCGTTTGGTACTGCGTATGGCTGAGTGAGTGATCGATGTCAGTGCCGCTTGGGTATATTGTGCAAAGATGCACGCTGGCGAGTGTACGTGTACGTGTACGTGTACGTGTATGCGTATGTGTATATGTGTAGAATGCCATACAACGCACGTACGTGTGTTTGTCTTTGCGTGTGCGTATGTGTTTGTGTTTGTGTTTTGTTTGTGTTTGTTTGCAGATGCACTGGTCCACTGGCTGCGTCCACTGTGCGTCCACTACCGTCCACTCGCCGTTGTGGACGTGCCAGGCACGCGTTTGTCGCTTGACGTGGTTTGTGGTGCATGCGATGTTGTGTTGGTGTATGTGTGTGTGTGTTTGGTGTGTGTGAAAGTGTGGGGTGCGCGACGAGCCTCAGTTTGTGTGTTTTGTGTGTGTTTTGGAGTTTGGGTTTGGAGTTTGGTGTTTGTGTGTTGTGTGTGTGTGTTTGTTTGTGGTTGAGCGGTGTGTTGTGTTGTGTGTTTTGCGTGTGTATGTGTGTGTGTGTGTGTGTGTGTTGTGTGTTGTGTGTGTGTGTGTGCAGCGTTGTGTATGTGTGTGTGTTGTGTGTGTGCCGTAGCGCCTGTCTAGCTCAGTTGGTAGAGCGCAAGACTCTTAATCTTGTGGTCGTGGGTTCGAGCCCCACGGTGGGCACTGCTTTTGATTTTGTTTGTGTTTTGTTGTGTTTGTGATTTGTGTGTTGTATGTGTTGTGTGTTGTGTGTTTGCCGTTGTCGAGCGGTTGTCTGTCTTTTGCTCTCGCAGTGTGGTAGAGCGCAAGACTCTTAATCTTGTGGTCGTGGGTTCGAGCCCCACGGTGGGCACTGCTTTTGATTTTGTTTGTGTTTTGTGTTTGTGATTTGTGTTTTGTTTGCGTTCATGTTTGGTGTTGTGGTTTGCTTTGTCTTGTCTGTCTTTTGCTCTCGCATGTGAGGTTGTGTGTTGTGTTGCGTTGCGTTGTGTTGCATCGCGTTGTGCGAGCGGTTTCGTTCTTGCGTATGTGTTGGTGTTGGTGTTGGTGTTGGTGTTGGTGTTGGTGTTGGTGTTGGTGTCCAGTGTTCTGGTGCTCTCGTGTTGCAATGTTCCTGCTGGCGTTTGGTACTGCGTATGGCTGAGTGAGTGATCGATGTCAGTGCCGCTTGGGTATATTGTGCAAAGATGCACGCTGGCGAGTGTACGTGTACGTGTACGTGTACGTGTATGCGTATGTGTATATGTGTAGAATGCCATACAACGCACGTACGTGTGTTTGTCTTTGCGTGTGCGTATGTGTTTGTTTGTGTTTTGTTTGTGTTTGTTTGCAGATGCACTGGTCCACTGGCTGCGTCCACTGTGCGTCCACTACCGTCCACTCGCCGTTGTGGACGTGCCAGGCACGCGTTTGTCGCTTGACGTGGTTTGTGGTGCATGCGATGTTGTGTTGGTGTATGTGTGTGTGTGTTTGGTGTGTGTGAAAGTGTGGGGTGCGCGACGAGCCTCAGTTTGTGTGTTTGTGTGTGTTTTGGAGTTTGGTGTTTGGAGTTTGGTGTTTTGTGTGTTGTGTGTGTTGTGTTTTGTTTTTGTGTGTTGAGCGGTTTGTTGTGTGTGTGTTTTGCGTGTGTTGTGTGTGTGTGTGTGTGTTGTGTGTGTGTGTGGTGTGTTGTGCAGCGTTGTGTATGTGTGTGTGTTGTGTGTGTGCCGTAGCGCCTGTCTAGCTCAGTTGGTAGAGCGCAAGACTCTTAATCTTGTGGTCGTGGGTTCGAGCCCCACGGTGGGCACTGCTTTTGATTTTGTTTGTGTTTTGTGATTTGTGTTTTTGTTTTGCGTTCATGTTTGGTGTTGTGGTTTGCTTTGTCTTGTCTGTCTTTTGCTCTCGCATGTGAGGTTGTGTGTTGTGTTGCGTTGCGTTGTGTTGCATCGCGTTGTGCGAGCGGTTTCGTTCTTGCGTATGTGTTGGTGTTGGTGTTGGTGTTGGTGTTGGTGTTGGTGTTGGTGTTCCAGTGTTCTGGTGCTCTCGTGTTGCAATGTTCCTGCTGGCGTTTGGTACTGCGTATGGCTGAGTGAGTGATCGATGTCAGTGCCGCTTGGGTATATTGTGCAAAGATGCACGCTGGCGAGTGTACGTGTACGTGTACGTGTATGCGTATGTGTATATGTGTAGAATGCCATACAACGCACGTACGTGTGTTTGTCTTTGCGTGTGCGTATGTGTTTGTGTTTGTGTTTTGTTTGTGTTTGTTTGCAGATGCACTGGTCCACTGGCTGCGTCCACTGTGCGTCCACTACCGTCCACTCGCCGTTGTGGACGTGCCAGGCACGCGTTTGTCGCTTGACGTGGTTTGTGGTGCATGCGATGTTGTGTTGGTGTATGTGTGTGTGTGTTTGGTGTGTGTGAAAGTGTGGGGTGCGCGACGAGCCTCAGTTTGTGTGTTTTGTTGTGTTTTGGAGTTTGGTGTTTGGAGTTTGGTGTTGTGTGTTGTGTGTGTGTTGTGTTTGTTTTGTGTGTGAGCGGTGTGTTGTGTTTTGTGTTTTGTGTTGTGTGTTTGTGTGTGTGTGTGTTGTGTGTTGTGTGTGTGTGTTGTGCAGCGTTGTGTATGTGTGTGTGTTGTGTGTGTGCCGTAGCGCCTGTCTAGCTCAGTTGGTAGAGCGCAAGACTCTTAATCTTGTGGTCGTGGGTTCGAGCCCCACGGTGGGCACTGCTTTTGATTTTGTTTGTGTTTTGTGTTTGTGATTTGTGTTTTGTTTTGCGTTCATGTTTGGTGTTGTGGTTTGCTTTGTCTTGTCTGTCTTTTGCTCTCGCATGTGAGGTTGTGTGTTGTGTTGCGTTGCGTTGTGTTGCATCGCGTTGTGCGAGCGGTTTCGTTCTTGCGTATGTGTTGGTGTTGGTGTTGGTGTTGGTGTTGGTGTTGGTGTTCCAGTGTTCTGGTGCTCTCGTGTTGCAATGTTCCTGCTGGCGTTTGGTACTGCGTATGGCTGAGTGAGTGATCGATGTCAGTGCCGCTTGGGTATATTGTGCAAAGATGCACGCTGGCGAGTGTACGTGTACGTGTACGTGTATGCGTATGTGTATATGTGTAGAATGCCATACAACGCACGTACGTGTGTTTGTCTTTGCGTGTGCGTATGTGTTTGTGTGTTTTTGTTTGTGTTTGTTTGCAGATGCACTGGTCCACTGGCTGCGTCCACTGTGCGTCCACTACCGTCCACTCGCCGTTGTGGACGTGCCAGGCACGCGTTTGTCGCTTGACGTGGTTTTGTGGTGCATGCGATGTTGTGTTGGTGTATGTGTGTGTGTGTTTGGTGTGTGTGAAAGTGTGGGGTGCGCGACGAGCCTCAGTTTGTGTGTTTGTGTGTGTTTTGGAGTTTGGTGTTTGGAGTTTGGTGTTGTGTGTGTTGTGTGTGTTGTGTGTGTGTGTTGTGTGTTGTGTGTGTGTTGTGTGTGTGTTTGTGTGTGTGTGTGTTGTGTGTTGTGTGTGTGTGTTGTGTGTTGTGTGTGTGTTGTGTGTGTGCCGTAGCGCCTGTCTAGCTCAGTTGGTAGAGCGCAAGACTCTTAATCTTGTGGTCGTGGGTTCGAGCCCCACGGTGGGCACTGCTTTTGATTTTGTTTGTGTTTTGTGTTTGTGATTTGTGTTTGTTTTGCGTTCATGTTTGGTGTTGTGGTTTGCTTTGTCTTGTCTGTCTTTTGCTCTCGCATGTGAGGTTGTGTGTTGTGTTGCGTTGCGTTGTGTTGCATCGCGTTGTGCGAGCGGTTTCGTTCTTGCGTATGTGTTGGTGTTGGTGTTGGTGTTGGTGTTGGTGTTGGTGTTGGTGTGTGGGTGTTCCAGTGTTCTGGTGCTCTCGTGTTGCAATGTTCCTGCTGGCGTTTGGTACTGCGTATGGCTGAGTGAGTGATCGATGTCAGTGCCGCTTGGGTATATTGTGCAAAGATGCACGCTGGCGAGTGTACGTGTACGTGTACGTGTACGTGTGTACGTGTATGCGTATGTGTATATGTGTAGAATGCCATACAACGCACGTACGTGTGTTTGTCTTTGCGTGTGCGTATGTGTTTGTGTTTGTGTTTGTTTGTGTTTGTTTGCAGATGCACTGGTCCACTGGCTGCGTCCACTGTGCGTCCACTACCGTCCACTCGCCGTTGTGGACGTGCCAGGCACGCGTTTGTCGCTTGACGTGGTTTGTGGTGCATGCGATGTTGTGTTGGTGTATGTGTGTGTGTGTTTGGTGTGTGTGAAAGTGTGGGGTGCGCGACGAGCCTCAGTTTGTGTGTTTGTGTGTGTTTGGAGTTTTGGTGTTTGGTGTGTTGTGTTTGTTGTGTTTTGTTGTGTGAGCGTGTGTTGTGTTGTGTGTTTTGCGTGTGTATGTGTGTGTGTGTGTGTGTGTGTGTGTGTTTGTTGTGTGTGTGTTTGTGCAGCGTTGTGTATGTGTGTGTGTTGTGTGTGTGCCGTAGCGCCTGTCTAGCTCAGTTGGTAGAGCGCAAGACTCTTAATCTTGTGGTCGTGGGTTCGAGCCCCACGGTGGGCACTGCTTTTGATTTTGTTTTGTTTTGTGTTTGTGATTTGTGTTTTGTTTTGCGTTCATGTTTGGTGTTGTGGTTTGCTTTGTCTTGTCTGTCTTTTGCTCTCGCATGTGAGGTTGTGTGTTGTGTTGCGTGCGTTGTGTTGCATCGCGTTGTGCGAGCGGTGCGTATGTGTTGGTGTTGGTGTTGGTGTTGGTGTTGGTGTTGGTGTTGGTGTTGGTGTTGGTGTTCCAGTTCTGGTGCTCTCGTGTTGCAATGTTCCTGCTGGCGTTTGGTACTGCGTATGGCTGAGTGAGTGATCGATGTCAGTGCCGCTTGGGTATATTGTGCAAAGATGCACGCTGGCGAGTGTACGTGTACGTGTACGTGTATGCGTATGTGTATATGTGTAGAATGCCATACAACGCACGTACGTGTGTTTGTCTTTGCGTGTGCGTATGTGTTTGTGTTTGTGTTTTGTTTGTGTTTGTTTGCAGATGCACTGGTCCACTGGCTGCGTCCACTGTGCGTCCACTACCGTCCACTCGCCGTTGTGGACGTGCCAGGCACGCGTTTGTCGCTTGACGTGGTTTGTGGTGCATGCGATGTTGTGTTGGTGTATGTGTGTGTGTGTTTGGTGTGTGTGAAAGTGTGGGGTGCGCGACGAGCCTCAGTTTTGTGTTTGTGTGTGTTTTGGAGTTTGGTGTTTGGAGTTTGGTGTTTGTGTGTTTGTGTGTGTTGTGTTTTGTTTTGTGTGTTGAGGGGTGTTGTGTTGTGTGTTTTTTGCGTGTGTATGTGTGTGTGTGTGTGTGTGTGTTGTGTGTTTGTGTGTGTGGTGTTGTGCAGCGTTGTGTATGTGTGTGTGTTGTGTGTGTGCCGTAGCGCCTGTCTAGCTCAGTTGGTAGAGCGCAAGACTCTTAATCTTGTGGTCGTGGGTTCGAGCCCCACGGTGGGCACTGCTTTTGATTTTGTTTGTGTTTGTGTTTGTTGTTTTGTTTTGCGTTCATGTTTGGTGTTGTGGTTTGCTTTGTCTTGTCTGTCTTTTGCTCTCGCATGTGAGGTTGTGTGTTGTGTTGCGTTGCGTTGTGTTGCATCGCGTTGTGCGAGCGGTTTCGTTCTTGCGTATGTGTGTGGGTGTGGGTGTTGGTGTTGGTGTTGGTGTTGGTGTTGGTGTTCCAGTGTTCTGGTGCTCTCGTGTTGCAATGTTCCTGCTGGCGTTTGGTACTGCGTATGGCTGAGTGAGTGATCGATGTCAGTGCCGCTTGGGTATATTGTGCAAAGATGCACGCTGGCGAGTGTGTGTACGTGTACGTGTACGTGTATGCGTATGTGTATATGTGTAGAATGCCATACAACGCACGTACGTGTGTTTGTCTTTGCGTGTGCGTATGTGTTTGTGTTTTGTGTTTTTGTTTGTGTTTGTTTGCAGATGCACTGGTCCACTGGCTGCGTCCACTGTGCGTCCACTACCGTCCACTCGCCGTTGTGGACGTGCCAGGCACGCGTTTGTCGCTTGACGTGGTTTGTGGTGCATGCGATGTTGTGTTGGTGTGTGTGTGTGTTTGGTGTGTGTGAAAGTGTGGGGTGCGCGACGAGCCTCAGTTTGTGTGTTTGTGTGTGTTTTGGAGTTTGGTGTTTGGAGTTTGGTGTTTGTGTGTTGTGTGTGTTGTGTTTTGTTTTGTGTGTTGAGCGGTGTGTTGTGTTGTGTGTTTTTTGCGTGTGTATGTGTGTGTTGTGTGTGTGTGTGTGTTGTTGTGTGTGTGTGTTGTGCAGCGTTGTGTATGTGTGTGTGTTGTGTGTGTGCCGTAGCGCCTGTCTAGCTCAGTTGGTAGAGCGCAAGACTCTTATCTTGTGGTCGTGGGTTCGAGCCCCACGGTGGGCACTGCTTTTGATTTTGTTTGTGTTTGTGTTTGTGATTTGTGTTTTGTTTTGCGTTCATGTTTGGTGTTGTGGTTTGCTTTGTCTGTCTGTCTTTTGCTCTCGTGTGAGGTTGTGTGTTGTGTTGCGTTGCGTTGTGTTGTTGCATCGCGTTGTGCGAGCGGTTTCGTTCTTGCGTATGTGTTGGTGTTGGTGTTGGTGTTGGTGTTGGTGTTGGTGTTGGTGTTGGTGTTCCAGTGTTCTGGTGCTCTCGTGTTGCAATGTTCCTGCTGGCGTTTGGTACTGCGTATGGCTGAGTGAGTGATCGATGTCAGTGCCGCTTGGGTATATTGTGCAAAGAGCACGCTGGCGAGTGTACGTGTACGTGTGTACGTGTACGTGTATGCGTATGTTATATGTGTAGAATGCCATACAACGCACGTACGTGTGTTTGTCTTTGCGTGTGCGTATGTGTTTGTGTTTTGTGTTTTGTTTGTGTTTGTTTGCAGATGCACTGGTCCACTGGCTGCGTCCACTGTGCGTCCACTACCGTCCACTCGCCGTTGTGGACGTGCCAGGCACGCGTTGTCGCTTGACGTGGTTTGTGGTGCATGCGATGTTGGTTGTTGTAATGTGTTTGTGTGGTTATTGTGTGTGTGGAAAGTGTGGGGGTGCGACGACGAGCCTCAGTTGTGTGTTTGTGTGTGTTTGGAGTTTGTGTTTGGAGTTTGGTGTTTGTGTGGTTGGTGTGTGTTGTGTCTTTGTTTTGTGGTTGAAGCGGTGTGTTTGTGTTGTTGTGTTTTGCGTGTGTATGTGTTTGTGTGTGTGTGTGTGTGTTGTTGTTGTTGTGTGTGTTGTGTTGTTTGCAGGCGTTTGTGTTCTGTGTGTGTGTTGTGTGTGTGCCGTAGCGCCTGTCTAGCTCAGTTGGTAGCGCGCAAGACTCTTAATCTTGTGGTCGTGGGTTCGAGCCCCACGGGTGGGCACTGCTTTTATTTTGTTTTGTGTTTTGTGTTTTGTGATTTGTGTTTTGTTTTTGCGTTCATGTTTTGGTGTTGTGGTTTGCTTTGTCTTGTCTGTTCTTTTTGCTCTCGCATGTGAGGGTTGTGTGTTGTGTTGCGTTGCGTTGTGTTGCATCGCGTTGTGCGAGCGGTTTCGTTCTTGCGTATGTGTTGGTGTTGGTGTTGGTGTTGGTGTTGGTGTTGGTGTTGGTTTTGGTGTTTCCAGTGTTCTGGTGCTCTCGTGTTGCAATGTTCCTGCTGGCGTTTGGTACTGCGTATGGCTGAGTGAGTGATCGATGTCAGTGCCGCTTGGGTATATTGTGCAAAGATGCACGCTGGCGAGTGTACGTGTACGTGTACGTGTATGCGTGGTATGTGTATATGTGTAGAATGCCATACAACGCACGTACGTGTGTTTGTCTTTGCGTGTGCGTATGTGTTTTTGTGTTGTGTTTTGTTTGTGTTTGTTTGCAGATGCACTGGTCCACTGGCTGCGTCCACTGTGCGTCCACTACCGTCCACTCGCCGTTGTGGACGTGCCAGGCACGCGTTTGTCGCTTGACGTGGTTTGTGGTGCATGCGATGTTGTGTTGGTGTATGTGTGTGTGTGTTTGGTGTGTGTGAAAGTGGGGGGTGCGCGACGAGCCTCAGGTTGTGTGTTTTGTGTGGTTTTTGGAGTTTTGGTGTTGGAGTTTGGTGTTTGTTGTGTGTGTGTTGTGTTTGTTTTGTGTGTTGAGCGGTGTGTTGTGTTGTGTGTTTGCGTGTGTATGTGTGTGTGTGTGTGTGTGTGTTGTGTGTTGTGTGTGTGTGTTGTGCAGCGTTGTGTATGTGTGTGTGTTGTGTGTGTGCCGTAGCGCCTGTCTAGCTCAGTTGGTAGAGCGCAAGACTCTTAATCTTGTGGTCGTGGGTTCGAGCCCCACGGTGGGCACTGCTTTTGATTTTGTTTGTGTTTTGTGTTTTGTGATTTGTGTTTTGTTTTGCGTTCATGTTTGGTGTTGTGGTTTGCTTTGTCTTGTCTGTCTTTTGCTCTCGCATGTGAGGTTGTGTGTTGTGTTGCGTTGCGTTGTGTTGCATCGCGTTGTGCGAGCGGTTTCGTTCTTGCGTATGTGTTGGTGTTGTGTTGGTGTTGGTGTTGTGTGTGGTGTGGTGTTGGTGTTCCAGTGTTCTGGTGCTCTCGTGTTGTTGTTCCTGCTGGCGTTTGGTACTGCGTATGGCTGAGTGAGTGATCGATGTCAGTGCCGCTTGGGTATATTGTGCAAAGATGCACGCTGGCGAGTGTACGTGTACGTGTACGTGTACGTGTATATGCGTATGTGTATATGTGTAGAATGCCATACAACGCACGTACGTGTGTTTGTCTTTGCGTGTGCGTATGTGTTTGTGTTTGTGTTTTGTTTGTGTTTGTTTGCAGATGCACTGGTCCACTGGCTGCGTCCACTGTGCGTCCACTACCGTCCACTCGCCGTTGTGGACGTGCCAGGCACGCGTTTGTCGCTTGACGTGGTTTGTGGTGCATGCGATGTTGTGTTGGTGTATGTGTGTGTGTGTTTGGTGTGTGTGAAAGTGTGGGGTGCGCGACGAGCCTCAGTTTGTGTGTTTGTGTGTGTTTTTTGGAGTTTGGGTGTTTGGAGTTTGGTGTTTGTGTGTTGTGTGTGTGTGTGTTGTTTTGTGTGTTGAGCGGTGTGTTGTGTTGTGTTTTGCGTGTATGTGTGTGTTGTGTGTGTGTGTGTTGTGTGTTGTGTGTGTGTGTTGTGCAGCGTTGTGTATGTGTGTGTGTTGTGTGTGTGCCGTAGCGCCTGTCTAGCTCAGTTGGTAGAGCGCAAGACTCTTAATCTTGTGGTCGTGGGTTCGAGCCCCACGGTGGGCACTGCTTTTGATTTTGTTTGTGTTTTTGTGATTTGTGTTTTGTTTTGCGTTCATGTTTGGTGTTGTGGTTTGCTTTGTCTTGTCTGTCTTTTGCTCTCGCATGTGAGGTTGTGTGTTGTGTTGCGTTGCGTTGTGTTGCATCGCGTTGTGCGAGCGGTTTCGTTCTTGCGTATGTGTTGGTGTTGTTGGTGTTTGGTGTTGGTTTGGTGTTGGTGTTGGTGTTCCAGTGTTCTGGTGCTCTCGTGTTGCAATGTTCCTGCTGGCGTTTGGTACTTGCGTATGGCTGAGTGAGTGATCGATGTCAGTGCCGCTTGGGAATATTGTGCAAAGATGCACGCTGGCGAGTGTACGTGTACGTGTACGTGTACGTGTACGGTATGCGTATGTGTATATGTGTAGAATGCCATACAACGCACGTACGTTGTGTTTGTCTTTGCGTGTGCGTATGTGTTTGTGTTTGTGTTTTGTTTGGTTTGTTTGCAGATGCACTGGTCCACTGGCTGCTTCCACTGTGCGTCCACTAACCGTCCACTCGCCGTTGTGGACGTGCCAGGCACGCGTTTGTCGGCTTGACGTGGTTTGTGGTGCATGCGATGTTGTGTTGGTGTATGTGTGTGTGTGTTTGGTGTGTGTGAAAGTGTGGGGGTGCGCGACGAGCCTCAGTTTGTGTTTGTGTGTGTTTTGGAGTTTGGGTGTTTTGGTGTTGTGTGTTGTGTGTGTTGTGTTTGTTTTGTGTGTTGGCGGTGTGTTGTGTTGTGTGTTTTGTGTGTGTGTGTGTGTGTGTGTGTGTGTTGTGTGTGTTGTGTGTGTGTGTTAGCGTTGTGTGTGTGTGTGTTTGTGTGTGTGCCGTAGCGCCTGTCTAGCTCAGTTGGTAGAGCGCAAGACTCTTAATCTTGTGGTCGTGGGTTCGAGCCCCACGGTGGGCACTGCTTTGATTTTGTTTGTGTTTTGTGTTTTGTGTTGTGTTTTGTTTTGCGTTCATGTTTGGTGTTGTGGTTTGCTTTGTCTTGTCTGTCTTTTGCTCTCGCATGTGAGGTTGTGTGTTGTGTTGCGTTGCGTTGTGTTGCATCGCGTTGTGCGAGCGGTTTCGTTCTTGCGTATGTGTTGGTGTTGGTGTTGGTGTTGGTGTTGGTGTGGGTGTTGTTGGTGTGTTCCAGTGTTCTGGTGCTCTCGTGTTGCAATGTTCCTGCTGGCGTTTGGTACTGCGTATGGCTGAGTGAGTGATCGATGTCAGTGCCGCTTGGGTATATTGTGCAAAGATGCACGCTGGCGTGTACGTGTACGTGTACGTGTACGTGTATGCGTATGTGTATATGTGTAGAATGCCATACAACGCACGTACGTGTGTTTGTCTTTGCGTGTGCGTATGTGTTGTGTTTGTGTTTTGTGTGTGTTTGTTTGCAGATGCACTGGTCCACTGGCTGCGTCCACTGTGCGTCCACTACCGTCCACTCGCCGTTGTGGACGTGCCCAGGCACGCGTTTGTCGCTTGACGTGGTTTGTGGTGCATGCGATGTTGTGTTGGTGTATGTGTGTGTGTGTTTGGTGTGTGTGAAAGTGTGGGGTGCGCGACGAGCCTCAGTTTGTGTGTTTTGTGTGTGGTTTTGGTGTTTGGAGTTTGGTGTTTGTGTGTTGTGGTGTTGTGTTTGTTTTTGTGTGTTGAGCGGTGTGTTGTGTTGTGTGTTTTGCGTGTGTATGTGTGTGTTGTGTGTGTGTGTTTGTGTGTTGTGTGTGTGTGTGTTGTGCAGCGTTGTGTATGTGTGTGTGTTGTGTGTGTGCCGTAGCGCCTGTCTAGCTCAGTTGGTAGAGCGCAAGACTCTTAATCTTGTGGTCGTGGGTTCGAGCCCCACGGTGGGCACTGCTTTTGATTTTGTTTGTGTTTTGTGTTTTTGTGATTTGTGTTTTGTTTTGCGTTCATGTTTGGTGTTGTGGTTTGCTTTGTCTTGTCTGTCTTTTTGCTCTCGCATGTGAGGTTGTGTGTTGTGTGTTGCGTTGTGTTGCATCGCGTTGTGCGAGCGGTTTCGTTCTTGCGTATGTGTTGGTGTTGGTGTTGGTGTTTGGTGTTTGGTGTTGGTGTTCCAGTGTTCTGGTGCTCTCGTGTTGCAATGTTCCTGCTGGCGTTTGGTACTGCGTATGGCTGAGTGAGTGATCGATGTCAGTGCCGCTTGGGTATATTGTGCAAAGATGCACGCTGGCGAGTGTACGTGTACGTGTACGTGTATGCGTATGTGTATATGTGTAGAATGCCATACAACGCACGTACGTGTGTTTGTCTTTGCGTGTGCGTATGTGTTTGTGTTTGTGTTTTGTTTGTGTTTGTTTGCAGATGCACTGGTCCACTGGCTGCGTCCACTGTGCGTCCACTACCGTCCACTCGCCGTTGTGGACGTGCCAGGCACGCGTTTTCGCTTGACGTGGTTTGTGGTGCATGCGATGTTGTGTTGGTGTATGTGTGTGTGTGTTTTGGTGTGTGTGAAAGTGTGGGGTGCGCGACGAGCCTCAGTTTGTGTGTTTGTGTGTGTTTTGGAGTTTGGTGTTTGGAGTTTGTTGGTTTGTGTTTTGTGTGTTTTGTGTTGTGTGTTTTTGGTGTGTTGTGTGTGTTGTGTGTTGTGTGTTGTGTGTTGTGTGTGTGTGTTGTGCAGCGTTGTGTATGTGTGTGTGTTGTGTGTGTGCCGTAGCGCCTGTCTAGCTCAGTTGGTAGAGCGCAAGACTCTTAATCTTGTGGTCGTGGGTTCGAGCCCCACGGTGGGCACTGCTTTTGATTTTGTTTGTGTTTTGTGTTTTTGTGATTTGTGTTTTGTTTTGCGTTCATGTTTGGTGTTGTGGTTTGCTTTGTCTTGTCTGTCTTTTGCTCTCGCATGTGAGGTTGTGTGTTGTGTTGCGTTGTGTTGCATCGCGTTGTGCGAGCGGTTTCGTTCTTGCGTATGTGTGTGGTGTTGGTGTTGGTGTTGGTGTTGGTGTTGGTGTTGGTGTTGGTTGGTGTTCCAGTGTTCTGGTGCTCTCGTGTTGCAATGTTCCTGCTGGCGTTTGGTACTGCGTATGGCTGAGTGAGTGATCGATGTCAGTGCCGCTTGGGTATATTGTGCAAAGATGCACGCTGGCGAGTGTACGTGTACGTGTACGTGTATGCGTATGTGTATATGTGTAGAATGCCATACAACGCACGTACGTGTGTTTGTCTTTGCGTGTGCGTATGTGTTTGTGTTTGTGTTTTGTTTGTGTTTGTTTGCAGATGCACTGGTCCACTGGCTGCGTCCACTGTGCGTCCACTACCGTCCACTCGCCGTTGTGGACGTGCCAGGCACGCGTTTGTCGCTTGACGTGGTTTGTGGTGCATGCGATGTTGTGTTGGTGTATGTGTGTGTGTGTTTGGTGTGTGTGAAAGTGTGGGGTGCGCGACGAGCCTCAGTTTGTGTGTTTGTGTGTGTTTTGGAGTTTTGGTGTTTGGAGTTTTGGTGTTTGTGTGTTGTGTGTTTGTGTGTGTGTTTTGCGTGTGTTGTGTGTGTTGTGTGTGTGTGTGTTGTGTGTGTGTGGTGTGTTGTGCAGCGTTGTGTATGTGTGTGTGTTTGTGTGTGCCGTAGCGCCTGTCTAGCTCAGTTGGTAGAGCGCAAGACTCTTAATCTTGTGGTCGTGGGTTCGAGCCCCACGGTGGGCACTGCTTTTGATTTTGTTTGTGTTTTGTGATTTGTGTTTTGTTTTGCGTTCATGTTTGGTGTTGTGGTTTTGTTTGTCTTGTCTGTCTTTTGCTCTCGCATGTGAGGTTGTGTGTTGTGTTGCGTTGCGTTGTGTTGCATCGCGTTGTGCGAGCGGTTTCGTTCTTGCGTATGTGTTGGTGTTGGTGTTGGTTGGTGTTGGTGTTGGTGTTGGTGTTGGTGTTGGTGTTGTTCCAGTGTTCTGGTGCTCTCGTGTTGCAATGTTCCTGCTGGCGTTTGGTACTGCGTATGGCTGAGTGAGTGATCGATGTCAGTGCCGCTTGGGTATATTGTGCAAAGATGCACGCTGGCGAGTGTACGTGTACGTGTACGTGTATGCGTATGTGTATATGTGTAGAATGCCATACAACGCACGTACGTGTGTTTGTCTTTGCGTGTGCGTATGTGTTTGTGTTTGTGTTTTGTTTGTGTTTGTTTGCAGATGCACTGGTCCACTGGCTGCGTCCACTGTGCGTCCACTACCGTCCACTCGCCGTTGTGGACGTGCCAGGCACGCGTTTGTCGCTTGACGTGGTTTGTGGTGCATGCGATGTTGTGTTGGTGTATGTGTGTGTGTGTTTGGTGTGTGTGAAAGTGTGGGGTGCGCGACGAGCCTCAGTTTGTGTGTTTGTGTGTGTTTTGGAGTTTGGTTTGGAGTTTGGTGTTTGTGTGTTGTGTTGTGTGTGTTTTGTTTTGTGTGTTGAGCGGTGTGTTGTGTTTGTGTGTGCGTGTGTATGTGTGTGTTGTGTGTGTGTGTGTTGTGTGTTGTTTGTGTGTGTGTTGTGCAGCGTTGTGTGTGTGTGTTGTGTGTGCCGTAGCGCCTGTCTAGCTCAGTTGGTAGAGCGCAAGACTCTTAATCTTGTGGTCGTGGGTTCGAGCCCCACGGTGGGCACTGCTTTTGATTTTGTTTGTGTTTTGTGATTTGTGTTTTGTTTTGCGTTCATGTTTGGTGTTGTGGTTTGCTTTGTCTTGTCTGTCTTTTGCTCTCGCATGAGGTTGTGTGTTGTGTTGCGTTGCGTTGTGTTGCATCGCGTTGTGCGAGCGGTTTCGTTCTTGCGTATGTGTTGGTGTTGGTGTTGGTGTTGGTTTTGGTGTTGGTGTTGGTGTTGTGTTCCAGTGTTCTGGTGCTCTCGTTTGCAATGTTCCTGCTGGCGTTTGGTACTGCGTATGGCTGAGTGAGTGATCGATGTCAGTGCCGCTTGGGTATATTGTGCAAAGATGCACGCTGGCGAGTGTACGTGTACGTGTACGTGTATGCGTATGTGTATATGTGTAGAATGCCATACAACGCACGTACGTGTGTTTGTCTTTGCGTGTGCGTATGTGTTTTGTGTTTGTGTTTTGTTTGTGTTTGTTTGCAGATGCACTGGTCCACTGGCTGCGTCCACTGTGCGTCCACTACCGTCCACTCGCCGTTGTGGACGTGCCAGGCACGCGTTTGTCGCTTGACGTGGTTTGTGGTGCATGCGATGTTGTGTTGGTGTATGTGTGTGTGTGTTTGGTGTGTGTGAAAGTGTGGGGTGCGCGACGAGCCTCAGTTTGTGTGTTTGTGTGTTTTTGGAGTTTGGGTTTGGAGTTTGGTGTTTGTGTGTTGTGTGTTTTGTTTTGTTTTGTGTGTTGAGGTGTGTTTGTTTGGTGTTTTTGCGTGTGTATGTGTGTGTTGTGTGTGTGTGTGTTGTGTGTTGTGTGTGTGTGTTGTTGCAGCGTTGTGTATGTGTGTGTGTTGTGTGTGTGCCGTAGCGCCTGTCTAGCTCAGTTGGTAGAGCGCAAGACTCTTAATCTTGTGGTCGTGGGTTCGAGCCCCACGGTGGGCACTGCTTTTGATTTGTTTGTGTTTTGTGTTTGTGATTTGTGTTTTGTTTTGCGTTCATGTTTGGTGTTTGTGGTTTGCTTTGTCTTGTCTGTCTTTTGCTCTCGCATGTGAGGTTGTGTGTTGTGTTGTTGCGTTGTGTTGCATCGCGTTGTGCGAGCGGTTTCGTTCTTGCGTATGTGTGTTGGTGTTGGTGTTGGTGTTGGTGTTGGTGTTGGTGTTGGTGTTCCAGTGTTCTGGTGCTCTCGTGTTGCAATGTTCCTGCTGGCGTTTGGTACTGCGTATGGCTGAGTGAGTGATCGATGTCAGTGCCGCTTGGGTATATTGTGCAAAGATGCACGCTGGCGCGAGTGTACGTGTACGTGTACGTGTATGCGTATGTGTATATGTGTAGAATGCCATACAACGCACGTACGTGTGTTTGTCTTTGCGTGTGCGTATGTGTTTTGTTTGTGTTTGTTTGCAGATGCACTGGTCCACTGGCTGCGTCCACTGTGCGTCCACTACCGTCCACTCGCCGTTGTGGACGTGCCAGGCACGCGTTTGTCGCTTGACGTGGTTTGTGGTGCATGCGATGTTGTGTTGGTGTATGTGTGGTGTGTTGGTGTGTGTGAAAGTGTGGGGTGCGCGACGAGCCTCATTTGTGTGTTTGTGTGTGTTTTGGAGTTTGGTGTTTGGAGTTTGGTGTTTGTTGTGTTGTGTGTGTTGTGTTTTGTTGTTGTTGATGTTGTGTTGTGTGTTTTGGTGTGTGTGTGTTGTGTGGTGTGTGTGTGTGTTGTGTGTGTGTGTGTGCAGCGTTGTGTATGTGTGTGTGTTGTGTGTGTGCCGTAGCGCCTGTCTAGCTCAGTTGGTAGAGCGCAAGACTCTTAATCTTGTGGTCGTGGGTTCGAGCCCCACGGTGGGCACTGCTTTTGATTTTGTTTGTGTTTGTGTTTTGTGATTTGTGTTTTGTTTTGCGTTCATGTTTGGTGTTGTGGTTTGCTTTGTCTTGTCTGTCTTTTGCTCTCGCATGTGAGGTTGTGTGTTGTGTTGCGTTGCGTTGTGTTGCATCGCGTTGTGCGAGCGGTTTCGTTCTTGCGTATGTTGGTGTTGGTGTTGGTGTTGGTGTTGGTGTTGGTGTTGGTGTTGGTGTTGTTCCAGTGTTCTGGTGCTCTCGTGTTGCAATGTTCCTGCTGGCGTTTGGTACTGCGTATGGCTGAGTGAGTGATCGATGTCAGTGCCGCTTGGGTATATTGTGCAAAGATGCACGCTGGCGAGTGTACGTGTACGTGTACGTGTACGTGTATGCGTATGTGTATATGTGTAGAATGCCATACAACGCACGTACGTGTGTTTGTCTTTGCGTGTGCGTATGTGTTTGTTTGTGTTTTGTTTGTGTTTGTTTGCAGATGCACTGGTCCACTGGCTGCGTCCACTGTGCGTCCACTACCGTCCACTCGCCGTTGTGGACGTGCCAGGCACGCGTTTGTCGCTTGACGTGGTTTGTGGTGCATGCGATGTTGTGTTGGTGTATGTGTGTGTGTGTTTGGTGTGTGTGAAAGTGTGGGGTGCGCGACGAGCCTCAGTTTGTGTGTTTGTGTGTGTTTTGGAGTTTGGGTTTGGAGTTTGGTGTTTGTGTGTTTGTGTGTTGTGTTTTGTTTTGTGTGTGAGCGGTGTGTTGTGTTGTGTGTTTTGCGTGTGTATGTGTGTGTTGTGTGTGTGTGTGTTGTGTGTTGTGTGTGTGTGTGTTGTGCAGCGTTGTGTATGTGTGTGTGTTGTGTGTGTGCCGTAGCGCCTGTCTAGCTCAGTTGGTAGAGCGCAAGACTCTTAATCTTGTGGTCGTGGGTTCGAGCCCCACGGTGGGCACTGCTTTTGATTTTGTTTGTGTTTTTGTTTTGTGATTGTGTTTTGTTTTGCGTTCATGTTTGGTGTTGTGGTTTGCTTTGTCTTGTCTGTCTTTTGCTCTCGCATGTGAGGTTGTGTGTTGTGTTGCGTTGCGTTGTGTTGCATCGCGTTGTGCGAGCGGTTTCGTTCTTGCGTATGTGTTGGTGTTGGTGTTGTTGTGTTGGTGTTGGTGTTGTGTGGTGTTGGTGTTCCAGTGTTCTGGTGCTCGTGTTTGCAATGTTCCTGCTGGCGTTTGGTACTGCGTATGGCTGAGTGAGTGATCGATGTCAGTGCCGCTTGGGTATATTGTGCAAAGATGCACGCTGGCGAGTGTACGTGTACGTGTACGTGTATGCGTATGTGTATATGTGTAGAATGCCATACAACGCACGTACGTGTGTTTGTCTTTGCGTGTGCGTATTTGTGTTTTGTTTGTGTTTGTTTGCAGATGCACTGGTCCACTGGCTGCGTCCACTGTGCGTCCACTACCGTCCACTCGCCGTTGTGGACGTGCCAGGCACGCGTTTGTCGCTTGACGTGGTTTGTGGTGCATGCGATGTTGTGTTGGTGTATGTGTGTGTGTGTTTGGTGTGTGTGAAAGTGTGGGGTGCGCGACGAGCCTCAGTTTGTGTGTTTGTGTGTGTTTTGGAGTTTGGGTGTTTGGAGTTTGGTGTTTTGTGTGTTGTGGTGTTGTTTTGTTTTGTGTGTTGAGCGTGTGTGTGTGTTGTGTTGTGTGTTTGCGTGTTGTATGTGTGTGTTGTGTGTGTGTGTGTTGTGTGTTGTGTGTGTGTGTGTTGTGCAGCGTTGTGTATGTGTGTGTTGTGTGTGTGCCGTAGCGCCTGTCTAGCTCAGTTGGTAGAGCGCAAGACTCTTAATCTTGTGGTCGTGGGTTCGAGCCCCACGGTGGGCACTGCTTTTGATTTTGTTTGTGTTTTGTGTTTGTGATTTGTGTTTTGTTTTGCGTTCATGTTTGGTGTTGTGGTTTGCTTTGTCTTGTCTGTCTTTTGCTCTCGCATGTGAGGTTGTGTGTTGTGTTGCGTTGCGTTGTGTTGCATCGCGTTGTGCGAGCGGTTTCGTTCTTGCGTATGTGTGGTGTTGGTTGGTGTTGGTGTTGGTGTTGGTGTTGGTGTTGGTGTTGGTGTTCCAGTGTTCTGGTGCTCTCGTGTTGCAATGTTCCTGCTGGCGTTTGGTACTGCGTATGGCTGAGTGAGTGATCGATGTCAGTGCCGCTTGGGTATATTGTGCAAAGATGCACGCTGGCGAGTGTACGTGTACGTGTACGTGTATGCGTATGTGTATATGTGTAGAATGCCATACAACGCACGTACGTGTGTTTGTCTTTGCGTGTGCGTATGTGTTTTGTTTGTTTTGTTTGTGTTTGTTTGCAGATGCACTGGTCCACTGGCTGCGTCCACTGTGCGTCCACTACCGTCCACTCGCCGTTGTGGACGTGCCAGGCACGCGTTTGTCGCTTGACGTGGTTTGTGGTGCATGCGATGTTGTGTTGGTGTGTATGTGTGTGTGTGTTTGGTGTGTGTGAAAGTGTGGGGTGCGCGACGAGCTCAAGTTTGTGTGTTTGTGTGTGTTTGGAGTTTGGAGTTTGGTGTTTGTGTGTTGTGTGTGTTGTGTTTGTTTTGTGTGTGAGCGGTGTGTTGTGTTGTGTGTTTTGCGTGTGTTGTGTGTTGTGTGTGTGTGTGTTGTGTGTTGTGTGTGTGTGTTGTGCAGCGTTGTGTATGTGTGTGTGTTGTGTGTGTGCCGTAGCGCCTGTCTAGCTCAGTTGGTAGAGCGCAAGACTCTTAATCTTGTGGTCGTGGGTTCGAGCCCCACGGTGGGCACTGCTTTTGATTTTGTTTGTGTTTTGTGTTTTGTGATTTGTGTTTTGTTTTGCGTTCATGTTTGGTTGTGGTTTGCTTTGTCTTGTCTGTCTTTTGCTCTCGCATGTGAGGTTGTGTGTTGTGTTGCGTTGCGTTGTGTTGCATCGCGTTGTGCGAGCGGTTTCGTTCTTGCGTTGTGTTGGTGTTGGTTGTGGTGTTGGTTGGTGTTGGTGTTGGTGTTCCAGTGTTCTGGTGCTCTCGTGTTGCAATGTTCCTGCTGGCGTTTGGTACTGCGTATGGCTGAGTGAGTGATCGATGTCAGTGCCGCTTGGGTATATTGTGCAAAGATGCACGCTGGCGAGTGTACGTGTACGTGTACGTGTATGCGTATGTGTATATGTGTAGAATGCCATACAACGCACGTACGTGTGTTTGTCTTTGCGTGTGCGTATGTGTTTTGTTGTGTTTTGTTTGTGTTTGTTTGCAGATGCACTGGTCCACTGGCTGCGTCCACTGTGCGTCCACTACCGTCCACTCGCCGTTGTGGACGTGCCAGGCACGCGTTTGTCGCTTGACGTGGTTTGTGGTGCATGCGATGTTGTGTTGGTGTATGTGTGTGTGTGTTTGGTGTGTGTGAAAGTGTGGGGTGCGCGACGAGCCTCAGTTTGTGTGTTTGTGTGTTTTGGGTTTGGTGTTTGGAGTTTGGTGTTTGTGTGTTGTGTGTGTTGTGTTTTGTTTTGTGTGTTGAGCGGTGTGTTTTGTGTTGTGTTTTGCGTGTGTATGTGGTGTGTGTGTGTGTGTTTGTGTGTTGTGTGTGTGTGTTGTGCAGCGTTGTGTATGTGTGTGTGTTGTGTGTGTGCCGTAGCGCCTGTCTAGCTCAGTTGGTAGAGCGCAAGACTCTTAATCTTGTGGTCGTGGGTTCGAGCCCCACGGTGGGCACTGCTTTGCTTTTGTTGTGTTTTGTGTTTGTGATTTGTGTGTTTTGTTTTTTTGCGTTCATGTTTGGTGTTGTGGTTTGCTTTGTCTTGTCTGTCTTTTGCTCTCGCATGTGAGGTTGTGTGTTGTGTTGCGTTGCGTTGTGTTGCATCGCGTTGTGCGAGCGGTTTCGTTCTTGCGTATGTGTTGGTGTTGGTGTTGGTGTTTGGTGTTGGTGTTGGTGTTGGTGTTCCAGTGTTCTGGTGCTCTCGTGTTGCAATGTTCCTGCTGGCGTTTGGTACTGCGTATGGCTGAGTGAGTGATCGATGTCAGTGCCGCTTGGGTATATTGTGCAAAGATGCACGCTGGCGAGTGTACGTGTACGTGTACGTGTATGCGTATGTGTATATGTGTAGAATGCCATACAACGCACGTACGTGTGTTTGTCTTTGCGTGTGCGTAGTGTTTTGTTTTGTTTGTTTGCAGATGCACTGGTCCACTGGCTGCGTCCACTGTGCGTCCACTACCGTCCACTCGCCGTTGTGGACGTGCCAGGCACGCGTTTGTCGCTTGACGTGGTTTGTGGTGCATGCGATGTTGTGTTGGTGTATGTGTGTGTGTGTGTTTGGTGTGTGTGAAAGTGTGGGGTGCGCGACGAGCCTCAGTTTTGTGTTTGTGTGTGTTTTGGAGTTTGGTGTTTGGAGTTTGGTGTTTGTGTGTTGTGTGTGTTGTGTTTTGTTTGTGTGTTGAGCGGTGTGTTTGTTGTGTGTTTTGCGTGTGTATGTGTGTGTGTGTGTGTGTGTGTTGTGTGTGTGTGTGTGTGTTGTGCAGCGTTGTGTATGTGTGTGTGTTGTGTGTGTGCCGTAGCGCCTGTCTAGCTCAGTTGGTAGAGCGCAAGACTCTTAATCTTGTGGTCGTGGGTTCGAGCCCCACGGTGGGCACTGCTTTTGATTTTGTTTGTGTTTTGTGATTTGTGTTTTGTTTTGCGTTCATGTTTGGTGTTGTGGTTTGCTTTGTCTTGTCTGTCTTTTGCTCTCGCATGTGAGGTTGTGTGTTGTGTTGCGTTGCGTTGTGTTGCATCGCGTTGTGCGAGCGGTTTCGTTCTTGCGTATGTGTTGGTGGTGTGGTGTTGGTGTTGGTGTTGGTGTTGGTGTTGGTGTTCCAGTGTTCTGGTGCTCTCGTGTTGCAATGTTCCTGCTGGCGTTTGGTACTGCGTATGGCTGAGTGAGTGATCGATGTCAGTGCCGCTTGGGTATATTGTGCAAAGATGCACGCTGGCGAGTGTACGTGTACGTGTACGTGTATGCGTATGTGTATATGTGTAGAATGCCATACAACGCACGTACGTGTGTTTGTCTTTGCGTGTGCGTATGTGTTTGTGTTTTTTGTGTTTGTTTGCAGATGCACTGGTCCACTGGCTGCGTCCACTGTGCGTCCACTACCGTCCACTCGCCGTTGTGGACGTGCCAGGCACGCGTTTGTCGCTTGACGTGGTTTGTGGTGCATGCGATGTTGTGTTGGTGTATGTGTGTGTGTGTTTGGTGTGTGTGAAAGTGTGGGGTGCGACGAGCCTCAGTTTGTGTGTTTGTGTGTTTTGGAGTTTGGTGTTTGGAGTTTTGTGTTTTTGTGTTGTGTGTGTTGTGTTTTGTTTTGTGTGTTGAGCGGTGTGTTGTGTTGTGTGTGTGTGTTTTGTGTGTGTGTGTGTGGTGTGTGTGTGTTTGTGTTGTGTGTGTGTGTTGTGTGCAGCGTTGTGTATGTGTGTGTTGTGTGTGTGCCGTAGCGCCTGTCTAGCTCAGTTGGTAGAGCGCAAGACTCTTAATCTTGTGGTCGTGGGTTCGAGCCCCACGGTGGGCACTGCTTTTGATTTTGTTTGTTTTGTGTTTTGTGATTTGTGTTTTGTTTTGCGTTCATGTTTGGTGTTGTGGTTTGCTTTGTCTTGTCTGTCTTTTGCTCTCGCATGTGAGGTTGTGTGTTGTGTTGCGTTGCGTTGTGTTGCATCGCGTTGTGCGAGCGGTTTCGTTCTTGCTGGTGTTGGTGTTGGTGTTGGTGTTGGTGTTGGTGTTGGTGTGGTGTTCCAGTGTTCTGGTGCTCTCGTGTTGCAATGTTCCTGCTGGCGTTTGGTACTGCGTATGGCTGAGTGAGTGATCGATGTCAGTGCCGCTTGGGTATATTGTGCAAAGATGCACGCTGGCGAGTGTACGTGTACGTGTACGTGTATGCGTATGTGTATATGTGTAGAATGCCATACAACGCACGTACGTGTGTTTGTCTTTGCGTGTGCGTATGTGTTTGTGTTTGTGTTTTGTTTGTGTTTGTTTGCAGATGCACTGGTCCACTGGCTGCGTCCACTGTGCGTCCACTACCGTCCACTCGCCGTTGTGGACGTGCCAGGCACGCGTTTGTCGCTTGACGTGGTTTGTGGTGCATGCGATGTTTGTGTTGGTGTATGTGTGTGTGTGTTTGGTGTGTGTGAAAGTGTGGGTGCGCGACGAGCCTCAGTTTGTGTGTTTGTGTGTGTTTTGGAGTTTGGTGTTTGGAGTTTGGTGTTTGTGTGTTGTGTGTGTTGTGTTTTGTTTTGTGTGTTGAGCGGTGTGTTGTGTTTGTGTTTTGCGTGTGTTGTGTGTGTTGTGTGTGTGTGTGTTGTGTGTTTGTGTGTGTGTGTGTGCAGCGTTGTGTATGTGTGTGTGTTTGTGTGTGTGCCGTAGCGCCTGTCTAGCTCAGTTGGTAGAGCGCAAGACTCTTAATCTTGTGGTCGTGGGTTCGAGCCCCACGGTGGGCACTGCTTTTGATTTTGTTTGTGTTTTGTGTTTTGTGATTTGTGTTTTGTTTTGCGTTCATGTTTGGTGTTGTGGTTTGCTTTGTCTTGTCTGTCTTTTGCTCTCGCATGTGAGGTTGTGTGTTGTGTTGCGTTGCGTTGTGTTGCATCGCGTTGTGCGAGCGGTTTCGTTCTTGCGTATGTGTTGTGTTGGTGTTGGTGTTGGTGTTGGTGTTGTGTTGGTGTTGGTGTTGGTGTTCCAGTGTTCTGGTGCTCTCGTGTTGCAATGTTTCCTGCTGGCGTTTGGTACTGCGTATGGCTGAGTGAGTGATCGATGTCAGTGCCGCTTGGGTATATTGTGCAAAGATGCACGCTGGCGAGTGTACGTGTACGTGTACGTGTATGCGTATGTGTATATGTGTAGAATGCCATACAACGCACGTACGTGTGTTTTGTCTTTGCGTGTGCGTATGTGTTTGTGTTTGTGTTTTTGTTGTGTTTGTTTGCAGATGCACTGGTCCACTGGCTGCGTCCACTGTGCGTCCCTACCGTCCACTCGCCGTTGTGGACGTGCCAGGCACGCGTTTGTCGCTTGACGTGGTTTGTGGTGCATGCGATGTTGTGTTGGTGTATGTGTGTGGTGTTTGGTGTGTGTGAAAGTGTGGGGTGCGCGACGAGCCTCAGTTTGTGTGTTGTGTTGTGTTTTGGAGTTTGGTGTTTGGAGTTTGGTGTTTGTGTGTTGTGTGTGTTGTGTTTTGTTTTGTGTGTGAGCGGTTGTGTGTGTGTGTTTTGCGTGTGTATGTGTGTGTTGTGTGTGTGTTGTGTGTGTGTGTTGTGTGTGTGTGTTGTGCAGCGTTGTGTATGGTGTGTGTTGTGTGTGTGCCGTAGCGCCTGTCTAGCTCAGTTGGTAGAGCGCAAGACTCTTAATCTTTGGTCGTGGGTTCGAGCCCCACGGTGGGCACTGCTTTTGATTTTGTTTGTGTTTGTGTTTTGTGATTTGTGTGTTTTGTTTTGCGTTCATGTTTGGTGTTGTGGTTTGCTTTGTCTTGTCTGTCTTTTGCTCTCGCATGTGAGGTTGTGTGTTGTGTTGCGTTGCGTTGTGTTGCATCGCGTTGTGCGAGCGGTTTCGTTTCTTGCGTATGTGTTGGTGTTGGTGTTGGTGTTGGTGTTGGGTTTGTGTTGGTGTTCCAGTGTTCTGGTGCTCTCGTGTTGCAATGTTCCTGCTGGCGTTTGGTACTGCGTATGGCTGAGTGAGTGATCGATGTCAGTGCCGCTTGGGTATATTGTGCAAAGATGCACGCTGGCGAGTGTACGTGTACGTGTACGTGTATGCGTATGTGTATATGTGTAGAATGCCATACAACGCACGTACGTGTGTTTGTCTTTGCGTGTGCGTATGTGTTTGTGTTTGTGTTTGTTTGTGTTTGTTTGCAGATGCACTGGTCCACTGGCTGCGTCCACTGTGCGTCCACTACCGTCCACTCGCCGTTGTGGACGTGCCAGGCACGCGTTTGTCGCTTGACGTGGTTTGTGGTGCATGCGATGTTGTGTTGGTGTATGTGTGTGTGTGTTTGGTGTGTGTGAAAGTGTGGGGTGCGCGACGAGCCTCAGTTTGTGTGTTTGTGTGTTGTTTTGTGTTTGGAGTTTGGTGTTTGTGTGTGTGTGTGTTGTTGTTTGTTTTGTGTGTTGAGCGGTGTGTTTGTGTTGTGTGTTTTGCGTGTGTGTGTTGTGTGTTGTGTGTTGTGTGTGTGTGTTGTGCAGCGTGTGTATGTGTGTGTGTTGTGTGTGTGCCGTAGCGCCTGTCTAGCTCAGTTGGTAGAGCGCAAGACTCTTAATCTTGTGGTCGTGGGTTCGAGCCCCACGGTGGGCACTGCTTTTGATTTTGTTTGTGTTTGTGTTTTGTGATTTGTGTTTGTTTTGCGTTCATGTTTGGGTTTGTGGTTTGCTTTGTCTTGTCTGTCTTTTGCTCTCGCATGTGAGGTTGTTGTGTGTTGTGTTGCGTTGCGTTGTGTTGCATCGCGTTGTGCGAGCGGTTTCGTTCTTGCGTATGTTGGTGTTGGTGTTGGTGTTGGTGTTGGTGTTGGTGTTGGTGTTCCAGTGTTCTGGTGCTCTCGTGTTGCAATGTTCCTGCTGGCGTTTGGTACTGCGTATGGCTGAGTGAGTGATCGATGTCAGTGCCGCTTGGGTATATTGTGCAAAGATGCACGCTGGCGAGTGTACGTGTACGTGTACGTGTATGCGTATGTGTATATGTGTAGAATGCCATACAACGCACGTACGTGTGTTTGTCTTTGCGTGTGCGCGTATGTGTTTGTTTGTGTTTTGTTTGTGTTTGTTTGCAGATGCACTGGTCCACTGGCTGCGTCCACTGTGCGTCCACTACCGTCCACTCGCCGTTGTGGACGTGCCAGGCACGCGTTTGTCGCTTGACGTGGTTTGTGGTGCATGCGATGTTGTGTTGGTGTGTGTGTGTGTGTTTGGTGTGTGTGAAAGTGTGGGGTGCGCGACGAGCCTCAGTTTGTGTGTTTGTGTGTGTTTTGGAGTTTGGTGTTTGGAGTTTGGTGTTTTGTTGTGTGTGTTTGTGTTTGTTTTGTGTGTTGAGCGGTGTGTTGTGTTGTGTTTGCGGTGTTTGTGTGTGTTGTGTGTGTGTGTTGTGTTGTGTGTGTGTGTGTGTTGTGCAGCGTTGTGTATGTGTGTGTGTTGTGTGTGTGCCGTAGCGCCTGTCTAGCTCAGTTGGTAGAGCGCAAGACTCTTAATCTTGTGGTCGTGGGTTCGAGCCCCACGGTGGGCACTGCTTTTGATTTTGTTTGTGTTTTGTGTTTGTGATTTGTGTTTTGTTTTGCGTTCATGTTTGGTGTGTTGTGGTTTGCTTGTCTTGTCTGTCTTTTGCTCTCGCATGTGAGGTTGTGTGTTGTGTTGCGTTGCGTTGTGTTGCATCGCGTTGTGCGAGCGGTTTCGTTCTTGCGTATGTGTTGGTGTTGGTGTTGGTGTTGGTGTTGGTGTTGGTGTTCCAGTGTTCTGGTGCTCTCGTGTTGCAATGTTCCTGCTGGCGTTTGGTACTGCGTATGGCTGAGTGAGTGATCGATGTCAGTGCCGCTTGGGTATATTGTGCAAAGATGCACGCTGGCGAGTGTACGTGTACGTGTACGTGTATGCGTATGTGTATATGTGTAGAATGCCATACAACGCACGTACGTGTGTTTGTCTTTGCGTGTGCGTATGTGTTTGTGTTTGTGTTTTGTGTTGTGTTGTTTGCAGATGCACTGGTCCACTGGCTGCGTCCACTGTGCGTCCACTACCGTCCACTCGCCGTTGTGGACGTGCCAGGCACGCGTTTGTCGCTTGACGTGGTTTGTGGTGCATGCGATGTTGTGTTGGTGTATGTGTGTGTGTTTGGTGTGTGTGAAAGTGTGGGGTGCGCGACGAAGCCTCAGTTTGTGTGTTTGTGTGTGTTTTGGAGTTTGGTGTTTGGAGTTTGGTGTTTGTGTGTTGTTGTGTGTGTTTTGTTTTGTGTGTTGAGCGGTGTGTTGTGTTGTGTTGTGTGTTTTGCGTGTGTATGTGTGTTTTGTGTGTGTGTGTTGTGTGTTGTGTGTGTGTGTTGTGCAGCGTTGTGTATGTGTGTGTGTTGTGTGTGTGCCGTAGCGCCTGTCTAGCTCAGTTGGTAGAGCGCAAGACTCTTAATCTTGTGGTCGTGGGTTCGAGCCCCACGGTGGGCACTGCTTTTGATTTTGTTTGTGTTTTGTGATTTGTGTTTTTTTTGCGTTCATGTTTGGTGTTGTGGTTTGCTTTGTCTTGTCTGTCTTTTGCTCTCGCATGTGAGGTTGTGTGTTGTGTTGCGTTGCGTTGTGTTGCATCGCGTTGTGCGAGCGGTTTCGTTCTTGCGTATTGGTGTTGGTGTTGTTGGTGTTGGTTGGTGTTCCAGTGTTCTGGTGCTCTCGTGTTGCAATGTTCCTGCTGGCGTTTGGTACTGCGTATGGCTGAGTGAGTGATCGATGTCAGTGCCGCTTGGGTATATTGTGCAAAGATGCACGCTGGCGAGTGTACGTGTACGTGTACGTGTATGCGTATGTGTATATGTGTAGAATGCCATACAACGCACGTACGTGTGTTTGTCTTTGCGTGTGCGTATGTGTTTGTTTGTGTTTTGTTTGTTTTGTTTGCAGATGCACTGGTCCACTGGCTGCGTCCACTGTGCGTCCACTACCGTCCACTCGCCGTTGTGGACGTGCCAGGCACGCGTTTGTCGCTTGACGTGGTTTGTGGTGCATGCGATGTTGTGTTGGTGTATGTGTGTGTGTGTTTGGTGTGTGTGAAAGTGTGGGGTGCGCGACGAGCCTCAGTTTGTGTGTTTGTGTGTGTTTTGGAGTTTGGTGTTTGGAGTTTGGTGTTTGTGTGTTGTGTGTGTTGTGTGTTTTGTGTGTTGTGTGTTGAGTGTGTGTGTGTGTGTGTGTGTGTGTGTGTGTGTGTGTGTGTGTGTGTGTTGTGTTGTGTGTGTGTTGTGTTGTGTATGTGTGTGTGTGTGTGTGTGTGCCGTAGCGCCTGTCTAGCTCAGTTGGTAGAGCGCAAGACTCTTAATCTTGTGGTCGTGGGTTCGAGCCCCACGGTGGGCACTGCTTTTGATTTTGTTTGTGTTTTGTGTTTGTGATTTGTGTTTTGTTTTGCGTTCATGTTGGTGTGTTGTGGTTTGCTTTGTCTTGTCTGTCTTTTGCTCTCGCATGTGAGTGTGTGTGTTGTGTTGCGTTGCGTTGTGTTGCATCGCGTTGTGCGAGCGGTTTCGTTCTTGCGTATGTGTTGGTGTTGGTGTTGGTGTTGGTGTGGTGTTGGTGTTGGTTGGTGTTGGTGTTGCCAGTGTTCTGGTGCTCTCGTGTTGCAATGTTCCTGCTGGCGTTTGGTACTGCGTATGGCTGTGAGTGTGATCGTCAGTGCCGCTTGGGTATATTGTGCAAAGATGCACGCTGGCGAGTGTACGTGTACGTGTACGTGTATGCGTATGTGTATGTGTAGAATGCCATACAACGCACGTACGTTGTTTTGTCTTTGCGTGTGTGCGTATGTGTTTTGTTTGTGTTTTGTTTGCAGATGCACTGGTCCACTGGCTGCGTACTGTGCGTCCACTACCGTCCACTCGCCGTTGTGGACGTGCCAGGCACGCGTTTGTCGCTTGACGTGGTTTGTGGTGCATGCGATGTTGTGTTGGTGTATGTGTGTGTGTGTTTGTGTGTGTGTGAAAGTGTGGGGTGCGCGACGAGGCGTTGTGTGTTGTGTGTTTTGGAGTTTGTGTTTGTGTTTGGAGTTTGGTGTTTGTGTGTTGTGTGTGTTGTGTTTTTGTTTTGTGTGTTTGTTGTTGTGTGTGTGTGTGTGTGTTGTGTGTGTTTTTGCGTGTGTGTGTGTGTGTGTGTGTGTGTGTGTGTGTGTGTGTGTGTGTGTGTGTGTGTGCAGCGTTGTGTATGTGGTGTGTTGTGTTGCCGTAGCGCCTGTCTAGCTCAGTTGGTAGAGCGCAAGACTCTTAATCTTGTGGTCGTGGGTTCGAGCCCCACGGTGGCACTGCTTTTGATTTTGTTTGTGTTTGTGTTTGTGATTTGTGTTTGTTTTGCGTTCATGTTTGGTGTTGTGGTTTGCTTTGTCTTGTCTGTCTTTTGCTCTCGCATGTGATGTGTGTGTGTTGTGTTGCGTTGCGTTGTGTTGATCGCGTTTGTGCGAGCGGTTTCGTTCTTGCGTATGTGTTGTGTTGGTTTGGTGTTGGTGTTGGTGTGTTGGTGTTTGTTGTGTTCCAGTGTTCTGGTGCTCTCGTGTTGCAATGTTCCTGCTGGCGTTTGGTACTGCGTATGGCTGAGTGAGTGATCGATGTCAGTGCCGCTTGGGTATATTGTGCAAAGATGCACGCTGGCGAGTGTGTACGTGTACGTGTACGTGTATGCGTATGTGTATATGTGTAGAATGCCATACAACGCACGTACGTGTGTTTGTCTTTGCGTGTGCGTATGTGTTTGTGTTTGTGTTTTGTTTGTGTTTGTTTGCAGATGCACTGGTCCACTGGCTGCGTCCACTGTGCGTCCACTACCGTTCGCCGTTGTGGACGTGCCAGGCACGCGTTTGTCGCTTGACGTGGTTTGTGGTGCATGCGATGTTTGTGTTGGTGTATGTGTGTGTGTGTTTGGTGTGTG